>CM029677.1:18668329-19094515 GCA_017311315.1 Dendrocalamus latiflorus | reverse complement strand
GTTAGGACTAAGTTTAGCCCCAATTGATTGCCTGTGGCGGATGCCCTCTTTTGGTTTACTTTTCTGATGCTTAGTTATGAACAAACCCATTTGGTCATCGGTCAGTGATGTAAAAACTGATCATAAGTTCAGAAAAGACGAAATTTATGAATAGTGAAAAATAAGTCAGAAGTCAGAAGCTGAAGCAGAAATAAGCGGGGTATAAGCTAACTACTTATCTAGAAACTAGCTGAGAATATAAAGAAGGTTTGAATTGTTAAATTCAGGTCAGTACAATTGGTGTCACGGAAATTATGTTCCCCCTTTACACCACTGCCCGAGAGCAGTTCGTGTCGCTAGCAGTCAGTCGCCGTCTTACCCGTTTAGCCCGACGCGACGGCGCACCGGCCGGTTCCCTCGCTTTCTTCTAAGCGTACGGAAGCTCGCCATCCAACAGCGACGCGCGTACGAGCTGTCCCGTTCAAAACCGAGCGCTGCGCCTGCACGTACGCACGTACCGCGCGCGCGGAGATGACGGAACGTGCTACGCGCCGTGGGCGTCAAGGTCGCCGAACGCGACGCCGCAACGCACGCGCCGGCTGTACTCCGCTCGATCGCTAGTGTCAGGATCAAGCAAGGTGGCGCGACGTCCCCGTTGCTTGCACGGCTTTGCTTTCGTTCAGTTCTGGGAGTGCCCGTCCAGGTGTTGGTGTTGTTTTTGTTCCTTCTCTTCTCGTCCTGTCTCCGTGAAAGTGTTTGTCTATGGTTAAATTTTTTAGATTTTATATTATTAGTGAGAAGCAGTGTATAGAGAAAAATACTTATATATGATTTTAATTGGCACAGTTGAATCTAATACAGTTTATATTATAATTTACTTGTAGATCTTACCTTAAAAAGATATACTGGTTAAAAGTGTACAACTGTAGCAAATGGTAATCTAAAAGGGGTCGTGCTGCCCGAACCCTGTGTGCGTGTTGTGCTGTACTACCTGAGTACCTGACCAAATTAATTTCTTGATTAGTACTAGTAGTATTTTTACTTTCGTACGTTGCAGTTAGTCAAATTAAGAAAGCGTTCCACTTTGTTATTGTTGCGATGGTGTTGGTACAAAGCCATTCATTAGTGAATACTTAAGTAATGCTAATAGGAGTATAGGTGCTGCCTTTTCTGTTTTTTCCCTTTTTCAACGCATGCAGCCGTGTAGGAGTACAAATGCAACTTGGAGAGAGCTTTTGTTGGAGGGTGATCCATGCTCCCATTGAACAAACTAGCCTTGTAGGCGCGGCGCCACGCCGCGCCAGTCACCGTGTGTACCGAAGTAAAAGAGGCGATAATCCGTGAGGAGTTTTATAAAAAAAATCGAGGTCAAATGTGTATTTTCGAAAAAGTTAAATGTGTTTTCCGTAAAAAATCAAGGATCTATACGTAAATAAACAGGCCTGTACGTAAATAAATGAGGACCCGTACGTAATTTAGGAAAACGCGGGGCGCTATCCTGCAAAGTGGAGGGGTAAAAAAATTGGTAGGGACCTGTTCGCGAGGAAAAAAGACCTTTACGTAATTTGCAGAAAGTTGAGGGAAATCGTCTCCCCTGACCGTACGCAAATTTTTCGGCCACGCGCCGGCCACAGAGAGGCAAAGAGGCGACGTGGATAGCCTCGCAGGCCCGGAATCCTTCCTGGAGTAATACGGTTACGATGCGCTACACATTTGCTTCTGTTCACAATTCGGTCATGATGCGAAGGGAAAATCACAACACTTCAAGCTATGTGGGATGAAACATGCATGCATGGCGCCCGGATGCTAACCAACTCAGGCAAAAGGTTTCATCAATTAGCGCTTAGACGACAAATTTAGGTTCTATTCAAAAGCACCGTGGCTTCTGGCTTTTTTTCTTGCTGAAATAGTACTGTGACGGTTATTAACTTTTCTAAGATATTCAATTAAATCAAAAATAAAAACAGAAAAAAAATAAAATACTGTTACATCTTCACTGATAATGTAAAGAAAAAATATGTTAAAAGGCCAACACATCTTAAACAATTTTTAGCTTCTGAAACCAGAAGTCAGCAGATGTTTGAAACAGAGATTTAAGTTGGAGTAAGTACTATCTGTTATGATATTACTCAGCGTTGTTAGAGCATGTCCAACAACTCCAATATTGCTAATCCCTTGGTACTCACTCCACCCACCAACTAAGGGGCAGATCGAGGATATCATTTTTATCATGAAAAAAGTTGAAAAAGGCTTCTCTGGTCATGTTGGCCTAAGGCCCCATTGTAAATAGCGAAAGAATTATGGCTTCTATCTTTTAAAAGCCAAAAGCTATTATAAAATATATTGGTATTTTCACGTGTCTTTTTCTTTTTCCTTTGTATTATCTGTAGATATATAATAATGTTTTTTCTTTACTTTTTTAATTGAATACCTAAAAACTAACATGTGCTACAGTGATCATTTCAGTCAAAAGCCAAATTACTTTAGAACATGGCCTAAATATGCATGGGATTCTTCAAAGTTGGAACAGTGCATCGAACCAGCCGAAAAAAGGGGAAAATTCTCGAGAAACTTTCCTAAATAAGTAGCACTTAGTTTCTTCGAAAATGCATGGCTAATGTCTCGGTGTGCCCAAATAGAAATACTGCATAGGTTGTAAATCACCTTTTTGTACTACCAATAAACCAAATTAATCTATGAAAATTGCCATCCGTGTTAAAAACTCGTGTGGTTTCCCTGAGGAAGATCACAGCTAGACAAAGAAGCATGGGTAACGCATCCTATCCAAAGCCTAATAAAAAAATCGTACTATATCACTCTAAAAGTTAGCTTAGGCTAAAATACTATTATGAAGATTGATTTTCACGATATATCACTCGAAACACATTTAGATCTATAGTATACCATTTCCACACATTTCTTGCCTTTCCGTTTGTTTCATAGGCATTTGACCCATGAGAAAAGTCATCTATGCCCTTAGCCTAATATGGAAATGTGTTTGCTGAAATTTCCAAAAGTTTTCTTTCTCCTTTTGACTTCAGTTTTTTTGTATAACATTGATATTTTTGTTAGGTTTTTCACGTGACAGAAATATGCCGACACCTGGAAAGTGCAACCAAAGTTGCAGGCAGCGATGGCCAATGGTCTAGATTGCAGCACACTTGATGGTAGTCTTGAACTTTTGCACTTGAGCTATCATTATTACTTCAACATTAAAATTGATACTGTGATTATTATCAGGTAATCAAGCAGCCACATAAGGGAGATTCCCTGTCATGTTAATCTGCAAGTCATTAGTTGTTTATTAATATTGTCAATTCTGGTATGTTCCTACAGTTGTACCTCTGGCCAAGTGTATATTTGACTTTTCGCATGGTTCAAATGCTATAAAGTAAAGGAAAATGCAATAAACGAGTGGAACCGGTACAGTATAGATATAAATGTGTGTAGAATGATATATCATAGAAGTCAATCTTTAGAGTGGTATCTCAGCCCAAATAAACCTTTAGAGTGGTATAGTATGAATTTAAAAAAAACGCATAGGATTATTCACGACAACAAATGCTACATTAACAGAGCCGCTGCAATGTACAACAGCTTGTGAGAAGGCCCAGCTTATTGTGAGTGGTGTGATACTCACCATCTTCGGAGTGGAGAAGAGCAATCTTAGTGGATTGAGGTGGTTAAGCTTAATTTATGGAGCTGGTCCAATTCGTTTGGCTTACCTCAACGTGGATTGGGATAAACCGATAAATTTTCGAACACCATAATAAAACATCTGTGTTATAGTGGTTTGTTGTTTTGTGCTCGATTTACATTCAATTAACTTATATTCATTGAATTAAATAGAGTGTTTGTCATCCTAAGATTGCCTATCTTGAGTTAGAATTACATTGTTGGCGCACTTAGTCAAAGTTAGATAATTTAGGTCTTACTTGTGCAAAACCAAATTGATTGCACTTTTGCATTGTTAAATTTGGTTATAGCATATTCACCCCCTTCTAGTTAGTCTCCTTGATCTTATAAGTGTCCCTTTGGTGCATGCGCGTGTTGGCAAGGCGTGTTATGGCTTTGGGCGCGTGTCGAGTAGACGACGGTTGAGGTGGCAACGGCGGAGGCGGTATGACAGCCATTTTAGGCTCGGTCGGTGAGGTGGTAGCTGTTGTGCAAGCGTTGACGGCAAAGGCAGCGATGAGCTGGTGCAGCGTGCCGGCTGCAAAGGCAAACTGCGTGTGGCCAAGTGGCAACGGGGCAACAAGGGAGGAAGCGGAAAGCCAAAAGGCGCGAAGGCAAGGAGAAGGCAGAAAACCATAAGAGGAAATCGGAAAGGCTTGGAAAGTTTCCAAATTGGCTGAGATTTCAAATTCAGTCGAAGTTCAGGAAGAATTCAAAATTTTTGAAATTTTGGGACATTTCATGCAAGTCATTGTTAGTTTATTAATTGTCAACTAGCAAAGTGGCCCGCGCACTTGCGCGGGCAATTTTTGTGTTGAATATGTTTTGTTTAAAATGAGTTCGTTTGAGAAATGCATATGTGATTATCTTAATATTATATATTTTAGGGAGAAAATACTAATTTTGTTTTTTAATACTTGTCACATGTAACTTAAATGTTATTCCCCAAATACATTGTTATTTATTTTGTATTTATCCTGTATTGTTATTTATTTTTGGTGATACGGCGATAAGTCGCTTTGAAAAGACTGTGTCGATAAGTTGTTTAAAAAAGACGTTGGGAAAACCATCCCGTAGGGTGACATTCATATAAAAAACTAATTTCTATTTTCTTTTAATTATTATTCTAAATTTGTGGCCCATAACCTAACCCCTCGCATTTATGTTTCTACAATTGTACCTCTGGCCAAGGGTATATGTGACTTTTCGTATGGATCAAATGCTATAAAACTAAGGAAAAAAGCAATAAACGAGTGAAAATTGTATAGTATAGATCTAAATATGTTTGGGGTGTTATATCATAGAAGTCAATATTTGAAGTGGCATTCCAGCCCAAACTAATTTTTGGAGTGGTAGAGTATGAATTTTCAAAAAAAAAACAACACGTAGGATTAATCGCTACAACAAATGAACAAATGCTACATTAACAGAACCGCTGCAATGTACACCAGCTACTGCCAAGTGCTACCTTGCCAAGATAGATAATGAGTGTAGATATTCGATCTGACGCTTGAAAGGAAAAGGCATGGCGACGTGCGTAGGTAGCACCATGCCGTACCTGCACCTAGCCGATGCGATGATCACGCGAATCCGAAGCACCGGCTCTGCGTCCAAGCTGCCATCATTCCTCACCAAATTTGCCGCAGTTCGCCGCTGGGCATGGCTCGAATCGAAAGCACGGACCGAACGCTGCACCAGAACAGGGGGAAGGGACGGTACAGAGGAGAATGTCAGGCAGGCTGGCAAGCACAGGCATCCTCACATGGTCATCATCTTCAGCAGCAGCACAATTCTGCGCAGCAAGCTACTAGAAAGAGGGAACGGGAAAGTCTGATCTGCTTGTCCCCTTCCCCCCAGCTCATGTGGGCAGGAGGTTTCCTTGAAGTGGCAAGAGCTAAAGAGGAGCAAGCATGTGGGAAAAAAGATGAAATGGGTAGAAAGAAGTACACTAGTACTGCATATTTGCATGGAAGTTGTGTTGTTTGTTTCCCTCCTATCCTTTTTCGTAGATTCCCTAGACGATGTACGGATCCCATGCTTTCATGATGGGGAAAAGGATGAACAGTATCGCAAGGGAAAAGGGAGAAAAGAGAGAGAATGTTGGCAGGGGCAGAGGACGAAAAGGAAAAGAGGGGACGAGTCTTTGCGCAAAGGGTTGCTGCCTTTCTACCTCTTTTGGCGGGAGTTCCCATCCCACGGCTCCGTGATCCAGCTCTGCCAGACTGATGAGGCGTTTCGATCTCATTATCTGCACCCAAATCTCCTAGGATCCGTCTGTGACGCAAGGATTTTATAGTAATTTGCAGAAAGTTTACAGGTAACATTTCAACTTTCGTAGGTATTTAGAAAAAAAACCCCTGTGTCCCAAGTAAGGTTGCATTGTTTAGGCCATGTAAGTTGGCGAACCACCGGTCTAAGATCGACCATTGCGAAAAATTACGAGGAAAAGATGTTTCTTTATATGAAACTACCATCTAAAGTGTGGATCTTGCAGTCAAATGACTCCTGTCTGCGATGTCCCTTTCTCCTAGAGGGAACGGGTGTATTGTAAGAGCTCAATTGTCATTAAATTTTTCTTGGTTTTTTGCCGAGCTTCAGTTGTCATTGTTTGGTACCTCTAGAAATCAATAGAAAACGATCTCGTTGTACAGCATAGTGCGTACGTACCGGCACCTCCAAAGCGAAGTACTGGTACTGGGAGAGCGACACTGTCACGCACATTCAGTAGCCAAATAGGTGGTTCGCGGTTGGAACTTGTACTCGGCCTGTTCTGCTTGTCCTTCATAATTGCACTCTTTTTGGAGCCCTTTGTATATGGCAGCGTCGAGGTCTCTTCATGAGCTACCACTGCAAGCACTTATACAGCGAAGGTTCTCGAAAACCCTGTTCTACTTGCGATCGTTGCAAAAGCTAGCGGCTGGCCCCCAAGGTTCATGGTAGTGACCACTCCCCGGACTGGGCTGTGCCTGGAACACGAATTTACAGAATTTTCATAGGAACAGTCTCATTTTACAGAACATATCAAGAAAAATTCATATTTGCAACACAGCTTTAGGGTACGTTCTTTTCAGCTGTGGCTGACGGATTATAGTTCTGATGTAAGAGTTTATGTGAATAAATTGAATATCGATAAACTAATAAGTCATTTTGAAATGATTGTTCTAATAAACCATTTTAAAAAAATAACGCAAAAACTATCCTATTTGTTTATTTAAATAAATCATAAATGATAAAAACAATAAAGAGGAATCTTGCCACACTTTGCCAATAAAAATTGCTACACTTGCCTAAGTTGAGATGCTCAAATTCTTTGCCACACCTTAGTAAGCCTAAGGGAATCTTGCCACACTTTTTTGAGTCATTGACGCGTGTGATCTAGTTTGCTGAAAAGGAATCTTGCCACAACTGTGGCTGTAACCAAACAGCTTCTAAAGTTAGTTAAACTTATCTAATCTTAGACGTGTAAACTGTGACTAAGTAATCAAACACCCCCATAGTGTGCCGGTCTCGTAGAGGCGGCGGCGGTAGAACTTGGTTTCGTTACCAACGGACTCTTGCTAATTAGTATAATCGTCCGGAGGATGTCAGTGTACCACATCCTTGCATAGACCACTTGCTTGCCAAAACCTCCAAAGTTCCAATCAATCGATTCCCTTCAAGATTCCCTTCAAACGTTGGCGATCGAGTCCGCGGTGCGTGTACCGACATACATGTAGCCGTGCCTGTCAGGTCGGACGGTATCAGGACACACAGAAACCATCTAGGACTTGACAGACCTCGCGGTGACCTGACAAGTCTGAAAAACGCACAGACACACGGCGCGTCTCTCATCAAGGACAGGGGTGCAAGCAGGGACAAACTGCCTGAGGTGGCACACACTGCGATCCTCAGATCTAAGTTATCGGGCCTGTACTTTTAGATATAACCGATAGGTTTTACCCTAAGTGATAAATACTAACGGTTGATAAAAAGATTATAGGAAAGAGTATAAGATGAGATAAATTTATGTGCGATCTTGATCAATATAGATAAAGCTGTTACAGTATGTACTATAATCAACTTATAGATCATGTACACTTCATTTGAAAGTTAGTTACTGTAGAAAAGACAAAAGATGAATCCCAAAAGAAAAAAACCCATCATCGCGAGATGAAAAGCATTGGTCTTTTTGGACTTCTGAGATAGCTTTTAGTTTCGGTTTCTCCCAAAACTAAAATAAATGTGGTGGTTTTTTCAAACGGTTTCTCTAAATAGCTTCTCAAGCCCACCAGCGAGTACGCCGTCTATGTCAACGTCTCTATTATCTACTGTTATCTCAAAAAGCATAACCAAAAGACATCAGCTCATCGGCCTACTTCATGCCATCCATGTGTTCGTGATGATTGATCAAACTAAACTCGTTGCGGCGTGAGAGCACTGTGATGCAAATCCAAGCTCACCGGCTCGATTGGCTTCCGTTTGGTACGCGCAACGACAAGTACGACTCGAGGGATGCTACGTACGGCCGGTCAAGCGCATGGGCAGGACTAGGTGATGAAACGATTCACACCATACAAGCTATGGTAAGTTATTTTGGACTATGACTTATGATTTATGGTTTAAAATTTTGAATTCTATCTGTTTGTGAGAGGTAATACGTAAAGAAAAAATAGTCGTATATGATTTTGGCCGATACGACTAAACTCAGTATACTTTTTACTATAATTTTTCTGTTGACCCCGTCTTAAAAAAACATCGTTTGAAATGTAGTATTGTAATATAAGCCACTTATGTTTCGTTTGAAATGTAGTATTGTAATATAAGCCACAAAACATAAGTGGAAAAGAACTGAACCTAATCATCGTGCTGCTATTTCAAACAAGATAGATTCTTATTGTGTGGAAAAAAAAAGGTTTTTGCTCCAAAATTCCTAGTAGGACTTTCAAGCCTTCTTATTGGACACAAATCGTTAATATTACGATCCATCATTTTCTAAAGTTTTATTTAAAACACGGAAAATTCATACTTTGCTCCTATAAAGATCGAGAAAACGTTTTCGCGTTCCAAACGGGCCCAAAAAGATCACAGGATAAGGGCATCTGTAGTCTATGGTTGTGATCAAAATGGCTGAAAAGCCTGTGGCTTATGGCTGAAAACACTGTAGCTGGCTGAAAAAAGCACTGTAGCTGACAGAGGCTTATTTACCATAATTAAATTTAAAAAAATTTAAAAATAGAAAAAACATATTAGCCCATTACGTATAATACAAACAAATACGAGGAAAAAAAGAACCGGTAAAAAAACTCAAAAAAAAGCCAAAAGTTCAGAAAAAGACGAAATTTATGAATAGTGCAAAAATAAGCTGAAGCCAAAAGCTCAAGCCATTTTGATCACAACCTATATAACCTAAGGGGCTTTAAGGTGGGTCTCATCTAAATCTTAAGGTCGACTCTATATTGTATATAACCCAAGGGGACTTAAGACGGTCACACTTGGCAGATAAAGAAAAAATATATTTTAATGCTTGTGGCCATGTCTTTAGCTTGAGGACCAGCCTCAAGCCTTTTTTGCTTATGGCCTGCTTAAGATCATCCCTGTAATGTATAAGGTTGACTTTAGGGTGACTTAAGACCCCATATTTTCATACATTACAGATGCCCTAAAGTGGTCTTGGGGCGTGACCGAGCGACGACGCAGAAGTGCTAGTACAAGCGTCGAACTAGCAAGGCTAGAAGCTGGACAAGGAAACAAAGAAAAAGAAAAGATCAAACGAGATAAACCTTGAGGATGCATAGGCCTTTCCACCATTTAACTATCCGCTTAAGAAGTTTCTGAACACAAGTTCGTTTCGTATACTCGCAGACGCAAAACCGGCACACAGAAAACGCCGTCAACATAAGAAATCTACTCTCTTCGTGCCGACGTCAGATCGGAGAACTTACGGTTGAAAACTTGACATCCCTGTGACCCTGTCACTATACTCTGCAGAAAATAGTTAACGTTGCTGATGCATTCTTTGACACCGAATATTGTACGATCAGCATTAAGCAAAGGTTAAAGATATGCTTAATTACCCCTTAACCCCAGGATAACACACTATCCTCGCATATAAAAATCGCATTAACACGCACCGTAAAAAAGTTGCAAAGAAACAAAAATGTCCACATCTCGGGATAATCACCGCACCACCGAAATAAAAAAACAAAATTTAAGTTAATCACGCCGGTGCGCGGCCAAAGCAAGCGGCATCTCGAGCCCTCTGAAGACGAACAAGGCAGGCCGTCGATCAACGTCGCTGACCTCACCGGCAACAGCAACGCATCACCAATTCAACCGTTAATTAAACACAATTAGCAATATGATATTAGTGGTTAATAATAATGGAAATTGCTAATTGGTACTTGAGTGTTTTTAGGATTGAGCATTCAAATTTCTCGCCGTATGATTTTGCCTCGAGATTCATGCTCTACCTCCTTCTCCGGCTCCAGTTAGAGCTCCAGCAGTGGCTCCAACAAATTAGGGTTTGGTTGGGTTCACTGGAACCCTTTGAATTTAGAGGGAGGTCAGGGACGGTGGACAAACCGGCGATGACACTGCAGCGGGTCAGAGAAGGGCAGTAGATCGCAGCCAGCGGTTGGAACAACGCTCAGATATGGAGTCGAGTTAGGTTGGGTAGGGATGTGCGGTGAGGGGGGAGGGGAGGTAGATGGAGTAGGGTTTTGGGGTGAAGCAAGAAAATTTATATAATTGAGGGGGAGGATGAGAAAAAGGTAGGGTTTGTGATGGAGCAAGATAAGAGAATCTATATAAGTAAAGGGTGGATGAGGTAAATCTTAAAATCTTAGTACTCTTAAATAAAATAGAAAACATCCAATAAGAGCCCTTTGGATTAGAGATCAAGGGGTCCTTATTTTTAAAGAGGGAGATTTTTTTTCAAAAGGGAGATGGTAGAATTCAAAGAGGGGGGGGAGAATTTATGGCCATTGAATCTCTAATCCAATGGTCTTAAGGTGGTGATTGGTTCGGCTAAAAAGCTCATAGCTTATGGTTGAAAACACTGTAGCTGGCTGAAAAAAGCACTGTAACTGACAGAAGCTTATTTAGCATAATTAAATTTAAAAAATTTAAAAATATAAAAAATATATTAGCCCATTACGTATAATACAAACAAATACAGGAAAAAAGAACCGGCAAAAAAGCTCAATAAAAAGCCAAAAGTTCAGAAAAAGATGAAACTTATGAATAGTAAAAAATAAACCAGAAGCCGAAGCACCTTTAGGAAGAAAACATCCCGATGACGTTTAACAAAACCCAATAAAATATTACTTAAATTTTATGGAGACACTCCCAATAATAGTAGGACAAAAATTGCATCGGATGGATCGTTCGTGGATGGATGGATTACATTACAAACTCACTGTTGGTATTTACACGTCTACTAATCTCTCGGAGCACTAATCTAACTAGCTAATGATGAACTCAAGTGCTAAAACCCAAGCCATAGTTTTCTGGTTTGATACAGCGGGCGGAGGAACGGCTAGTGGCCCGCGAGCGAGCTCACATGACGGAGCAGGCGTTGGGGTTCTCGTCGCTGAACATCTGGGGCGCGTGGGCGGGGTACTGGTAGGATGGTGGGTAGGGGGCGCCGGCGTTGGTGTAGAAGGCGGGGTTGGGCGGCGGGGCGCCGCCGTAGTAGCCGCCGGGGACCGGGGCGTAGGGCATGTACCCGTACGGCGGTGGCATCTGGTACATGCCCGCGCCGGCCAGGGGCATCGGCACCACGGACGCGGAGGCGGCCGGGGACTTGTCCTTGTCGTTGTCCTTCTTGTCCCCGCCGTCCCCGGCGCCCTTGTCCTTGCCGTCCTCCTTCTTGGCGCCGTCCTTCTTGTCGCCACCGCCGCCGCCGTCCTTCTTGCCGGGCGCAACGACCTCCACTGCCCGGTTGAGTTTGTCCTTGAGGTAGCCCGGCAAGGCGGCGGCGTCCATGGTGCCGGTCACCTTCACCAGGTCCTTGGCGGCGTCCACCGCCACATCCTTCACCCCTGGAATCAGAAGAAGAAAATGTCAATCCTGGCTACTAAAACTTTCAGAACTTTTTTCTAACGATTCCTGATTCCATGTGGAGAATCCGCCGCAAAAAAAAAATCACCTTTGATCTTGGAGATGCGGCGCTTGATGCGGTCGATGCAGCCGTCGCAGTGCAGCCGGATCTTGAGCGTCACCGTCTCCTGATGGAATCCAAAACAAAAGGGAAAAAAGCGGAGGAATTTTAGACCATTTGCATCTACTACTCATGACAGGGGCAGATGAAGTTCTAGTCGGCGAGCCACCAACCTCTTTGGGCTCCTTGGGCTTGTCGGCGACGTCCGCCTTCTTGTCGCCGCCGCCGCCGCCTTTCTCTTTATCGGCCTTCTTGTCACCGCCGCCGCCTTTCTCTTTATCGGCCTTCTTCTCGCCGCCGTCCGCCTTCTTGTCCTTCTTCTCCTCTTTGTCCTTGTCCTTCTTCTCCTCTTTGTCCTTGTCCTTCTTGGGCGGCCCGGCGCCGGCGGAGACGATCTGCACGAGCTTCTTGGCCCGGGCCTCGATGCGCTCCTTGAGCTCCACCGCGTCCGCCGAGCCGGTCACGACAACCTTGTTCGCCGCCGTGTCCGTCGCCACCGCCTCCACCCCTGCGCGCGGCCGCAGCACACCACAGACGGTCAGAACAAACAAGCAAACCGCCAAACCGCAAGGTGGAATTAATCGATTGTACGTACCAGGGGCGTGCTTGATGGCCCGCTTGACCTTGCTGGCGCAGCCGGCGCAATGCAAGTCGACCTTGAGGACGATGGGCTGCGCCGCCGCCGGGGCCGCCTCCGTCTTCTTGTCGCCGCCGTCCTTGCTGGGCTTGTCCTTCTTCTCCTCTCCCATGGTGGCTCCTCCTTGCCTCCGCAGACTCCGAGGTGGTGGTTACAGGGGGCGTGGGCGCGCGGATGGAGGAGAGGTTCTGGGAGGCAGGGGCAGGAGGTGCGGGGCGGGGGCTGAGTTAATTAAATAGGAGGGGAGTGGTGCTGCTGTACTCCTGTGTGCGGGTGGGTAGGCGACTAGGCGGAGTGACAGGAGGGTGATACCCGCAAGGAAATGTGGCTCCGCGGACTGCTTGCGATGGCGCTGCCACGGCAGTCGTCCAAGAGGACTTTAGTTTCCGATTTATTTTGATTTTTAGTTTATTTGAGTTACAAATTACTTAGAATATATCTGTTTATAATTGTAGTTTATTTTAGTTTTTTGATTTTTTGACTATTTTGTCTTTTATTTTTCTTCCTTATTTCTTTGCATAGTTTTTTTTCAATTTTTTTTTCCTAAAAATTAATAGATTTTACTGTATAATTTTAGCCAAAAGTTTAAGCGGTAAACCAGTTGGAAACATGCTGCTTACCGTTATTCTTCTCAATAGTTGGTTCCTTGCGGCTTTTTTTTGAATGTGATCATGCATTTGTAAGCATTTTTCACGTGCATCTTTGAAGAAACAAACGGTTTCAGTTTGCAAGGGAGCAAGGGAGACTGCGATGGTATTGATGTGTACATTCTTGCAAATGCATAATTGTATACGGGCTGGGTTTAAGTTAGAACGTGTTTCTGGTGTCGGAGATGTAGATTCAAATACTGGTTTTCTGATCATGAACTACCAATTGTTGGATCTGTACTGCGGAGTTAAACTACAGAATGGCGTGCAACATGTGGTAAACTTCCAATTTAAGATGCCGCGTGGTTGAGTTAAAATAAATTGGTTTTTAATTAAAATTACATTGTAACTAGCTAAAATTACACTGTAACTGATGATGACTTATTTGGCGTAACTAAATTTAAAAAAATAATAATAGAAAAAACAGATTAGCTCATCACGAACAACGCAAATGAATACAAAAAAAGAACCGACAAAAAAAGCTAAAAAGCTAGAAAAAAAATAAATTTTAATAATAATGAAAAATAAACCAGAAACTAGAAACTTAAGCTGAAATGAGCAGAGCCGCTACCTAGTACAATATGAGAAGTACAAACATATGTATACTCTACTCGACCACTGCTACAGTCTGACTTTGAATCTATTCATATTAACTGTAACCGATGGTTTTTTTGCTAAAAATGAATAATAGTGGCTATAAGAAGTAACTTTTAGAAGAAGGGCACGAGCGGTAAGAAAAGTGAGAGAGATACGTGCGCGAGATGAGAGCAATAGGAGTAGAATGCATGATATGTCTATAATCCTCTGTCTTATCTCTAGAGCGAGAGGAATGAAAAAATCACTTTAAAAAATTGAATGTTTCATATTAGCTTCTAACTTCTTTACACTAAAACTAAAAACAAAAGCCGTTATAAACAGTTCCTTACTATTATACCATCGGAAAACCCATCCGTTAATCTTCTCTCCCCAAAGATACGCACGATGACGAGAGTGCCCTGCCCCACTGCCATTCTCCAAACCACCCCCCCCCCCCCCCGTGCCGACGCCTGTCGGTGGCCATGCCTGCGCCAAGTCGCTAGCGAAGCCCACGGGTGATGGTGGCGTTGCTGCGAGGACACATGAATGCCGCGCCCGTGACCAGTCGGCGGCGCCCCGGCCGTTACGTTCCCTGCTTCCCCACCGCCGAGGCGCCGGCGGTGGCTTCCTTCCCGGAATTGGGGCAGCGAGCCACCGAAGCCAAGCGGGGGCCCGCCCGAGCCGTCGGTTTTGAATTTCCAAGCGAAGGAACCACGTGGCCACGACCCGCGACACGTTCGTGGAGACTTCCTCCCGGAAACGTCCACGTGGGCGAAACCGCGGGCCCCGCAAAACAAAAAAAAAGTCCAAAAAGCCCGAAAATTTTCAGACGCTGGTAACGACCTCCGGGCCCACAGCGCAGACTACTGACTGGCTGGCCTGGATGGGCCTCCCGTGTCGGCCCTCGTAATTGTTTCTGGCCCGGGCGCATCCTGGGTAGGTTAAATGGACCCCGGTCTAGTGGGCCCACATACCTTTTTCGTCCTCGGGCTGTCAGGAAGATTGGGCCGGGCCTGGGCGTTGGGTCCTCCTTTACGTTTGCGTTTCAGCTTCCGCTGCAATTTCGAGTGGTGCGAAGAAGAAATCGGCACAACTAAGACAAAGGTTTGTCGTCTGAAAAACAAACAAAAGCAAAGGTTCACACCAGGGAGAGAGGAACAGCTACAACAATGGCATCGAGCCCTCCGCATTAGAAGTAGCTATTCTCGATCATGATTATTCATTTTCTTCGGGAGGTAACCATTAGGCTTTTTTTTTTGCTTCAACTTTTTTCAAAGTCGAAACAAATAGAATGATCTCTCTAAGCCTTTTCTCACAACCGCTAATCTAAATTACATTTTAAGTTCAAAATTATGTACGTCATTTATATCAACGTCTTCGCTATCAACCGTAATATTAAAAAACGCAATAAAAAACCACGCAACTCAAAAGAATAAGGCCGTTATTTCCTTCACCCCTGAAAATCAAGTAGACTCGCTTGTTGGTTTGCAATTAATTTATTCAGAGGTGTTCTTCTTTTCAGATTTTAATCAGCTGGTAATTAAGGAGGATCAACTGATGGTCGTGTCATAAACTCAATTCTCACCTTCGAACCGCGAGACGTGCCCGACGATCCTGCTCATGCATCTCTGTCAATGCAGCTCGGTGATCCTGAGCTCCGCCGACCACTCTGATAGAAATTGGCCTATATAAATAAGGCATATTTTTTTAATTTTAAAATATACATAGTTTAGTACCATGTTACTAAAAAGATAGGGAAAACCAATTTATAAGGTAGAGTCTTCACCACTCCTTGAATATAGATAGAGATGGCATGAGGAGGGTTTTGGCTAATCACACGCGCACATATTCGTGCATTTTCGTGTGAAAATCGTGTGACTTGTGATGTGATACGCCACTTAACAAACCAAGTCCATCTTTATTTTTGCTGAACCGTGCACCACACTCTCTCCTTTGTTTGAATGAGATTCAAACGTTTGAACTTGAGGTTTTATTAGGTTTTGATGACAGGCAGTTACCAGTGGGTAATGGCTATTTAATTTTGTCAATTATCAGTCTGTCTATATATATACTTAGAGACGTCCAAAATATATAGCTGAGAATTTCACTGTCTTCATTTCTCACTTCTACGAACTTGTGCTATTGTGTTGCACCGTCTGAACCTCATCGACTCTTCTTTCCGGCATGCACTGTGAAGAAGAGGAGCAGTATCTCTGAGTTGTTGCTGCCATGAAGACAAGCACGAGAGCAACAATAAGGTTTCTGGGCAACACACATATACATGACCGCTCGTTGTTCTGCTTCATCTACGTCCTGCACTGCATCGAGTCTGCACTGCTTCCTATTCTTCATTAAGACCAACAGTAAGTCGTTCACGCATTCGATCGACTTTGATATTATATTTTTCTTTGCGTATTTTCTAAAGTAAAATGAGTAGCCCACTGTTAGTTTTGTGTTTAACATCACTAGTTTTTTTACTGTATTTGTCTCATAGTAACACTTGAAATTAAAATATTACCTACATTTCCAACACACTCCGCTTGGGGCCAGTTCCGACATCCTGTGGCAGCAGCACGATGCCCTCTTCTTGCTTCTACTGCTCTGTCTGCCTCACTGCTCCCTTCTTTTCTTCTCCTGCTCCCGCACCTCCGCCGCAGCTTTGATTTAACGTCTCCTGCCCGTCATCTTGATCCTCTCCTCGCCAGCGGCAACTTGCCTACTGGGGTCACTGACGACCGTGACAGCCCTCCTCGTCCTGACCGCGACGCTTATCGCTAGCATCGACCGCCCCAGTGACCGCAACCCGATTCGCCAACAGCTCCACCGTGACCTTCTCCACGCCTGCACGCACAAGCAAACGCATGAGCAAATAAAAAACAAAAAAATTTCTCCAACAATGCGCGTACGTGCTGAGAATGCGATCTATGTGCGTGCCCCGTTCTCGATCACGCACCTGGGATGTCCACTATGACGTTCCTGACCTTCTTGTCGCAGGACATGAAGAGCAGGCCCATCTCCAAAACGATGCGCGATGGACATGTCGTGTCTTCGTCCATGGCGACGCCGGCCACACATCGTCTTTCTTCTTGTTTTTCTTCACAAGCGGCAACAATGACGGTGGCCACGGCCATCAACTTCCAGCACTTACGTATTGTTGGTCCAGACACAGATCAAAAATGCACACACACGGTGATCGTGACACACACGAACACTCTGAATCAACTCAAGACAAAACAAGAGTTTTGATGCTGCGTAAAATACCATATAACTTTTCTATTTTCTCTTTTTTATATACTATTCAATACAACAAACGGTTACAAAAACTTTGATGGTGTACTAACTACACCACTAATACTTCCATTACATGCACCGATTGCTACAATACTTCATCGAGTACCGATTGCTACAGTAACTCTTCGACTACTACAGTGACGTTGTTACTGCTACAAGAATCTTCGACCACAGAGTACTCGACACATGAGTACTCTACTCCGGAGTCTCCTTCTCCGGGATCTTCGACTACACAATACTCGATACACGAGTACCCTACACATGACTACAACATGATACTCGACACATGAGTACTTAATACTTGACACACAAGTACACGACATACGACTGCAAAGTACTCGACACCGATCACTATCAACATCAAGATTAATTCCAACACATATAAGATGTCTATTTTTTTCAGCTTATAGTATCCTTTGAACAAATAAATAGGACAGCTTTTTCATCGTCTTTTCGAAACTTCTTATTGGGACAGTCTTTTTGAAGTGACTTATTGGTATTTAATTTATTTACATAAACGTTCGTTTTAGAAGCAAAAGTCATTGGATGTAATCAACCGACTTGAAAAGAATAGGCCGATAGCTAGCTCTGCAACCATTATATTCGATCTACGTCTGCCTGTGTGGAATGCTTTCATTTGTTGTACGAACGTGTGTCTCTGGTTTGTTTGGGTTTAGTCGCCTCGGCAAAAACGCATGGCCGGAGGGATGCACGCACGAGTTATATAGCAAAAATGTACGTGGTGGCTTTCGTGCTCCCAGTCCGTGTTGGTTGGATACTGGCGTGAAAGGATATCGTTCCATTTTTGTTCCAGTCCAAATTTGATCCGTGGAAAGGAGATTTCTTTCTCGTTTCACCTTCTTCGATCTTACCAAATATACACATACTGTAACACTCCAGGGTTCAAACCGACTCAGATCTAACCACATTCTGGATAGGCTACGCACACGTAATAACTCGCTTGCAGTTTCGTCCTCGCTTCGCGCAAAACGGTTAACTGGAGGTGCTACCATTGGAACTCCTAGGCTTATATGTAAGTGCTTCTCAAGGTAAGCTAGTAAGGTGGGACCAACCCAGAAATTCATGTGCACACACACACATGGACCAACATGGACCGGGGTGTCACATACACCCCTCTCAAAGGACCCGACGTCCTCGTCGGACCAACATACCCATACCGAGGTAAATGATAAGGATCTCCCCTCTTGGCACATGTCCGTGCGTTCAGTGCCAGCACATATGACATGCCGTGTGTCCACTCCAGGCCCACACGTGCCTATGTAACCACGAGAGTCGGCTCTGATACCATTTATAACACCCTAGGGTCCAAACCGGCTCAGACCTAATCACATTCTGGATATGTCACGCATACGTAGCAACCCGTTTGCACTTTCGTTCTCGTTTCGTGCAAAACGGTTAACCGGGGGTGCTACCATTGGAACTCCTAGACTTATATGTAAGTGCTTCTCAAGATAACTAGCAAGGTGAAATTAACCCAGAAATTCATATGCACACATATATAGGCCAATGTGGACCGGGGTGTCACATGTACCATAGAAAAGTACCTTGATTCATAGAGGGAGTAAAACTAATATTGAGCTTTTTTCTAAAAAAAAAACTGATTTGCTATACATTTGCTGGCAATTTTTTTTTACAAAATCAATGGAACATCTGACCTTATATTCTACTTGAAGATTCATATGCCGCCCACCTTCTTTTTTATCTCCGACGAGGCCGAGCGCACGGCCAGCGCCGTCTTTGGCGAAGCCGAACATATGCTCCAGCACCGGTGCGTCCCGTTAAGACGCCACCAGCTACGACGAAGCCGATTAGCTACGAACGTAGAGAATGCTCATAGTTCACTTACTAAGCTAATTAGCGTTTCTAAGCTCCTCCAATGACATTTCGTAGTCACAACCGACATTCATTCAAGCCCATGGATGGAAAGTCTATAAAACCGTACATCATGATACCCTTGTTATTTATAATATATATATATATATGTGTGTTGAGATTGTCCTAAAAAAATTTCAGGCTTTATTTTAAACTAGAGATAGAACACCTATTAAAGAGAAGTATCACGTTTTGTCTACTCACATTCTCCTAAACACGATTAAACAAGACTTCGAGGTAGAAGAAATTGTGGCAAAACTTAATTATGACGAAAGCATTTACTTATATTATCAGCTTGTTAGTCGTAGAGATAAACTTGTAATAAATAAAATCCCCCTCTATTATTATTTTTTATCATCGTAGAATCAGCATATAGTCAACATTCTAAAATTCCGACCACTAATTTAGACATATATATTTAGTTTTTTACATGAAAATGATGATAAGGGCACTCTCAACAATCACTTGTGCTTGATACTTACATCAGATTTTTGGTGAGGTGAAAGAGAGAGGGTAGAGAGAGAATGAGCTTGATACTCAAGCATCAAACTTTTTCGGAAACCAAGAAAATATTTTTGACAAATGGTGCGTTGGAAGGGCTTGATACTATTTTTGTATTGAAAAGGATCGCACTCAATCAGAGCGTCTGAAAGCTCAAAATTGTTTGGTGATATTAAGTCATTTGATTTTGTTTTCATCGCATATTTATTGCCAACCATATTTGGATACTCAGGTTATTTATGTCATGCTTTGCAGAAGAGGGGTCAAGATATTGTTAATATTGTTGAGCTTGTATACATGACTAAAATTCAGTTGCAATTGTTGCGGGAGAATGTTAGATGGGAAATTTCTCTCAAGGATGTCATTTTTTTGTGTTAAACATATCATCAAAGTTTTTGACATGGATGATTTTTATGTGTCTGTGGAGAGACCAAAGCGTTTCTTTGGAAAAGTAAAGAATTTTCATTACTTTCATATTGAAATGTTTTTAAGTGTCATGGGTATGTAACTTCATGAGCTCAATAGCAAGTTGGTTAAATTTGTTACTGCTACTTATTTCAAAATTCAAATGCATCTTTGCTTTCTACTAATATATTTTCTTGTTATGACAGGTTTAATGAAATTAATACAGAGCTACTTTTTGTATGACGTCTTTGCATCCTGCTGATCCATGTGCTTCATATGAGAAGGATAAAGTTCTTAAACGTAAATTTTACGCTAAAGATTTCTCGGGCACACAGATTTGGTCCAACTTTCTTTACAACTTAATATATTTATTAATGACATGCACTAAGATACAAGGTTTCGAAAAGTGAAGAATCTTAGTGCGCTCTCTATTAAACTTGCTAAGACAAAGAAGTATGATCACTATAAACTTATTTATTTGCTACTCAAATTGGTGTTGATCCTTCCTGAGACTGTTGCAAGTGTAGAGAGGATATTTCGGCAATAAATCATGTGAAGAACAAGATAAGAAATAGGATGGGTGAACAATACTTGAATGATTACTTAATTACATACATTAAGCGTGAGTTTTTTTTTCTACAAGTTAGTGATAATACTGTTATCAATTATTTTCAAAGCATGAAGGAACACCGTATCAAGTTGTAATTTTCTAAAAATATTTTGTGATGTTGATTGTAGTGCAAAAATATAATTTAACACATTTAAACTTTCATGTTATATTATTTGAATTTGTATTAGAACAGGTATATCTTAAATTCGTACTCCTGTTATAAATATTCTGGCTCCGCCACTACCCTTTCCGCTCTTTCTTTGTATTAAAGGAGACGCACCGTCAACCGCAAGGTAGAAGGTGGAGGAGCTGTGGTGGAGAACGCCGGCAAGGCGGAGGACGCAGAGGTGCAAGGGAGGACAAGGAGGAGGCGCTGGGGTGGACGCGGCGGTGCTCCGGCTGTCTGCACCGGCCCCAGCGCGGGTGGCGGCGCCCCCGCGTGTGAGTTGGCGGCGGAATGCATCTAGGTTTTGGGGCAGCCCGCAGCCTCGAAGTCGAAATCGCAGTCGCCGCACGACGTGTAGAGCACGGCCGACAGCTCCATCATCCACATCTGGTCGAGCAGCGCCGAGGCGCACTGGTCGTCGCCATAGCGCAGCTCCACCACCAACAGCGTCACCTCGCCTCCCGCCGTCTTCTCTTCTTGCTCTTCCTCCCCTCCGCGTGCTCGAACAAGAGCGCGGCTACCGTGCCCACGTCGTCCTTCATGGCGTTCTTGACCTTCCTGGCCCGGCGCCTGCAGCGCGAGCCCATCTCCCTGTCGGCAGCCGGTGGCGCGGCCGTCGTGTCGACAGCGGCGCTGGACTTCATGTACGTACTTGCACGGTCTGTTCTGCTTCGTGCGAGTTATTTCTGCTGCTTTGGTTTGGGTTCGGAGGAAATGCGATCCACACATGGTCTGACGGTCACGTACAGGACAGGTTATATAGACCAAATTAAATGTGACCGAAACCGTGTTGAGTACCTACGTATTTCGTGAGAATATGTCGGTAAAAAACATGTTTTGATTCGCATACGTTGATGCGAACCCATGCAAGCATGTACAGAACATTTTTTACTACCGGCAGCTTCAAATATATATATATAGCAGAGCGCAGAGGAAGCCTGTGCTGTTTACAATGTTTCGATTAGGTTTTATTCGATTCGAATTATTGGATAGCACCATGCGCGCATGGAGGGAACTTGAGCTGATTATGGCTGGACGTCGCGCAGCCGTATGTACGTACGTCGTCTCGGACTCTCGGTCAGTCGTCATTGGATGGAGCAAGCGTTGGGGTTCTCGTCGCTGAAGAAGGTCGGCCCGTCGTTCGGCACGTACTGGCGGTCGTACGTCGCCGACGGGTTGCCGCCGTACGGGTGGTAGTAGCCCCCCGGCGGGGGTGGGGCGTACTGAGGGGGCGGCGGCGGAGCGTACTGAGGGGGCGGCGGAGCGTACTGAGGGGGCGGCGGCGGGCCGGCCGGAGGAGGAGGCGGTGGGTAGTGCGGCGGCGACGGCGGATCGTAGTCCGGCTCCGGTTCCGCGTCCGGTTCCGCGCCGTCGCTGACGATGGTGACGGCCTTCCTGAGCTTGGCCTGGAGCCGCGCCTGGAGCACCGCCGCGTCGGCCGTGCCCTCGACCACCACCTGCCCCGTTTCCACGGACGCCGACACACTCGCCACCCCTGCACACAAGGCATCGTATACATGCATGAACATGGAGTCAGATCGATATGTATGCTCCTCGCGAAAAAAGAAGATCGACATGCATGTTGATCTCGCACGCGTACGTACCAGCCATGTTCTTGATTGCCTTTCGGATCTTCTTCGCGCAGCCGTAGCAGTGCACGTCCATCAAGAGGATCACCGGCGCCATTGCTGCTCAACCTGCTGCTACCTTTCACGCTCGCATGCTCTGATCGATCGGGATGCGTGGTTTTTATACAGGGGCGAGGAGCTAATTAAGCCGGCCGATCGACCGCGCCCTGGAAGAATCATTGCCAATCCCTGAATTACCTCCCATGCACATTAATTACGTAGCCCGAATCCTGATCTCTTGCCTATCCATGTTAGTGCTTTCTATCTTGCAGGAACACTTCTCTAGTGGTACTTTTGTAAATTCCGATTTGCTTGCCCTCTCGGGAGTCTGGTCGATCCATGCAGCTGGTACATGTATGTCCAGTCGGAACAGAATACACCCGAGCTCGAGTTAGAAATTCTCTAGAGAAATACATATCAAGAAATGCCGTTTTGATTTAAAATTTTATCATCGAAAACTCAAAATATAAAAAAATATTTGGTAAAAAATCATGCCTTCTTTGTTCGATCTATAGTTCCGCATCATTTGATAGAATTTTTTTTTCAGCGAAGAGTTTCTATTAGTGGCTATATATATATATATATATATATATATATATATATATATATATATATATATATATATATATATATATATATATATATATATAGACACACACACACTATGTTGTATCTTACAACTTAAGGAGTATCTCGCGTAACGGAGGTTATGTACATGTAGTATACGAGTATTTAAGACTATATAGGTAGTATGAACAATTTTTCAGAGGTGGCATGTACATTTTTTCGACATACTCCTTTTTATATGCGTATATGAAGGTATTTATAAAATACGCTAAAAACTATAGACTCCCTTGCAATTTTTTCGTATGGTTTACATTAGAGTATCTTACAATTAGTATATGAGTATACCTAAAGTGATAAAGAAGTATTTTAATTTTGTTTAGGTGGTATATTAGAGGTGGGTGTAATTACACCCGGGAGTAAAAAGTATTTTTCTTATATATATATATATGTATATGTATATGTATATAGTAAAAATATTGAGTACTATTAGGTGTCCGGACTCCTTAATCCACAGCCGTCCGATCGCGCAAGCAAAGAGAGGCGGAGAGTTGACGATTAACGGGTTGGGCGGCTGCTAGACCCGTTGCTTCTACAGACCGCAGGTAAAATAGGAATCTCCATCACTCTTCGATTTCATTCTCCGTCACTCGGTCACGCTTTTCCCCCCGGTCTCGCCTCTTTCCCCAAATCGGACGCGGTTGCTTCACTGGCGGCCAGCTCCGCCGTTCACAACACCGCGTCGCCTCCATGAAGAGGAGGCGACGGCCGACAGTGGCGGCCCGGGAGGGAAGCGTCGACACAAGGGTGGTGGCCGGAGAAGGCGGCGCCCCGAGGAGTTAGCGGCGGTGACCTCGGCGTCTGGATCCATGGGGAGAGCCAGATCCGGAAAGGTGGCGGCGTCCCGAATGTGGCAGCGGCCCAGGAAGAGCTCAGATCTGGCGAGTATGAGGGCGATGACGACCGAAGTTGGATCCGACCACAAGTTAGGGCGGCGGCGGTCTCGCCTCAACCCGATTCACACCACCACGGCGCCTCAGCCACGACAGCTTCCTACCGCCGCCACCCATATCGTTTGTATTTCAACTATTTTATAATTTTGGGTTTTTGTCAGTTTGTTTCCAGAATTAAGGTCGATCGATGATTTATTCCCATATATACAGAATGATGATTCTTGCCGTGGTTATAGCATTGTGAAGAGTTGTTTCCATGTATAGCAACGCAAATTATACCGTAGTTTGCATGTTCAACTTTCAATAAATGAGATTCCTTTTTTCTATCAAAAACAATTAAACCGTGTGATGTTCTTTCCATTTAAGTGTGATTCCAATATCTCTTCTTGATTTTACTATGCTCGGTGTCATATGCTCTCTTCCTCGTTCCAATATCTGCCGATCGTTTCTGGCTTATCAATCCAGTTATAGTTGCCGATCGGTGCTATCTTCTTGGGTTCTGGTTCATCATCCCAGGTATGTTAGGCAAAGAGGTTCATTGGTATTGAGGTTTTGGTTCTGGTTCATTGGTATTGAGGTGAAGTATATGTTGAAAATAGAGATTGCAAAGTTCTTGTAGGTTCTGGACCTTTTCTACAGCGAGTGCCATGAAATACTATGATATGTGATCCTCTGGGTTGTAGTTTGACAGGCCAGCATACCTTGTTAAATTTTAAGATGGATGTTTTGAAATTCGATTGAACTTTATGGGGGTCAAGCAATTGTTTTGTTTATGAAGCCATTTTGTTTGTTTTCTTTAAAATTGTCAATCTTGTGTTGTAAAGTAGAAGATTACTTGACAAAGCTTACATTTGTATTCTCTCAAACAATTCTTTGTTTGTATTGAACTACCAACTACAAGTCACCACCATAATGTCACTACTAATTCACAGCCCTCTCTTACTGTACTCAATTATGTACCCATTGTATTGGCATATTGCAAACCATGATCAAGCCAACATTAATTGTTAAGTTAGGACCCATGCCTCTGGGGAATGCTGTGTATTGTGGGAAGTAAAATTTGTTTGTATTCGAATGCTGTGTTGTTTGTACATTTTTAGTTGGGTTTACAAAGCTTATATTTGCAACTCAATCTGTTTATCGACCTATGCTATATAACTTTGATTTAGTACAATTAGGGACTAAAGTTGTTCTTAAGGATCTGTTGTGCATTGTGGGAAGTAAAATTTGTTCTTGTACCTTCATTAAATATTATGTCTTGCTTCTGCTGAACATTTCCCAGACAATGCATTCATATATAACTGTTGAGAGTGCACATGAGTAGAATGCTGTTGTTATCTTGAAATGCACTGACAATGTTGTTTTTCTTTCTCGTGCCTAAATAGTTAATTTTCCAATTGTAAACATATGCTATGCAATGCACGGTTAGTTTTCTTTTTGTTATCTGGTGAGCTGATCCAATATACCTTGATTATGAATGTTCTCCTTTTTCACATTTTTATTTCCTTTTGTTGTGAAATGACAGAGATGTGTGCATCTCATCCCAACGAAATACACCATTTAGCTCAACAGCGCTGCACCTCGATCATTTCATACTTTTGGTGTTCAAATAGTACTACTACTTCATCATGTGTGCTCGCTTTTGATGCCTCTTTGTTTTTCTTGTCTTTTTGGTTGGTGTTTTGTCGTGTTGCATTCATATTCATACATGTGGCGAAATTTAGATTGCAAATGGTCGGGTCTTGGGACTGCAGAATTTCATACTAATTGTTTGTCCATATTGCTTCTTTTTGCGGTTCTGAAGCCATTTTGTTTGTTTTCTTTAAAATTGTCAATCTTGTGTTTTAAATTTCATCGATGACAATCTCTCTTTCATTGGTATATGTTGAAAATAGAGAGTTGAAAATAGAGATTGCAAAGTTCTTGTAGGTTCTGGACTTTTTCTACAGCGAGTGCCATGAAATACTATGATATGTGATCCTTTGGGTTGTAGTTTGGCAGGCCAGCATACTTTGTTAAATTTTAAGATGGATGCTTTGAAATTCGATTGAACTTTATGGGGGTCAAGCAATTGTGTCCTTGGCTATTTTATTTGTTTCAGTGGACACTGAAAAAAAATCAATAGCCTAATTGAAAAGAAAGCTTTCCCTTAAAAGAAAGCTTTGAAATAAATATCCATATGATTACAAGTTCAGATATCCACGGTTGAACTTTCGATGCATTCATATATAACTGTTGAGAGTGCACATGAGTAGAAGGCTGTTGTTTTCTTGAAGAGCGCTGAGAGTGCTGTTTTTCTTTCTCATGCCTAAATAGTTAATTTTCCAATGTAAACATGTGCTCTGCAATGCACGGTAAGCTGATCCAATATACCTTGATTATGAATGTTCTCCTTTTACACATTTTTATTTCCTTTTGTTGTGAAACGACAGAGATGTGTGCATCTCATCCCAACGAAATACACCATTTAGCTCAACAGCGCTGCACTTCGCTCATTTCATATTTTTGGTGTTCAAATAGTAGTTACTACTTCATCATGTGTGCTCACTTTTCACGCCTCTTTGTTAGGTTTATGGCTCATGAGTTATTTCTAGAGGGGGGAGTCTACTCATATGCTTCTGATTTATGGGCACTTGGTTGTGTGTTATATGAATGCTATGTTGGAAGGCCCCCTTTCAGAGTACACATTGTTATTTTTTGTATTAAACAATGAGTTGCTTTAGTCATTGTTTCCTGTTTGTCAGTGAACTCATTAATTTGCTGAGCAGCCTTGTATTCATGTATTACGGAGTGTATAGTATATTCTTGTAAATGTATAGTATATTCTTGTAAATGTTAGCTTGATTGACTTTGTTTAGGTATGTAATTGTGTCGTCCGTAAGAATTATGCAGCATGGCATGCTCAAATTTGATTGAATTATTTTTTACCTTTTTTACTGTTTGTCTCATTGTTTTTTATCCTTCAATTTCGTGTTCAGGACAACAGAGTTTTCTCAGAATGCCGAGGCTACCACCAGGTGCAAGTGCCAGACGAATGGGAAGGCGCATTTCCATGACTGATGGAGTTAGACCTTCAGCATCGTACTCTGATGATGACGACTTTGTGTGCCCACCTACTAGGAATATTACAGGTCAAAAATATGTCCCACCTGTATCTAGATGTGTTCCGTCTTCTGTTTCATCAATTATTAAGGATTTCAAGGGAGAGAAGGAGCTTTTAGTAAATGAAATGGGTTTCGGGGGTTTGTTGAATATGCCGGAGATTACAACACATAGGGCAATAAGTTATTGGCTGCTCTCGAGAATATCTTGTGATACTCATGCATTACAAGTTGGAGATGGTACTCTTCTTCCGTTTTCTGATCATGATGTTCAGAAGGTTCTTGGAATTCCTTCATCTGGAAAGGACTTGGACCCTCCTAGCAGTGAAGTAATTGCTCAACATCACGTGCGAATTCGCCGCTCAAAATCATTTTCGTGTGGTATATAAAAGTTAGTAAAATTCAACACAGTTTTTCTTATGCCGTAAGTAGACCACTTAAAATTTTTTTTGAGTATAATACTAGATTTGATCACAATGATTCATCATATGTTCCACGTAATGATATTTTGCATGCACCATAGACTTTTAAATTTATATATACAAGCGAGCATACTTCCAATACTGTCATACAGATTTGCATACCTATTCCACGCGCATATACACATACCTATTCCACGTTAATAATGATCTAGACACATACATATTTCCACGTTAATTCAAAAGGATCTAGACACATTGAGCAGGAATCTATTTTTATGGCAAATAATGATCTAGACACATACATATTTCCACGTTAATTCAAAAGGATCTAGACACATACCTATTTCCACGTTCAGCAGGGAATCTGTGCGCGGGATTCACAAATTAATGACACATTAATTCTCAAATCATAATTGACGATTCATTCCGATCGCTGGATATTTATGGCAATTACAAATCAGGATTGCACTAATCAATCCATCGTTTGAATACTAAGGCAAACAGTATTTGCTAATAGGTATACCCGTTAATCTCATACCTACTATAAACTAACACATCTCAATGCGATCGAATGGTTGATAGGTTAGGTGCCCGGACTCTTTGGAGTCCCATTTCAGGTGTGTGTGTGTGTGTGTTGAGATTGTCCTAAAAAATATGTGTGTGTGTTGAGATTGTCCTAAAAAAATATTTCGGGTTTTATTTTAGACTAGAGATAGAACACCTATTAAAGAGAAGTACGTATCATGTTTTGTCTATTCACATTCTCCTAAACACGATTAAACAAGACTTCGAGGTAGAAGAAATTGTGGCAAAACTTAATTATGACGAAAGCATTTACTTGTATTATCAGCTTGTTAGTCGTAGAGATAAACTTGTTATAAATAAATTCCCCCTCTATTATTATTTTTTATCATCGTAGAATCAGCATATAGTCAACATTCTAAAATTCCGACCACTAATTTAGACATATATATTTAGTTTTTTACATGAAAATGATGATAAGGGCACTCTCAACAATCACTTGTGCTTGATACTTACATCAGATTTTTGGTGAGGTGAAAGAGAGAGGCTAGAAAAAGAATGAGCTTGATACTCAAGCATCAAACTTTTTCGGAAACCAAGAAAATATTTTTGACAAATGGTGCGTTGGAAGGGTTTGATACTATTTTTGTATTGAAAAGGATCGCACTCAATCAGAGCGTCTGAAAGCTCAAAATTGTTTGGTGATATTAAGTCATTTGATTTTGTTTTCATCGCATATTTATTGCCAACCATATTTGGATACTCAGGTTATTTATGTCATGCTTTGCAGAAGAGGGGTCAAGATATTGTTAATATTGTTGAGCTTGTATACATGACTAAAATTCAGTTGCAATTGTTGCGGGAGAATGTTAGATGGAAAATTTTTCTCGAGGATGTCATTTTTTTTGTGTTAAACATCTCATCAAAGTTTTTGACATGGATGATTTTTATGTGCCTGTGGAGAGACCAAAGCGTTTCTTTGGAAAAGTAAAGAATTTTCATTACTTTCATATTGAAATGTTTTTAAGTGTCATGGGTATGTAACTTCATGAGCTCAATAGCAAGTTGGTTAAATTTGTTACTACTACTTATTTCAAAATTCAAATGCATCTTTGCTTTCTACTAATATATTTTCTTGTTATGACAGGTTTAATGAAATTAATACAGAGCTACTTTTTGTATGACGTCTTTGCATCCTGCTGGTCCATGTGCTTCATATGAGAAGGATAAAGTTCTTAAACGTAAATTTTACGCTAAAGATTTCTCGGGCACACAGATTTGGTCCAACTTTCTTTACAACTTAATATATTTATTAATGACATGCACTAAGATACAAGGTTTCGAAAAGTGAAGAATCTTAGTGCGCTCTCTATTAAACTTGCTAAGACAAAGAAGTATGATCACTATAAACTTATTTATTTGCTACTCAAATTGGTGTTGATCCTTCCTGAGACTGTTGCAAGTGTAGAGAGGATATTTCGGTAATAAATCATGTGAAGAACAAGATAAGAAATAGGATGGGTGAACAATACTTGAATCTAATCTAATAAACCACCAGTTAAAATTAATCTACACCCACCCAACAATTACCTGCTCCACAGTCATGACCTTAACTACGTCCACACCACAATATGCACCCAGAATTACACCATCCTAAAAACGTCCGCACCAGATTAACTCTCCTCCATTCTCTCTCCTTACTCAACCATATCCGACGGTCATCCTTCAATGGATCTGCAGTACCCCTTCGCCCTCCCTCTCCAACTCCCACAATCCCCTGCCCTGCTCCCGCTCCTCCTCCCCGTCGCCGCTCTCTCCCTCTCCCGCTTCTCTCCCTTCCCCCTCCTCGCAGCCGCCTTCGCCGCAGGGTTCGCCTCCTCCCCCGCGCCTCCTCCGCTCCCTCCGCCTCCCCCTCCTCCCCCGCGCCTCCTCCGCTCCCTCCGCCTCCCCAGCGCCTCCCCCTCCTCCCCCATGCCTCCTCCGCTCCCTCCGCCTCCCCCGCGCCTCCCCTCCCTCCGCCTCCCCCCATCCTCCACCGCGCCTCCCCTCCCTCCGCCTCCCCCGTCCTCCACCGCGCCGCCTCCTCCTCCTCCCCACCCCACCCGGAAGGAAGGAGAAGACACACACACACCGCAGAGGCAAGACTCCACCCGGATCGAAGCCGCCGTCTCGAACTCCGGAGCCCACACCCAGACGCGAAGCTGGCGCGGGAGGCGGTCGACGCGAGCTCCCGCAAGCGCAATGCGGCGGATGGCGGGGAGGCCGGCGCCGCCGCCGACGCGGACGCCGCAGCGCCCGTCCCCGAGGAGGCGGTCATGGGCGACGCCCCCGCGCCGCACGTCGGTGGAGGGGAGGAGGTGAACCCTAACCCGAGCATCGGCGGCTGCTGCTCGGACTCCGTGTCGGTGGAGCTCTCGATGGGCGGCGACTACTACCACGCGTGCTGCGGCGACACCGACCTCGACCTCCACGCACCCGAGGGGCCCAAGGCGCCGTACGTCGGTGACAAGGTGAGGCGTCTCCATCTCCCCCTCCCCCTCTGCAATCACTGTAGATTTGTTCATGTGGTACATGGGTCTGAATCACACTCAGTGTTGCAGCGCCCAGTGTTTCTAATCCGGCGTCCTGATAGTTGTGGCCTTCAGCCTTTGGGTGTGGCAAGAGATCGACCCTGTCGACCCAGTAGGATACGAATGTTGGTAGTGGCAACTGTTGCACTGAAGTTTGGGATTGAAATTGACGTTTGGGATGCCTAAGGTAGCGTAAGGGATTGAAATTTGGATAAACAGGGAGCAATTACTCCTTATCGTGTTCTATTCTAGGATAAAAGGGGTTATCAGGTTCTCCTTAATCTCCACGTCTAGAATGATAGAGATAATTGGTTGAACAAGTTTGTTCTAATTTGTGGTTGTAGAATAGCCTTCAAGAAGCTAGGGGCAACTCAGCACAGAAACTGGAGCACCATTTTTGTTTGTGCTCAAGTGAGGTGAAATTTATCTCAGAAGTGGGGCCAGTCTGCACCAGAGTTTCTACTAAAATGTGCTGCTCTGTTTGAAGTTAAAAAATGTCAAGATATAAATCCATGTGAGGAATTGGAGAGCTACATCCTAACAGTTTCATATCAAATGAAAGAAGATATTGAGATTGAACTATGACTTACAGATTTAGGTCAATTAGTTCGATATCTCGAGTGTATGTGGTGGTACTGGTGAATTTCAAGCATCTTTTCTGTTTTTAGAGTTGTTTTAGATTAATCTGTAACTTTGTTACCCTGCTTTCATTTTGCCTTTCATACTAATTACTGTTGTTTCTACCAATTGATATACATGGCTGGTATCTTCTGAATCTTGCAGGAACCAATTTGAGCCAAAGTAAGAAATAGGGGAATGACACACAACATCCACACCACAATATGCACCCAGAAATACACCATCCTAAAAACGTGTGCACCAGATTAACTCTCCTCCATTCAGGTATCGTGAGATTTATTCAGGTTTCTTGCCTAGGGGCATCAGCCTCTTCACCTTCTAGAATGTTGAGGGCAAAGGCTGCTGGGGAGGAATCTGTATTGAAAGAATTTCCTGAGGTAATAATCATTTTCTCAACTTCAATAGCTACATGAGGCAATGATAACTCCTGTTACTATACTACCCGAAGTTAGCATTGAATATTTCCCATTTCTGTAGGCAATGACTACAACCAAAAATTCGTTTGTATCTGTCAACAGGCTACAATTATGAGGCCTGCAACCATGATTGGCACCGAAGATAGGATTTTGAACAGATGGGCACAATTCGCTAGAAATTGGAGTTTCCTCCCGCTTGTTGGTGGTGGATCTACAAAGTAATTGAGTTTGCTTGTTGACTGTTCTTATAATATATCAAGAGTTATATTTGCGTGTACACTCACGTATTTGCGTGTTGTTTCTATTGTTTCCATCCACCCTCCTCCTACTGAGATGGTGGATATGGGATGGATGCCTTCCAGCATTGGCAGTTCAGGTGTACCAGGTATTTTGTTGAGTACTGTGATACACCCTGAATATATATACTCTTCTCATCACTCATTGTCCAACAGAAACGATGTAAAGAGTGTCTTTCCACTTTACAGGCTTGGCTATTATTCCTCTACACAAGTTTTGCTTTGCGGGAGAATGTTTTGATTGTAAATGGAAGTGATATTCGCCCTTGGTAAGGATTCAAAATTTCATTGCTTAAGATATGGAAATTGTCAACTAGCATTCAAGCAATTGATTGGAAATTAATGCCCATTTTTAACGAATGGCCAGTCAAATGTGCTCAAATTTAACCAAATGTCGGTTAATTTGTTGGTATTTGAAAGATCTGGGATCAACACCTCTCTTCATTTTGTTGCGTAGAGCCCATGTTTAGTTTGTTCTCTCAATCTTGCAAAATCAATTTCTTTTACAAAGCAAGGTCTTTTTATCATAATAATGCTCTACTATATTTTCAGGTGGATATACCACCACTATCTAGCAATGCTAATGGCTCTTGTTAGTCTTACATGGGAGATAAAGGGACAGGCTGATTGTTCCAGCAAGCAGGTGTATGATTTTTTTTCAGAGGAAGCAGGTATATCGCTTTGGTGTCAATCCCAAATCATTGAACACTGAACTCAAACTATGACCTTTTTGCAGAGAGGGGTACAACTTTTCCTGCGGTGGGCAATCATGCAAGGAATTGCAATGCATCTACAGAATAGGTACCAGCGTCAAAGATTACGCACTCGAATAGCTCTAGGAAAGGTAATGTCCTGTCTTTATTCAAGAAAGTAATCAATACCTACTCTTTAGTGTTGAAATTTTGCCATCTGAATCCCAAGAAAAAATATATCTTATGATGTATTCCGTAACAAGATTCTAACCAGTATCAACCGCAGATGGTCCTGTATGTAATGACACTAGATGCATGGTGATCTTTAGTTGGTGTTTATCAAATCAAATCAATTCAATTCATTTGATATTTGCTATGAGGTTTACATTTTAGCTAGAACTTGGAGACATCGCTGGTACTAATAACAAAGATAAGAGTTGGACCTTTCTTAAAATAAATCTTATGGGCAATGCTTGTTTGTACTACTCAAAAATTGGCTTTGAAAGCAGGGAACAAAACATGTATGGCCATTCAAAAATTCATTTGGTTGATTTCATGTGCATCCCTAAAATGCCGCCGTGGCGTTAGCACGGGCACTATACTAGTGATTACTTAATTACATACATTAAGCGTGAGTTTTTTTTCTACAAGTTAGTGATAATACTGTTATCAATTATTTTCAAAGCATGAAGGAACACCGTATCAAGTTGTAATTTTCTAAAAATATTTTGTGATGTTGATTGTAGTGCAAAAATATAATTTAACACATTTAAACTTTCATGTTATATTATTTGAATTTGTATTAGAACAGGTATATCTTAAATTCGTACTCCTGTTATAGGGCATGTTTGGCAGAGCTCCACTAGCTCCAGATTCACAAAAAATAGATTCAGATTCAATTTTATTAGCCAAACACTTCTAGCTCCAGCAGCTTCACCATGGATCTGCTCCACGAAAACAGTGAATCTACCCCCAGATTCATGGATTTGGTGGAGCACCTCAAGGGGTGCTTCACCAACTCAAATTTGGTGGAGTTGGGGAAAATTACCCACCACTGCCACTGGTTACACAAAAAACGGTTCGTACTTTTTTGTTCTTTCTCGCGACCGAGCCTCCCGTCTCCACTCCTTCCCCGTCTCCCCCGTCTCCACTCCTCCCCGCGTCCGCCTGCCTCCCCGCGTCCTCCCGGGCCGGCGCCGCCTCCCCGCGTCCGCCTCCCCCCGGGCCAGCGCCGCCTCCCCCGCCTCCTCCCGGGCTGGCGCCGCCTCCCCGCGTCCGCCTCCCCTCGGGCCGGCGCCGCCTCCCCGGCCTCCCCTCGGGCCGGCGCCGCCTCCCCGGCCTCCCCTCGGGCCGGGGCCGCCTCCCCGCGTCCGCCTGCCTCCCCCCGGGCCGACGCCGCCTCCCCTGCCTCCCCCCGGGCCGGCGCCGCCTCCCCGCGTCCGCCTGTCTCCCCCCGGGCCGACGCCGCCTCCCCCGCCTCCTCCCGGGCCAGCGCCGCCTCCCCGCGTCCGCCTCCCCCCGGGCCGGCGCCGCCTCCCCCGCCTCCACCGTGCGCCTCGCCTGCGCCGCCCGGGGCCGCGCCCGCCGGTTGCTGCCGCGCCTGCGCCGGCCGGGTTTTTTTTTCATTTTGCCCCCTGACGCGTGGGGCCCAGGTGTAAGTGAGATAGAGAGGGAGGTGGAGCTGTACCAAACACTTTGACGAATCCCAGATCCACGATGGAGCTGCTCCACGGTGAATCCAGCTCCAAATCCACCTTTTAGGTGGATCTGGAGCTGATAGAGCTCTGCCAAACAGGCCCTAAATATTCTGGCTCCGCCACTACCCTTTCCGCTCTTTCTTTGTATTAAAGGAGACGCACCGTCAACCGCAAGGTAGAAGGTGGAGGAGCTGTGGTGGAGAACGCCGGCAAGGCGGAGGACGCAGAGGTGCAAGGGAGGACAAGGAGGAGGCGCTGGGGTGGACGCGGCGGTGCTCCGGCTGTCTGCACCGGCCCCAGCGCGGGTGGCGGCGCCCCCGCGTGTGAGTTGGCGGCGGAATGCATCTAGGTTTTGGGGCAGCCCGCAGCCTCGAAGTCGAAATCGCAGTCGCCGCACGACGTGTAGAGCACGGCCGACAGCTCCATCATCCACATCTGGTCGAGCAGCGCCGAGGCGCACTGGTCGTCGCCATAGCGCAGCTCCACCACCAACAGCGTCACCTCGCCTCCCGCCGTCTTCTCTTCTTGCTCTTCCTCCCCTCCGCGTGCTCGAACAAGAGCGCGGCTACCGTGCCCACGTCGTCCTTCATGGCGTTCTTGACCTTCCTGGCCCGGCGCCTGCAGCGCGAGCCCATCTCCCTGTCGGCAGCCGGTGGCGCGGCCGTCGTGTCGACAGCGGCGCTGGACTTCATGTACGTACTTGCACGGTCTGTTCTGCTTCGTGCGAGTTATTTCTGCTGCTTTGGTTTGGGTTCGGAGGAAATGCGATCCACACATGGTCTGACGGTCACGTACAGGACAGGTTATATAGACCAAATTAAATGTGACCGAAACCGTGTTGAGTACCTACGTATTTCGTGAGAATATGTCGGTAAAAAACATGTTTTGATTCGCATACGTTGATGCGAACCCATGCAAGCATGTACAGAACATTTTTTACTACCGGCAGCTTCAAATATATATATATAGCAGAGCGCAGAGGAAGCCTGTGCTGTTTACAATGTTTCGATTAGGTTTTATTCGATTCGAATTATTGGATAGCACCATGCGCGCATGGAGGGAACTTGAGCTGATTATGGCTGGACGTCGCGCAGCCGTATGTACGTACGTCGTCTCGGACTCTCGGTCAGTCGTCATTGGATGGAGCAAGCGTTGGGGTTCTCGTCGCTGAAGAAGGTCGGCCCGTCGTTCGGCACGTACTGGCGGTCGTACGTCGCCGACGGGTTGCCGCCGTACGGGTGGTAGTAGCCCCCCGGCGGGGGTGGGGCGTACTGAGGGGGCGGCGGCGGAGCGTACTGAGGGGGCGGCGGAGCGTACTGAGGGGGCGGCGGCGGGCCGGCCGGAGGAGGAGGCGGTGGGTAGTGCGGCGGCGACGGCGGATCGTAGTCCGGCTCCGGTTCCGCGTCCGGTTCCGCGCCGTCGCTGACGATGGTGACGGCCTTCCTGAGCTTGGCCTGGAGCCGCGCCTGGAGCACCGCCGCGTCGGCCGTGCCCTCGACCACCACCTGCCCCGTTTCCACGGACGCCGACACACTCGCCACCCCTGCACACAAGGCATCGTATACATGCATGAACATGGAGTCAGATCGATATGTATGCTCCTCGCGAAAAAAGAAGATCGACATGCATGTTGATCTCGCACGCGTACGTACCCGCCATGTTCTTGATTGCCTTTCGGATCTTCTTCGCGCAGCCGTAGCAGTGCACGTCCATCAAGAGGATCACCGGCGCCATTGCTGCTCAACCTGCTGCTACCTTTCACGCTCGCATGCTCTGATCGATCGGGATGCGTGGTTTTTATACAGGGGCGAGGAGCTAATTAAGCCGGCCGATCGACCGCGCCCTGGAAGAATCATTGCCAATCCCTGAATTACCTCCCATGCACATTAATTACGTAGCCCGAATCCTGATCTCTTGCCTATCCATGTTAGTGCTTTCTATCTTGCAGGAACACTTCTCTAGTGGTACTTTTGTAAATTCCGATTTGCTTGCCCTCTCGGGAGTCTGGTCGATCCATGCAGCTGGTACATGTATGTCCAGTCGGAACAGAATACACCCGAGCTCGAGTTAGAAATTCTCTAGAGAAATACATATCAAGAAATGCCGTTTTGATTTAAAATTTTATCATCGAAAACTCAAAATATCATGTAAAAAAATCATACCTTCTTTGTTCGATATATAATTCCGCATCATTTGACAGAATGTTTTGTTTTTTTTTCAGCCAAGAGTTTCTATTAGTGGCTTAGTGCAAGCTTCTTTTTAGTGCAATGCTTCTTTATATATATAGTATAAATAACAGGGGCATCATGATGTTCAGGCTTCATGATTGAGATTTTTCCATCTATGATTGAGACTTTTCATCCATTATTGAGATTTTTTATTCATAAGTAAGACTTTCCCTTAAAAGAAAGCTTTGAAATAAATATCCATATGATTACAAGTTCAGATATCCACGGTTGAACTTTCGATGCATTCATATATAACTGTTGAGAGTGCACATGAGTAGAAGGCTGTTGTTTTCTTGAAGAGCGCTGAGAGTGCTGTTTTTCTTTCTCATGCCTAAATAGTTAATTTTCCAATGTAAACATGTGCTCTGCAATGCACGGTAAGCTGATCCAATATACCTTGATTATGAATGTTCTCCTTTTACACATTTTTATTTCCTTTTGTTGTGAAACGACAGAGATGTGTGCATCTCATCCCAACGAAATACACCATTTAGCTCAACAGCGCTGCACTTCGCTCATTTCATATTTTTGGTGTTCAAATAGTAGTTACTACTTCATCATGTGTGCTCACTTTTCACGCCTCTTTGTTAGGTTTATGGCTCATGAGTTATTTCTAGAGGGGGGGAGTCTACTCATATGCTTCTGATTTATGGGCACTTGGTTGTGTGTTATATGAAGGCTATGTTGGAAGGCCCCCTTTCAGAGTACACATTGTTATTTTTTGTATTAAACAATGAGTTGCTTTAGTCATTGTTTCCTGTTTGTCAGTGAACTCATTAATTTGCTGAGCAGCCTTGTATTCATGTATTACGGAGTGTATAGTATATTCTTGTAAATGTATAGTATATTCTTGTAAATGTTAGCTTGATTGACTTTGTTTAGGTATGTAATTGTGTCGTCCGTAAGAATTATGCAGCATGGCATGCTCAAATTTGATTGAATTATTTTTTACCTTTTTTACTGTTTGTCTCATTGTTTTTTATCCTTCAATTTCGTGTTCAGGACAACAGAGTTTTCTCAGAATGCCGAGGCTACCACCAGGTGCAAGTGCCAGACGAATGGGAAGGCGCATTTCCATGACTGATGGAGTTAGACCTTCAACATCGTACTCTGATGATGACGACTTTGTGTGCCCACCTACTAGGAATATTACAGGTCAAAAATATGTCCCACCTGTATCTAGATGTGTTCCGTCTTCTGTTTCATCAATTATTAAGGATTTCAAGGGAGAGAAGGAGCTTTTAGTAAATGAAATGGGTTTCGGGGGTTTGTTGAATATGCCGGAGATTACAACACATAGGGCAATAAGTTATTGGCTGCTCTCTAGAATATCTTGTGATACTCATGCATTACAAGTTGGAGATGGTACTCTTCTTCCGTTTTCTGATCATGATGTTCAGAAGGTTCTTGGAATTCCTTCATCTGGAAAGGACTTGGACCCTCCTAGCAGTGAAGTAATTGCTCAGGTTAAGAGCTTTATATGCACTAGATTGAAGGTTGAAGATTACAAGCATGTCAACAGAGCTGTCATGGAGGATGTTCTTACAAAAACCATAGCGGCAGAATGTCTAAGGAAGACAAGGATGCTTTTCAAACAGTTTTTCTAATCCTTGTTATGACTAGACTAAATTCCTGGCTCCTCAGAAATTCTTGGACAACATTTGTCCAAAATATTTCACTACCCTCATAAATCCGGACAACATATCCAGCTATAACTGGTCCGGGTATGTTTTGAACGAGTTACTTGCAGCAGCTGAAGACGTTCAAAAAAAGATTTCAGAGGGTGAAAGATGTGGATATGTGAATGGGTGTGTAATATTTCTACAGGTAACACACAACTATGAATCTTAAGCTTAGAAGACTATACCATGTATTGTTCTTTAGTTGTACTCTGTACTTTGCTAAATAATTTGCAATAATGAATTATCTTAATTTCCACACATCTGATTGGTAATATATATTATGGGTTCTGGATATTTAATCGTAGCATAGATACTGTCTTGCATGATGCCATGTTGATTTTCTTTTTGGCTGGTTTTCTGAATGCCTGATTGATGTCATTTGGTTAACAGTTCTTGGATAGTAAGTTTATTTGCCGTTGCTGGGTTTGCATCTGCTACTCAAAGCTTCTAGCTAGCAGTAGTTTATAGTTTTGTTTCATTTATGAAATGTTTTGCTGTTGAGAGTGTTTGGGTAAAGATTAGCTTCTTGATGTCATCGATGACAACATCTCTTTCATTAGTATTGAGGTGAAGTATATGTTGAAAATAGAGATTGCAGATAACAGAACAGGTTCTGGAATTTTTCTAAGGCGAGTGCCACGAAATACTATGATATGTGGTCCTCTATTTGCCATTTTAGGTTTTCTATCTAGACAACTTGGATTTCGGAAATCTCAGTCTTTCGCATGATGTTTTCCCACGAATTGTTGTTTATGATCGTGACAACATTAAGAAAAGGTGCATCATTGACCTTACATTGAAGGATAAATACACGGTTACACAGTTTGGGCAGATGCAGGTACGCACATCGATATCACAGAAAAAATAAATACTCTCCCATGAACCAGATCTGCTCAACATAAGAAACTAAATGACATCATGACTGTCAAAAGTTTTGGTTTGCAAAGTTCAGATGTTCAGAGTAGTTAGTGCACCAGTTCAGATGTTCAGATGTCCTATTTCGGAACACATGCTACATGATAGGATTGCAGCCGAGGACAAACAAGAGTTCAACACATCACAAGTAAGATTTTCATGTTATATGTATTTGCTAACTACTAAGGTCGATTAATGAATGTGAAATGATATCTATCCTGTTTTTTAATTATTAGGACAAAAGATGTACGAAATCTGGTTCTCCAATAGAAAAGAAAGCTTCAAGAATTTACACAAACACCATCTTTGAAAAGTTTAGTGACGAGGTCTACATGAGTGCATCTTACATTATTAATGAAATCCGAGAGGATGGCACATATGTTACAGTTCATGTGGACAGTGAATCAAGAGACTCATGGTCTAATTTGTCATTTGAGGTTCATGCAAACAAGGAATGTAATGAGTTCAAATGTGTTTGCAAGCTATTTGAGCACATGGGTATATTGTGTTGCCACATAATCAAGGTATGTTATGATTTTACATAAATTCAATCAATTTATGTTGTTAACTACAAATTTTTTAAACAGTAGGTTGCCATTTTTCCTTTCCAGGTTATGTCCCATGTTGGCTGTATAAGTATTCCAAATAAATATATTCTGAAAAGATGGACTGTGCATGCTAGAGAAGGCACTGGAAGTCATCTTGAAACATTCATAAATGACAATGATGCTACTGTTTCGAGGACGCACCACCATACCCTTCTCTTTAATGCCTGCATGGATTTGTCTACTAATGGCGATGTGTCCATTGATGCATTCCATATTGCTATGAGGCATATAACACAAGCAAAACAGGAGGTTGAGATGGCTCACACGACTGAAAATGAAGAGTTACCTACACATAATGATTCTATGAAAGAGATTGTCCATTCTGATGAGGTTACAGTTTCAAATGATGACCATTCTAGTAATCAAGAAGACGAATCCATTAATCAAGCCGAAGAGATTGTCTCTATCCTTCCACCTGATCATCGGAAGAAGCGTGGACGTCCCAAATCAACAAGGTATAAGTCTCAATTAGATGGTTCTATTTCCAAAAAACGCATGTGTTCCCATTGCAACAAGAAAGGACATAACACAACTAGCTGCCCTTATAATCCGGAGAACTCTTCCAAGTCCAAGATACAAAAGGTGTGTCAGAAGTGCAAATTACTAGGACACTACGCATCCACTTGTGTTACTACTAGCTAGTTTTACTTCGAAATTATGAATTTCCTTGCCCAATAATGAGTTAAATTTCCATTACTGTTTCTCTATGAACTAAATGAAATTCTTATACTTGATACAATATATCACTTTAGATTTATCTTTTCGTATTGAGTATATACAATTGTGCTTTCGAGTGATTTGTGTTTGCATACCTCCGAACGGACATTTGTATACCAGTTCGGAGTTGTGTAACATTTTAATGTAACATTTGATGTCCGATTCAACTAAAAAATTCACACAAGATTTTCACCCAAACCGCTATCATGACGTACAAATTCGCCGCTCTAAATCATTCCCTGCGACATACGCGTTTTCTTACGCCGTTCTTCTCCATGAACCATTCAACGGAAATTTTTGCTCGAATGATATGAAAATTTCACATAATATTTTCACCTTAAGTGCTAACATTATGTACAAATTCGTCACTCTAAATTAGTTCGTGCGACATATAAAAATTAATGGAAGTCAACACACGCGATTGTTCTTGTACCGTTCGTCTCAATCAATCAATTTAAGATAACATTTTGTTGTCCGATTTTGATGAAAAAATCACGCAAGATATCCACCTAAACCTTTATCATGACGTACAAATTCGCCCCTCTAAATCATTCCCTTCGACATATAAAAAAATAGAAGCCAACACACGCAGTTTTCCTACGCCGTTCGTGTCCATCAACAATTCAACGAGCATTGTTGCTCGAATGAGATGAAAATTTCACATAAGATTTTTACCTTATCCACTTACAGGACGTAAAAATTCGCCGCTCTAATTCATTCCGTACAACGTATAAAAAATAATGTAAGTCAACATACCCTTTTTTCTATGCCGTTCGTCTCATTCAACAATTTAAGATAGCTTTTTGTTGTCCGATTGAGATGAAAAATTCACATAAGATTCTCACCTTAAATGCTAACATCACGTGCGAATTCGCCACTCTAAATCATTCCATGCGACGTCTAAAAATTAATGAAAATAATGCAAGTCAACATACGCATTTTTTCTATGCCGTTCGTCTCTATCGACCATTTAATATAGAATTTTTTTGTCCGATTGAGTTGAAAAATTCACATAAGGTTCTTACCTTAACTGCTAACATCACGTGCGAATTCGCCGCTGAAAATCATTTTTGTGTGGTATATAAAAGTTAATAAAATTCAACACAGTTTTTCTTATGCCGTAAGTAAACCACTTAATTTTTTTTTTGAGTATAATACTAGATTTGATCACAATGATTCATCATATGTTCCACGTAATGATATTTTGCATGCACCGTAGACTTTTAAATTTATATATACAAGCAAGCATACTTCCAATACTGTCATACAGATTTGCATACCTATTCCACGCGCATATACACATACCTATTCCACATTAATAATGATCTAGACACATACATATTTCCACGTTAATTCAAAAGGATCTAGACACATTGAGCAGGAATCTATTTTTATGGCAAATAATGATCTAGAGACATACATATTTCCACGTTTTGAAATTCAAAAGGATCTAGACACATACCTATTTCCACGTTCAGCAGGGAATCTGTGCGCGGGATTCACAAATTAATGACACATTAATTCTCAAATCATAATTGACGATTCATTCCGATCGCTGGATATTTATGGCAATTACAAATCAGGATTGCACTAATCAATCCATCGTTTGAATACTAACTTTCTTTGCAACTTAATATTTTTATTACTGACATGTACTAAGATACGAGGTTTCGAAAAGTGAAGAATTTTAGTGCGCTCTCTATTAAACTTGCTAAGATAAAGAAGCATGATCACTATAAACTTATTTATTTGCTACTCAAATTGGTGTTTATCCTTCCTGGGATTGCTATAAGTGTAGAGAGGATATTTTCGGCAATGAATCATGTGAAGAACAAGATAAGAAATAACGTGGGTGAATAATACTTGAAGGATTGCTTAGTCATATACATTAAGTGTGAGCTTTTTCTACAAGTTAGTTATGATATTGTCATCAATCGCTTTCAAAGCATGAAGAAATACCGTATCAAATTGTAATTTTCTAAAAATATTTTTTGATGTTGATTGTAGTGCAAACATATAATTGGTCATATTTGAACTTTTATACTATATCATTCGAATTTATGTCAGAACAGATGTCTTAAATTTGTACTCCTATTGTAAAAATTCTGACCCCCTTCCCCTCTTTCTTTATATTAAAGGAGAGGCACCGTCATGGCGTCAACCGCAAGGTAGAAGGTGGAGGAGCTGTGGTGGAGAACGCCGGCAAGGCGGAGGACGCAGAGGTGCAAGGGAGGACAAGGAGGAGGCGCTGGGGTGGACGCGGCGGTGCTCCGGCTGTCTGCACCGGCCCCAGCGCGGGTGGCGGCGCCCCCGCGTGTGAGTTGGCGGCGGAATGCATCTAGGTTTTGGGGCAGCCCGCAGCCTCGAAGTCGAAATCGCAGTCGCCGCACGACGTGTAGAGCACGGCCGACAGCTCCATCATCCACATCTGGTCGAGCAGCGCCGAGGCGCACTGGTCGTCGCCATAGCGCAGCTCCACCACCAACAGCGTCACCTCGCCTCCCGCCGTCTTCTCTTCTTGCTCTTCCTCCCCTCCGCGTGCTCGAACAAGAGCGCGGCTACCGTGCCCACGTCGTCCTTCATGGCGTTCTTGACCTTCCTGGCCCGGCGCCTGCAGCGCGAGCCCATCTCCCTGTCGGCAGCCGGTGGCGCGGCCGTCGTGTCGACAGCGGCGCTGGACTTCATGTACGTACTTGCACGGTCTGTTCTGCTTCGTGCGAGTTATTTCTGCTGCTTTGGTTTGGGTTCGGAGGAAATGCGATCCACACATGGTCTGACGGTCACGTACAGGACAGGTTATATAGACCAAATTAAATGTGACCGAAACCGTGTTGAGTACCTACGTATTTCGTGAGAATATGTCGGTAAAAAACATGTTTTGATTCGCATACGTTGATGCGAACCCATGCAAGCATGTACAGAACATTTTTTACTACCGGCAGCTTCAAATATATATATATAGCAGAGCGCAGAGGAAGCCTGTGCTGTTTACAATGTTTCGATTAGGTTTTATTCGATTCGAATTATTGGATAGCACCATGCGCGCATGGAGGGAACTTGAGCTGATTATGGCTGGACGTCGCGCAGCCGTATGTACGTACGTCGTCTCGGACTCTCGGTCAGTCGTCATTGGATGGAGCAAGCGTTGGGGTTCTCGTCGCTGAAGAAGGTCGGCCCGTCGTTCGGCACGTACTGGCGGTCGTACGTCGCCGACGGGTTGCCGCCGTACGGGTGGTAGTAGCCCCCCGGCGGGGGTGGGGCGTACTGAGGGGGCGGCGGCGGAGCGTACTGAGGGGGCGGCGGAGGGCCGGCCGGAGGAGGAGGCGGTGGGTAGTGCGGCGGCGACGGCGGATCGTAGTCCGGCTCCGGTTCCGCGTCCGGTTCCGCGCCGTCGCTGACGATGGTGACGGCCTTCCTGAGCTTGGCCTGGAGCCGCGCCTGGAGCACCGCCGCGTCGGCCGTGCCCTCGACCACCACCTGCCCCGTTTCCACGGACGCCGACACACTCGCCACCCCTGCACACAAGGCATCGTATACATGCATGAACATGGAGTCAGATCGATATGTATGCTCCTCGCGAAAAAAGAAGATCGACATGCATGTTGATCTCGCACGCGTACGTACCCGCCATGTTCTTGATTGCCTTTCGGATCTTCTTCGCGCAGCCGTAGCAGTGCACGTCCATCAAGAGGATCACCGGCGCCATTGCTGCTCAACCTGCTGCTACCTTTCACGCTCGCATGCTCTGATCGATCGGGATGCGTGGTTTTTATACAGGGGCGAGGAGCTAATTAAGCCGGCCGATCGACCGCGCCCTGGAAGAATCATTGCCAATCCCTGAATTACCTCCCATGCACATTAATTACGTAGCCCGAATCCTGATCTCTTGCCTATCCATGTTAGTGCTTTCTATCTTGCAGGAACACTTCTCTAGTGGTACTTTTGTAAATTCCGATTTGCTTGCCCTCTCGGGAGTCTGGTCGATCCATGCAGCTGGTACATGTATGTCCAGTCGGAACAGAATACACCCGAGCTCGAGTTAGAAATTCTCTAGAGAAATACATATCAAGAAATGCCGTTTTGATTTAAAATTTTATCATCGAAAACTCAAAATATCATGTAAAAAAATCATACCTTCTTTGTTCGATATATAATTCCGCATCATTTGACAGAATGTTTTGTTTTTTTTTCAGCCAAGAGTTTCTATTAGTGGCTTAGTGCAAGCTTCTTTTTAGTGCAATGCTTCTTTATATATATAGTATAAATAACAGGGGCATCATGATGTTCAGGCTTCATGATTGAGATTTTTCCATCTATGATTGAGACTTTTCATCCATTATTGAGATTTTTTATTCATAAGTAAGACTTTCCCTTAAAAGAAAGCTTTGAAATAAATATCCATATGATTACAAGTTCAGATATCCACGGTTGAACTTTCGATGCATTCATATATAACTGTTGAGAGTGCACATGAGTAGAAGGCTGTTGTTTTCTTGAAGAGCGCTGAGAGTGCTGTTTTTCTTTCTCATGCCTAAATAGTTAATTTTCCAATGTAAACATGTGCTCTGCAATGCACGGTAAGCTGATCCAATATACCTTGATTATGAATGTTCTCCTTTTACACATTTTTATTTCCTTTTGTTGTGAAACGACAGAGATGTGTGCATCTCATCCCAACGAAATACACCATTTAGCTCAACAGCGCTGCACTTCGCTCATTTCATATTTTTGGTGTTCAAATAGTAGTTACTACTTCATCATGTGTGCTCACTTTTCACGCCTCTTTGTTAGGTTTATGGCTCATGAGTTATTTCTAGAGGGGGGGGAGTCTACTCATATGCTTCTGATTTATGGGCACTTGGTTGTGTGTTATATGAATGCTATGTTGGAAGGCCCCCTTTCAGAGTACACATTGTTATTTTTTGTATTAAACAATGAGTTGCTTTAGTCATTGTTTCCTGTTTGTCAGTGAACTCATTAATTTGCTGAGCAGCCTTGTATTCATGTATTACGGAGTGTATAGTATATTCTTGTAAATGTATAGTATATTCTTGTAAATGTTAGCTTGATTGACTTTGTTTAGGTATGTAATTGTGTCGTCCGTAAGAATTATGCAGCATGGCATGCTCAAATTTGATTGAATTATTTTTTACCTTTTTTACTATTTGTCTCATTGTTTTTTATCCTTCAATTTCGTGTTCAGGACAACAGAGTTTTCTCAGAATGCCGAGGCTACCACCAGGTGCAAGTGCCAGACGAATGGGAAGGCGCATTTCCATGACTGATGGAGTTAGACCTTCAACATCGTACTCTGATGATGACGACTTTGTGTGCCCACCTACTAGGAATATTACAGGTCAAAAATATGTCCCACCTGTATCTAGATGTGTTCCGTCTTCTGTTTCATCAATTATTAAGGATTTCAAGGGAGAGAAGGAGCTTTTAGTAAATGAAATGGGTTTCGGGGGTTTGTTGAATATGCCGGAGATTACAACACATAGGGCAATAAGTTATTGGCTGCTCTCTAGAATATCTTGTGATACTCATGCATTACAAGTTGGAGATGGTACTCTTCTTCCGTTTTCTGATCATGATGTTCAGAAGGTTCTTGGAATTCCTTCATCTGGAAAGGACTTGGACCCTCCTAGCAGTGAAGTAATTGCTCAGGTTAAGAGCTTTATATGCACTAGATTGAAGGTTGAAGATTACAAGCATGTCAACAGAGCTGTCATGGAGGATGTTCTTACAAAAAACCATAGCGGCAGAATGTCTAAGGAAGACAAGGATGCTTTTCAAACAGTTTTTCTAATCCTTGTTATGACTAGACTAAATTCCTGGCTCCTCAGAAATTCTTGGACAACATTTGTCCAAAATATTTCACTACCCTCATAAATCCGGACAACATATCCAGCTATAACTGGTCCGGGTATGTTTTGAACGAGTTACTTGCAGCAGCTGAAGACGTTCAAAAAAAGATTTCAGAGGGTGAAAGATGTGGATATGTGAATGGGTGTGTAATATTTCTACAGGTAACACACAACTATGAATCTTAAGCTTAGAAGACTATACCATGTATTGTTCTTTAGTTGTACTCTGTACTTTGCTAAATAATTTGCAATAATGAATTATCTTAATTTCCACACATCTGATTGGTAATATATATTATGGGTTCTGGATATTTAATCGTAGCATAGATACTGTCTTGCATGATGCCATGTTGATTTTCTTTTTGGCTGGTTTTCTGAATGCCTGATTGATGTCATTTGGTTAACAGTTCTTGGATAGTAAGTTTATTTGCCGTTGCTGGGTTTGCATCTGCTACTCAAAGCTTCTAGCTAGCAGTAGTTTATAGTTTTGTTTCATTTATGAAATGTTTTGCTGTTGAGAGTGTTTGGGTAAAGATTAGCTTCTTGATGTCATCGATGACAACATCTCTTTCATTAGTATTGAGGTGAAGTATATGTTGAAAATAGAGATTGCAGATAACAGAACAGGTTCTGGAATTTTTCTAAGGCGAGTGCCACGAAATACTATGATATGTGGTCCTCTATTTGCCATTTTAGGTTTTCTATCTAGACAACTTGGATTTCGGAAATCTCAGTCTTTCGCATGATGTTTTCCCACGAATTGTTGTTTATGATCGTGACAACATTAAGAAAAGGTGCATCATTGACCTTACATTGAAGGATAAATACACGGTTACACAGTTTGGGCAGATGCAGGTACGCACATCGATATCACAGAAAAAATAAATACTCTCCCATGAACCAGATCTGCTCAACATAAGAAACTAAATGACATCATGACTGTCAAAAGTTTTGGTTTGCAAAGTTCAGATGTTCAGAGTAGTTAGTGCACCAGTTCAGATGTTCAGATGTCCTATTTCGGAACACATGCTACATGATAGGATTGCAGCCGAGGACAAACAAGAGTTCAACACATCACAAGTAAGATTTTCATGTTATATGTATTTGCTAACTACTAAGGTCGATTAATGAATGTGAAATGATATCTATCCTGTTTTTTAATTATTAGGACAAAAGATGTACGAAATCTGGTTCTCCAATAGAAAAGAAAGCTTCAAGAATTTACACAAACACCATCTTTGAAAAGTTTAGTGACGAGGTCTACATGAGTGCATCTTACATTATTAATGAAATCCGAGAGGATGGCACATATGTTACAGTTCATGTGGACAGTGAATCAAGAGACTCATGGTCTAATTTGTCATTTGAGGTTCATGCAAACAAGGAATGTAATGAGTTCAAATGTGTTTGCAAGCTATTTGAGCACATGGGTATATTGTGTTGCCACATAATCAAGGTATGTTATGATTTTACATAAATTCAATCAATTTATGTTGTTAACTACAAATTTTTTAAACAGTAGGTTGCCATTTTTCCTTTCCAGGTTATGTCCCATGTTGGCTGTATAAGTATTCCAAATAAATATATTCTGAAAAGATGGACTGTGCATGCTAGAGAAGGCACTGGAAGTCATCTTGAAACATTCATAAATGACAATGATGCTACTGTTTCGAGGACGCACCACCATACCCTTCTCTTTAATGCCTGCATGGATTTGTCTACTAATGGCGATGTGTCCATTGATGCATTCCATATTGCTATGAGGCATATAACACAAGCAAAACAGGAGGTTGAGATGGCTCACACGACTGAAAATGAAGAGTTACCTACACATAATGATTCTATGAAAGAGATTGTCTATTCTGATGAGGTTACAGTTTCAAATGATGACCATTCTAGTAATCAAGAAGACGAATCCATTAATCAAGCCGAAGAGATTGTCTCTATCCTTCCACCTGATCATCGGAAGAAGCGTGGACGTCCCAAATCAACAAGGTATAAGTCTCAATTAGATGGTTCTATTTCCAAAAAACGCATGTGTTCCCATTGCAACAAGAAAGGACATAACACAACTAGCTGCCCTTATAATCCGGAGAACTCTTCCAAGTCCAAGATACAAAAGGTGTGTCAGAAGTGCAAATTACTAGGACACTACGCATCCACTTGTGTTACTACTAGCTAGTTTTACTTCGAAATTATGAATTTCCTTGCCCAATAATGAGTTAAATTTCCATTACTGTTTCTCTATGAACTAAATGAAATTCTTATACTTGATACAATATATCACTTTAGATTTATCTTTTCGTATTGAGTATATACAATTGTGCTTTCGAGTGATTTGTGTTTGCATACCTCCGAACGGACATTTGTATACCAGTTCGGAGTTGTGTAACATTTTAATGTAACATTTGATGTCCGATTCAACTAAAAAATTCACACAAGATTTTCACCCAAACCGCTATCATGACGTACAAATTCGCCGCTCTAAATCATTCCCTGCGACATACGCGTTTTCTTACGCCGTTCTTCTCCATGAACCATTCAACGGAAATTTTTGCTCGAATGATATGAAAATTTCACATAATATTTTCACCTTAAGTGCTAACATTATGTACAAATTCGTCACTCTAAATTAGTTCGTGCGACATATAAAAATTAATGGAAGTCAACACACGCGATTGTTCTTGTACCGTTCGTCTCAATCAATCAATTTAAGATAACATTTTGTTGTCCGATTTTGATGAAAAAATCACGCAAGATATCCACCTAAACCTTTATCATGACGTACAAATTCGCCCCTCTAAATCATTCCCTTCGACATATAAAAAAATAGAAGCCAACACACGCAGTTTTCCTACGCCGTTCGTGTCCATCAACAATTCAACGAGCATTGTTGCTCGAATGAGATGAAAATTTCACATAAGATTTTTACCTTATCCACTTACAGGACGTAAAAATTCGCCGCTCTAATTCATTCCGTACAACGTATAAAAAATAATGTAAGTCAACATACCCTTTTTTCTATGCCGTTCGTCTCATTCAACAATTTAAGATAGCTTTTTGTTGTCCGATTGAGATGAAAAATTCACATAAGATTCTCACCTTAAATGCTAACATCACGTGCGAATTCGCCACTCTAAATCATTCCATGCGACGTCTAAAAATTAATGAAAATAATGCAAGTCAACATACGCATTTTTTCTATGCCGTTCGTCTCTATCGACCATTTAATATAGAATTTTTTTGTCCGATTGAGTTGAAAAATTCACATAAGGTTCTTACCTTAACTGCTAACATCACGTGCGAATTCGCCGCTGAAAATCATTTTTGTGTGGTATATAAAAGTTAATAAAATTCAACACAGTTTTTCTTATGCCGTAAGTAAACCACTTAATTTTTTTTTGAGTATAATACTAGATTTGATCACAATGATTCATCATATGTTCCACGTAATGATATTTTGCATGCACCGTAGACTTTTAAATTTATATATACAAGCAAGCATACTTCCAATACTGTCATACAGATTTGCATACCTATTCCACGCGCATATACACATACCTATTCCACATTAATAATGATCTAGACACATACATATTTCCACGTTAATTCAAAAGGATCTAGACACATTGAGCAGGAATCTATTTTTATGGCAAATAATGATCTAGAGACATACATATTTCCACGTTTTGAAATTCAAAAGGATCTAGACACATACCTATTTCCACGTTCAGCAGGGAATCTGTGCGCGGGATTCACAAATTAATGACACATTAATTCTCAAATCATAATTGACGATTCATTCCGATCGCTGGATATTTATGGCAATTACAAATCAGGATTGCACTAATCAATCCATCGTTTGAATACTAACTTTCTTTGCAACTTAATATTTTTATTACTGACATGTACTAAGATACGAGGTTTCGAAAAGTGAAGAATTTTAGTGCGCTCTCTATTAAACTTGCTAAGATAAAGAAGCATGATCACTATAAACTTATTTATTTGCTACTCAAATTGGTGTTTATCCTTCCTGGGATTGCTATAAGTGTAGAGAGGATATTTTCGGCAATGAATCATGTGAAGAACAAGATAAGAAATAACGTGGGTGAATAATACTTGAAGGATTGCTTAGTCATATACATTAAGTGTGAGCTTTTTCTACAAGTTAGTTATGATATTGTCATCAATCGCTTTCAAAGCATGAAGAAATACCGTATCAAATTGTAATTTTCTAAAAATATTTTTTGATGTTGATTGTAGTGCAAACATATAATTGGTCATATTTGAACTTTTATACTATATCATTCGAATTTATGTCAGAACAGATGTCTTAAATTTGTACTCCTATTGTAAAAATTCTGACCCCCTTCCCCTCTTTCTTTATATTAAAGGAGAGGCACCGTCATGGCGTCAACCGCAAGGTAGAAGGTGGAGGAGCTGTGGTGGAGAACGCCGGCAAGGCGGAGGACGCAGAGGTGCAAGGGAGGACAAGGAGGAGGCGCTGGGGTGGACGCGGCGGTGCTCCGGCTGTCTGCACCGGCCCCAGCGCGGGTGGCGGCGCCCCCGCGTGTGAGTTGGCGGCGGAATGCATCTAGGTTTTGGGGCAGCCCGCAGCCTCGAAGTCGAAATCGCAGTCGCCGCACGACGTGTAGAGCACGGCCGACAGCTCCATCATCCACATCTGGTCGAGCAGCGCCGAGGCGCACTGGTCGTCGCCATAGCGCAGCTCCACCACCAACAGCGTCACCTCGCCTCCCGCCGTCTTCTCTTCTTGCTCTTCCTCCCCTCCGCGTGCTCGAACAAGAGCGCGGCTACCGTGCCCACGTCGTCCTTCATGGCGTTCTTGACCTTCCTGGCCCGGCGCCTGCAGCGCGAGCCCATCTCCCTGTCGGCAGCCGGTGGCGCGGCCGTCGTGTCGACAGCGGCGCTGGACTTCATGTACGTACTTGCACGGTCTGTTCTGCTTCGTGCGAGTTATTTCTGCTGCTTTGGTTTGGGTTCGGAGGAAATGCGATCCACACATGGTCTGACGGTCACGTACAGGACAGGTTATATAGACCAAATTAAATGTGACCGAAACCGTGTTGAGTACCTACGTATTTCGTGAGAATATGTCGGTAAAAAACATGTTTTGATTCGCATACGTTGATGCGAACCCATGCAAGCATGTACAGAACATTTTTTACTACCGGCAGCTTCAAATATATATATATAGCAGAGCGCAGAGGAAGCCTGTGCTGTTTACAATGTTTCGATTAGGTTTTATTCGATTCGAATTATTGGATAGCACCATGCGCGCATGGAGGGAACTTGAGCTGATTATGGCTGGACGTCGCGCAGCCGTATGTACGTACGTCGTCTCGGACTCTCGGTCAGTCGTCATTGGATGGAGCAAGCGTTGGGGTTCTCGTCGCTGAAGAAGGTCGGCCCGTCGTTCGGCACGTACTGGCGGTCGTACGTCGCCGACGGGTTGCCGCCGTACGGGTGGTAGTAGCCCCCCGGCGGGGGTGGGGCGTACTGAGGGGGCGGCGGCGGAGCGTACTGAGGGGGCGGCGGAGCGTACTGAGGGGGCGGCGGCGGGCCGGCCGGAGGAGGAGGCGGTGGGTAGTGCGGCGGCGACGGCGGATCGTAGTCCGGCTCCGGTTCCGCGTCCGGTTCCGCGCCGTCGCTGACGATGGTGACGGCCTTCCTGAGCTTGGCCTGGAGCCGCGCCTGGAGCACCGCCGCGTCGGCCGTTCCCTCGACCACCACCTGCCCCGTTTCCACGGACGCCGACACACTCGCCACCCCTGCACACAAGGCATCGTATACATGCATGAACATGGAGTCAGATCGATATGTATGCTCCTCGCGAAAAAAGAAGATCGACATGCATGTTGATCTCGCACGCGTACGTACCAGCCATGTTCTTGATTGCCTTTCGGATCTTCTTCGCGCAGCCGTAGCAGTGCACGTCCATCAAGAGGATCACCGGCGCCATTGCTGCTCAACCTGCTGCTACCTTTCACGCTCGCATGCTCTGATCGATCGGGATGCGTGGTTTTTATACAGGGGCGAGGAGCTAATTAAGCCGGCCGATCGACCGCGCCCTGGAAGAATCATTGCCAATCCCTGAATTACCTCCCATGCACATTAATTACGTAGCCCGAATCCTGATCTCTTGCCTATCCATGTTAGTGCTTTCTATCTTGCAGGAACACTTCTCTAGTGGTACTTTTGTAAATTCCGATTTGCTTGCCCTCTCGGGAGTCTGGTCGATCCATGCAGCTGGTACATGTATGTCCAGTCGGAACAGAATACACCCGAGCTCGAGTTAGAAATTCTCTAGAGAAATACATATCAAGAAATGCCGTTTTGATTTAAAATTTTATCATCGAAAACTCAAAATATCATGTAAAAAAATCATACCTTCTTTGTTCGATATATAATTCCGCATCATTTGACAGAATGTTTTGTTTTTTTTTCAGCCAAGAGTTTCTATTAGTGGCTTAGTGCAAGCTTCTTTTTAGTGCAATGCTTCTTTATATATATAGTATAAATAACAGGGGCATCATGATGTTCATGCTTCATGATTGAGATTTTTCCATCTATGATTGAGACTTTTCATCCATTATTGAGATTTTTTATTCATAAGTAAGATTTTTCATCTTGATATATTACATATCATTGCACTTGCACGCATCTAAAAGCAATCTAAAGGCAGGAAGTCTTAGTGCCCAGACACCATAGTGCCTCATTTCAGCGTTATATATATATATATATATATATATATATATATATATATATATATATATATATTCTTTTTTTTCTATTATCAGGTGTAATTACATTATTACTTGTTTAGAGGAATGTATATCACTAATTGATTGACATGGCTGGACCGACTTGGAGGCATGTGGCCTAATCCAAATGCCCACATGGTCATGTAGCGCTCGGCCCGGACCAAGCCTAGTAATAAACAGCCCATTAAGCTTTTCGGCAACGTAGCGTGATGCAGGCTGGCGGGGTACATGCTCGTGTTCAAATTTTTATTCAGAACACCATGGTCCATGGACGCGCACATGCCCAAGCGGCCGAGCACACCAATAGTACACTCATACACGACCACACGTCTGAAATTACAGAGGCAAAGATAAATTCATGAACTTAGGTAGACTCTATTTTTTCGGTTTATAACTTATAACTTATAATTTTTTCCGAATAAATAAATAAGTTAATTTTTGTGTCGTTTTTTAAAGTGGCTTATCGGAACAATTTTTCGTAAACGACTTATCGGTATTTGATTCGTTCGTACAAACGTTCGCGTTAGGGCTGAAAGTCATCAATTGTAACCATAAGTCATCAGCCACAGTTTAAAAAAACAAAAAAAAATATGTACAAGCGTTTTTCACGGAGTCGTACTCATGTGAATCTGGGTTTTGTGTGTACAAGAAATTGCAAAATCACAAAAATCACAGGGCGCATTACTAAACTAGTGTGCTAAAGCCCTTTGGACCATATACGTGATACAAATTGTTCGGCCTCTTTCTTTGGGAAATTTGAGACGTTGTTTGCTAGGAAATTGCATTTATATATGTGCAAATATAACGTAAAACCATTTTTCATGTGATCGCTTCGCACAAATGTAAAGTAAAAACTGAAAGCGGAAAGCAAAAAGCACATTTAACGAGATGTACACCAAGGATGCTTAAGACGGTGATCGGTTGGGCTTAAGTTTTTGGCTTCCAGCTTATTTTTCACTATTCATAAATTTTGTCCATTTATAAATTTTTGGCTTTTTGTTGAGCTTTTTTGCCGATTCTTTTTTTCCCGTATTTGTTTGTATTATACGTAATGGGCTAACATATTTTTTATATTTTTTAATTTTTTTAAATTTAATTATGCTAAATAAGTCTATGTCAGCTACAATATTTTTTTTCAACCAGCTACAGTGTTTTCAGTCATAAGCCAGCTTTTAAGTCCAACTGATCATCACCTAAGTTGCGCCCTCTGAAAAAAGATTCTTAAGCCATGATTTATGGGATGGAGCGTGCGAGTATGTACCGATGATGGAGGAGCCATTGGGAAAAAAGTTCAATTTGAGCTTCAACTTCTGTTCCCTACGAAATGTTAAAGCCAATTCCAGGTTTAATTAAACCAGCCAATACCAAATCAACTAAGATGATATTATTACATATGTTACAATATTATCTAAAAACAAAACCACCCAACATCGATTCGATGTAACCTCAAGCCCCTTGCCCCAAACCTCTTGATCCCTAGACCAACCAGCGATAGAAACTCAACAGCCATATTGAATTAAATTTAGTTTTGTTTACCATACGATCTTAAAAAATTAATGTCACACTCCTTTTATTCTTTTTTACTTGATGTTTTTGATTTTTTATGATCTTTAAGATACGATTTTGATCGCTATTTTTAATAACTTTATACTAAAATATGCTAGTAAATATGATTTTGATCGCTATTTTTTTAATAACTTTATACTAAAATATACTAGTAAAGCTATAATATTATGAAAGTATTTTTATCGATAAATTTAATGATGTAACTTTTGTATAGTCAATCTAGATAATTTCGATTCTATTAGTTGTCAATCTTTAAAATATTTATTAGTATAAATTTAGAAAGCCAAGTAGGAAAGAAAGAAGAGAGTATTTGAAATGCGAGCAATTTCCAAGTTTCTTACAAGAAGCAGCCGAACCGAATAACCGCCTGTCCGGCCGTGGTGGTCTTGGAATCAACCCAAGCCCCGAACAAAAAAAAAAATTCTAAAAAAGAGAAAATTTTCTCGTGCGCGTTTCTCCGCGCTCTCGCGTCGGCTCGTGTCTCCCTCCATTTTCCACCTCGTCGTCTAGGGTTTCTCCCCCCTCCTCCTCCCAATTCCGCTGCCCCGCCCTGCGCGATCCCCACAGCTATGGTCTCCGGCGCCCGTACCTCCGGCGGCGCGGCCCAATCCGCGTCCACCAGCGGCGGGAGCGCCGGCTCCCCCTCCGGCCACGCCGCGCCCGGCAAGGGGGCCGCGGCGGCGGCCGCCACGCCCTCGGCCTCCACACCGGCCAGCGAGAGCACCGTCGCCCGCCGCCTCGACAGCCTAGACATCCAGGGAGATGACGCGCCGTCGTCGCATCCCGCCGCGAGGTCCGTGAAATCTGCTGTCGCGTTGCTTGCTCGAGTTTGAGTTGCCCACCCGCGGTTTTTGCTCCGGGGAGTGTGTACCGCCGCGTGAGCTGGTTGGGATTTGCCGCGGGGTTGGAGGTAAAGGTGTTTTGGTATCGTGGATTGTACTAGATTTGGTTGATGCATAGTGGTGTAGCTTGTGGTGGTTCGAATTGGTGCGCGTCGGCTATGGTGTGGAAGAGGTGTTTGAGGGTGAACTACTGGACTTGAGCGAGGTGTTATTATTGCTTTGTATTGAATGCGTTGAAAACAGGCAATTGGTAACTGTTGTTTGGGTCATGGCATATGCTTGATGAAGTTCATTTTGTCTCAAACTTTTATGCGTGAGTTCATCTCTTGCTTGGGTTTTTTAGGATTCAACCTAGTGCTTGCAGCATTCCAACCATGTTAGTGTTAGATCTGTTCCTTCTGGTGTGGAGTTCACAAGTAGTGTGATAACAAGCTCTGCTATCTATCCTTTATATGGCTAGTCATATGCACCATTGAGTATGTTGATAGGTTGAGATAGCATCTATATGTATAATGTTCCATAGAAGAAAAGGGGAACATCACTTCAGAGTCAATGGCAGGTTTTGCTACTTTTGATTTGTCTACGATCAAAACTGCTTCCCTGTTGGCTTTCTTAACTTCCTTAGATACTTGTCTTTCCGAGATTGGGTATTTCTGCTTGCTGATTGATTCAATTCAAAACTGCTAAACTAGCAACATTTAAAGAATTTAACGTGGTTCTGCTCTACTTCACTGCAAAATTTTTTTGTTACTTTTGTACCCTGTTTTACTTATGTCTCTGGTCATTTACAAGTAGCAATGCACTTCTGAGAAATAGGTGTATCTGTTTTTGCGATGCAGCAAGAAGAAAAAGAGAGGAGCACGCGTAGTTGGTCCTGACAAAGTTGGCCGTGGATTGCGCCAATTCAGTATGAAAGGTGAGTTGATACTTTTATTTTCCTCTTGGTGCCTCTGTGACAGTCATCTTTTCATCATCATATAGTCATACTGATTCAATTTCATAGGAAGCATAAGCAAAAATGCAACTTAGATAAATCTGTTTACTCCATTTTCTGATGTAAAATCATCATTGATAGTTCTTATTTTCTTCATTGATATTTGGGGGAGTCAGTTTAACGAGTCATATCTAACTAAATGTTAGCGTTAAAAGTTGTCATGAAATGTTTCATTTGTTCTTTTCAGTCTGCGAGAAAGTCGAAAGCAAAGGGAGAACAACCTACAATGAGGTATTTTCTTTGTTATTTCTTTATAGGCTACATTTTACCTTGTTCTGGTACAATCAAATTGTAGAGCATTGCTGGTTTTGAGCAAAGCAATGTACAGAAGTATATAAGTAACCAACGTCTACATACTGTCGTTAGAGTAGTATACAACATACAGATGGACATCCAAAATTTTAAAAAGTGAATCACTGTCATCTGGTATACTTTACATCTATACCGCTGTACGTATGATTAACAAAAGAGCTAGTCTCTCCAGATGGATCATGGATCTTCTTCATGCTACACAGGCTTGTGTTATTTTGTTCACCAAGGTTGACCGACATTAATTATCATTTTGTTCATCACTTCATCTTAATATCATAACTAATGCCTTTTTAGGGTACAAGTTATGCAATATGGTTTGGGGGCATCGTAACTCTTGTAGCACACTCATATTTGTGCATTTTGATACTTTTAAACAATAAAAATCATATTTGCGCTGTGTTAGAATCCTGAGCATTGAGCTTCCTAGCTGTTGTAAAGAAACCTTCTCCAGTAGGTTCATCTATATGAAAAATGTTCAGGGGAACGGGAAGCCTGTTTATCATGGCTGCATGGCACATTTGGAAACTTTGAAATGAGCACATCTTCTAGCGGCAGTATCTTAGTCTGAATGACTGGAAGGCAAGACTTAGAATGGAGGCATTACTTCTCTTGAATAGAGTCAAACTGGATTCTCGTCAACTGCTTTGTACCTGGATTTGGTCTATCTAATCTCTCTTTACCCTTTCTCTCTTTCTTGCCCCTCTCCTTCTCTCTTGTACGTTATTATCTATCTAATATAGCACAGTAGGAGTCTCTCTTACTGTTTTCCCTAAAAAAATAGGAAGCCTGTTGCATTTCCTTTCTTCCGGAACTCTGGTCTGATTTTAGCAGCATTGGAGAAATTACAGCTCTGGTTCCTTAATGTGCATCCACATGTGTGTGTGAAAGCTGTATTTGTTATTTTTTTTAAATAGAAAAAACACTTAGCTAATGTAACGTGATTCTCGGACAGCAACGGTTTCCTTTTTGCAGTCCGGTTTAGAAATTATTTATACAATGCATGGCCTGTCTTTTTCAGGTGGCAGATGAACTTGTAGCTGAGTTTGCAGATCCCAATAATAATATTGGTTCACCAGATCCTGATAATCCTAACGCAGTTAAGAAATATGACTTCTCCCTTTGGTCGGTTATTTGTTAAGTGCAATATGTGCTGAACTTCTCCCTTTGGTCTGTTATTTGTTGCAATATGTGCTGATTATGTGAAACATGTAGCAACAATATGATGAGAAAAATATACGAAGAAGGGTTTATGATGCACTGAACGTCCTGATGGCTATGGATATTATATCTAAAGATAAAAAGGAAATTCAGTGGAAGGGCTTGCCTCGGACGAGTATGAATGATATTGAAGATTTGAAGGTAAGTATGTCCCTAATCCTGTGTTTACTGACAGTTCTACCTTCTCTTTTGGTTGTTTCCTTCATAAGTTCATGTGCATTTTACAGACAGAGCTCATCGGACTGAAAGGTAGGATTGACAAGAAAAGTGCATATTTGCAGGAGTTACAAGATCAAGTAAGGACATAACATGGTCTATTTTTATTTGTTATGTCAGCTGATAATTTGAATTATTCTTTAACCTCCAATCTTATAAATTGTGATGTCATAGTTGAGGTTGTGCTGTAAACTAAGACATAATGTTCCTGAGGTTATTTTAAAAATAATATGACGATTTTAACTCTACCTTAGATAGTCAAAGTTCTCATCCATTTTAATGGGGAATCCCTTGGTGCATACTTCTGTGCCACAGTATGGATGCAAAATTTGGAGAACAGTTAATCTTCCATTCAGCCTTTCTGGTACATGTTGTGCTGGACACAAAAGCAAAGGCAAACAACTCCTTTTGGTATTGATTAAAGCAATGTTAGTTCAACTGCTGTATTGGTGGTAGAATTATCTTAGTGGAAAGTGCTGAATGCTTCACATAGCAACCCAGAGGACTTACTCTCTTCACCATTGTAAAATGTAAGGACTAAGGAGTGTCTTTATTAGCACTAGTCATTGTTGATCATGGACAGAACAACTTAGCATAAGCGAATCACTGTTTCCAACAAAACATGAATATCTGTTGACAAATATGTGTGCATATTTCTAACTATGTTTCCCACTGTGGGCTGAATTAGTAATTCATTTTTCATACATAAACTGACTTATTTTTAAGTTGTGGTAGACCAGTAGTCTGTCGTTTCTTGTTTGATTTGGAATAAGAAATAATATGAAAAATCCATGATTAAATCTAGCCGTTAACCATTTTATTTTACTGATTGGCATGGTTAACCTTATAATCTTTTTTTGTGTTTTTTTAAGTATGTAGGTCTCCAAAGCTTGGTACAACGAAATGAGCAGCTATATGGTTCGGAAAATGCTCCTTCTGGTGGAGTGGCCTTGCCATTTATATTGGTTGAGGTAAAAAATGTTTATTATTCTTGATATATGAGCCTAGATAAAGTAAATCGTACAGTTATATTCAAATGCAAATGCTGATGATCTAGCTAACTTTGTGTTTGACATTTTGAAATAGTATTTTGTAGTCACTAGTCACTTTGGAGCTTTATTGTGTTGTGGGAGGCAGAACATTGATTTGATTATGAACTTGAGCAGGAAAATTTTCAATCTCCATGTGGAGTTATAACCCAGTCCCAGGCTCCCTCTTTGATCTTCTTTGTTATAAATTCTCCCTTCTTCTCTCATCTGCTCCTCCACGTCCACCAAGAAATATGCCTTTTGTAGATTGAATGACAGTTTGTCCAAGAGTTTGTAAACTTACGATGCTTTCAATACATGACTTAATTCCAAGGAGCATCCATTTTGTTGAGGTTTGGATTTGGATTCTGTCATGGAGCTGCATCAAAGGAGGTGGATTCTGAGCAGGGTTAACCGGTCAGAACCATCTGATTCATGGTTGTCTTGGTGGGTGGTGGGTGCTACAATAAATTCCTTAAATGGGGGTCTTTCTTTGTTGTATTTCATGGATTGAATATATTACTAATAATCAAGGTGGAGGAAACATAACCTTGAGAAGAAACAAAGAAAATGAAAATTAATCAGACTGGAAATTAATGGGAAACCTGCCAGTTCCTAGCAGTGGCGGACCCATGATTTTTAAGATGAGTGTTCGGACTTCGGATCTAGGTTACTCGGATACATCGATACCGCGACACGTCGTTTCCCTCAAAATACTGATACAAGGATACATGTATATAGATGTAGTAAAAATACAAAAAATATAGAAATTAACGATTTCTTATAAGACAATAGACGATATAAAGCCAACATAATGACATGAATTAAATAGCAAATTATAGATATTAATGACAGTTGCGTACCTTGCTGATCTTGTCCCTTTTTGCTCTTTCCAGCTCTGTCCCCATAAAGATTTCAAATTTACGGACTCTTTCATTTTTTAAAGCTCAAAGATCTACAAAATCATAAAATACAAAATTCATGAGTTTACTGCATGCTATATTTTATAGTGCCATAAACAAAACATGAGTTTACACTACTCAGAAAAACAACTTTTACAAAAACAAGAATCAATCTAACTAATGCAGGCAGCAAGCTACCATTGATATGCAAAAATCATAAAATTCCGATTCATCATTTGTATAAGCCAGGAGGGTAGGAACTACATTAAGCCAAAATGTAATAGCAACAACAACTTGTGGGCAGAATAGTTACAAGCTAAATACTAAAATAGATCCATGGGCATATCTAGAATAGCAATTATCATAATGCGTAGACACATCTCCTACAACTTTTCATGGCCCAACCATCAACAACACATTCTATATGATCCAAATACTATGCATAAATCATGTTATAATAAAATACATAGGCACAAGACAATACCTTTGTGTTCAGGGCGACAATTGCAAATGCAAAACAAGAATCAATGTGAAGACAATGAAGAATAGGTTAAGTCCGCAATGACGAATAGGTTAAGTCCGCATTCATGCCCAGATGTAGACATGGAGTGAACCAGTGAAAGAGTAGACCCCAAAAAGAGAATGTGGCAATGTAATAGGCCCTGTTCTTTTCAGCTTCTAAAAGTTGTTTTTCGGCTTTTCTACAATAACTAGCTTTTAAACGGAGTATTTTTTCAAAATAGGGCCTACTAGTTAATTGTAGTACATATTTTACTGACTTCATTTATATCGGCAAAAACCGCACATGAGTTTTTGTTACTCTGTAATCTCTCATACAAAAGGCACAAGCCGCAGCCAAAAGCCATAAACCGCAGCCAAAAAGAACAGGCCCATAGACAACCGAGATAATCAATAGAGCCATGTACCTGCAGTGATAAACAGGAAGGAAACAATGTAGATTTTGAGAAATCAAAGAGTTCACTCTAGACCAAAGGAAGCTGAATGAAAACAAGGGTAAAGATCAGCTACCAACCAGAACTGTTCATTCTTAGCGACCCAATTCTCATTCCATCCAGTCATCCATGCAAGAAGTCCAACAAAAGAACAACTTGAACAAGGAGGAATAGTCCAGATCCAAACTTAGATATCGACTCTGCAAAAACAAATAACTATAGTAACTTAGCATCTCGGACTTTGGAATGATGAGCACCTAGCTCCAATAAGGCCAATAGCATAAATTACACAACACATAATATGACAATATTACTTTGTCCAAAACCGATTAAAGGCTTTAATTGTTCAAGAAACAACAGAGCTTATAATCAATCTGTTCGTTTGAAAATTACACCGACTAGTGAAACATTACAGAAAACATCAAAATGCCAAATTTTCTACAAGTTCCTTCGACCCAATTGTAAATTGAAAGTGAAATAAATCATATGGACTAAAATTACTTCTCCACAAACAAAGTCATAGTCCTGGAAATACCATACAATCTAATTTCTCCCTATCATTACTATTATAAAAGAACGAGTTAGTGGTTGTACGCCCATTCTCCTCCAACCGCTCTATTTCCTTAACTTCTCATCATTCTCCACTTTCCAACCGATCAGAGAAACTCTCTTCTATAGTACAATTTTTTATACATTCAATAAGTTCCGTTGTAACGCACGGGTACATAACTAGTTTCACTTCAAATTCCTAGGCTAGAATTAGCAAGCGCACATCCTGATGTAACAAAACACACATCTGTTATGGAGCTTCATGAATCTTGATTGGATCGAGACCAAAAAATCAAATCCGTAGATGACTACGCCTCCGATACAGCAAATCAGTATCCAACCATGAAATTTGCCCAAAATCTGTGACCAATAGGGGATAGGAGATGAAAGGGGATAATACCTTTGGTGAGGAGGTCGGCCATGGACTAGACACAGTATCTGTCGGCGAGGCTGGCGCCTAGGGTTTTGGATTGAGGTAACGTGGAGGAAAGGGGATCAATAATCAGGACCATTTTCCAATCCCAATCGAAGTAGAGGTGAAGAGAGATATAGATCGAACCTTTGGCGAGGGCATCATTAGAGTCAGCGACACGGGCTAGAGTAGCGGCGGTCGACGATGGCGAAAGAAGAGGAAGAAATGGAGCCGACAGCGGCGGCTGGTAGCACGGCGTGGAGCCTTAGCCTAGTGCGGACTGCGGAGCCCGGTGCGGACTACGGTTGGCGGCCGGTCGCACGGAGGCGGAGGCAGATGCCGATTCGCGAATGGCACGGGACGGGGGTGGGGGTGGGGTTTCGGGAGTGGCCAGGTGGGCCAATGTGCCAATCGGGCCAGGCATGTGGAAAACGGGCAAGGCCCAGGCGCCTGTTGCGCTGATTCATGGATACGAATATAGCTATTTTGGCCCAACTAAATATATACATATGTATTATATCTTGTATATACTAAATTTTTTGTCAAAAAATTTGGGTGTTCAGCTGAATACGCATGAACTACTGTAGATCCTCCCCTGGTTCCTAGCATCCCGCGAAGGTCTGGGATTTTTGCCCAATCTGGTTTTGGTACCCTTATTCCGCACCATTTGGATAATAGCTCAACGCTCTGTTATTAAAACCCTGATCCTATTTTTAAGCCAGGCCAAACTGGACCTTTGACCAACAGAGACATAATTTTAAAAGCACTATCACAACGTATGTGACTATGTGTACATGCTTAGGTGGCTATGAATTGATTCTGTTTTGTTGAAGTATTAAGGGCATGAACTATCAGTATTAACCCTTGCTGCCTCCTTGCTTTGTTTTTTCTCTCCACTTATATTCCCCACGTAATGCCTTCTCAACTTCAGTATGTATATGCCATTGCCACCATTTTTTTTTGTCATAGCGGTCACAATGACATGGATCTCTTTTTTTTGTGCAACCAGACACGTCCTCATGCAACTGTAGAAGTGGAGATTTCAGAAGATATGCAGTTGGTGCATTTAGACTTCAATAGGTAAAAGACAAGAATTATACTGTGTTTTTCCTTGACATGATGCCTCTTTTAGATGAACCTAGAGTTTAGTAATAAGTCACATCTCTCTTTCTAGTAATCTTTCTGCCCTAGGTTTTTTGAGAAAAGTTATGCAATGCAATTTATGAAATCTTTTAAACAGAAGGAAAGCAAAATAAGATAAGAGACATGCTTAGCAATAGACTTATCTTTTAGTTGGGAAAGTGGAAATTAGGGCCCCTCAGTTTCTAAACAGTGTGCTGGTGAGTTTTAATTTCTCTTATGTGATCATCTTATAGCCCGTTCTTTGGGGGAAAATGTTGTATTGAGTATACCACTTGAGGGCATTGTGGTGACTGGTGGCCAATCTGATAGCAAACGGAACACTTGATCGCTTGTATCAGTATTCACTGAAGACCAGCCTATAACTAGCTTGTTACTTGGCATGATGAACCCAACCCCACCCTTTTATTGGCAATGCATATTGTTAAATCTTGTGCTTACCTCTATGAATGGCGTAAAATCAGTTGAGATCACTAAATCTTGATAAATCATAACTGAGCACAGAAAAAGCTTTCTAACCACTGCTGACGTGTATGTTTCTGAAAATGTAGCACTCCATTTGAGTTGCACGATGATTCCTTTGTATTGAAAGCAATGGGGTTCTCTGGTAAAGAAGAAACCGATGGTACCCTGGCCCCGGTTGCAAACGGGGGTGAGTGCTCAAGCACACCATATATTTATCGGCATCAATCACCACAACCTGCAAGGCCAATCGGAGTTAGACTACCGTCCTCGCCTCCTATTCCAGGAATACTGAAAGGGCGTGTCAAGCATGAACATTAGGCGTTGATATTCTTGTTAATGTTGTGTGAGCTACATGGTTTTTTTACTCGTCAGGCTTCTGTAACTTAACATGTAAAAAGGCTTGTAAATTAGGTCGGTAGGGGAAAATGATGGTCTTTAATTTAGCTTTGAAGTTGATGGTAGATTGATCGGCGTGGCGACGCACCAGACGCCTGCCTGACTTAACCTCTAGTTCTAGGTGTATTCCTTCTTTTTCCTGGTTCAGGAAAGCAAACTTGGTTTGGTCCAGTCTAATTGTGTAGCATTTGATCTTCTCATAATAGCCAGCATCTTATTTAAGATGAACATTCGAGGAGGTTGCATGTTCCTTTTGCCAGATTTGTATCGGAGGAAATTGACTTTGCCACAGGATAAAACATGATCCTCTTTGGTGTACTGGTTTGCAAAGGCGTAATCTCAAAGTTTGTAGTTGCACGCGAAAATACTAAAGGTTGGATCAACCGGACCGCTCTAGTACAAGCCTTCGGGTCTGGCTGAGTTTTTTTACCCCGCAGATAGTTGAGATGATTTTTTAGAAACAATTGGGTAGTTTGTCCTTTGTTAAGATATTCTTTTGGTTCAGAATGTTCGGTTGTTCTGATATGGTAGGTGCGGTATTGTTATATCAAAGGTACGGAATGAGATCCTCTGACGTAACTTCCCTTTGATATGGGTCACTGATGTGTGGGCCCACGCGCGAGGGGGCCCACACGTCAGCGACCCATGTCAGAGGGAAGTTACGTAAGAGGATCCTATCGCCAAAGGTACATGGGAAGAAAATTTGGTACATTTGGAATAATTTCACTTTGTATGTAGAGAATAGAGGTCGATTAGAGCCACTTAATGAGAAAAATGGAGGGGATTTATTGTCTGCGTGTGAGGTTGTACTGCTGCTATATTGGTCTTATCTTCCAAGATGTCTTAAGGTATTTCCCGAAGACTAAGAGTGCAGTTTTGGTGTCCAGGGGAATCGACGTCCCTATTAGCGAATTCAACGTGATGCAATGTTTTAAAAATGCCCAAAAAAATTATGGATGTAATACACGTAAAGTTATGTAAATCTATGAAATCTACCTTATAAATTTACCCCTGTTATATATATAAAAAAAACAAGCTGCGCTAGGCCTAGAGTAGCGACGCCGAACAAAGGCCGATGCCAGTGTCAGCAGCAGCGTCGAGGACTCGAGGCACACTGGCATTGCACACGTACACGTACGCCCGGCTTGCACGACGAGTCTCTCGCACCCAAGCAACGGCGAGTTGCCTTTTTTTTCTTAAAGATATGGCTAAGTGAACGTATTACTTAAAAATAGCACCATTTACGAAGGAAAAAACTTGGACAGTTTATATTGAAACTACTGGCTATCGATCTAGAATTACTACGTCCGGCAGGTTCACGAGTTCATCATTTCATCCACCTTTACAAGTTAATCAAGCATCGCCGTCAGCTCCGTCGAGCACACATGCTAAGGTGTGGGTGTCCGATCTTCGCGATATAGGATCATTGATAATTTGAGAATAACTAGTATAGCTTTGTTGAAGACCCAATGAAACCTGACGACGATGATATCGCCAACAACGGTATGGTTAACCGAAACTTGCTACATATGAATTCGCTTAATAACACGCTTTGATCCTTATCTACTCGTCACGCAAAGAAGTAGACGTACTCCTAAAATTCATAAGGAAATTACAAGAATAATGGAACGACAACTAGATAGAATCTCCAATTCTAGTAGGGGCACTTTGGCTCAACCCTAAAATAAGAATATGTTTAATCTAAAAATTGACATCCAATCTGGTACATGGGATACACCTCTTGGTTATATAGCACTTCTAATAATTTTAGTAAGACTTGGACTCGAATACAAAAAAAAAGATAAATTTTTGGCTGTCACTTTGTTTCAGAGATAGCAGTCGATTTGTGATGTTTCTAAATTTGGGGCCTTATCCATTGCGTGGGCCTTAGAATACGCTTTCCAATAAGTATAAGAGCACTCAAATCGGACTTTGTTTGTGAAAGTTATGGGCTTTTTATTGCAGGCCTACTTGGTATTCCGAATTGAGTTCGAATTGATTTCTGAGTTGAATTTGAATTTGGTTGGGCTTGATATGGATCTGAATTAGATTTGAAAATCTTATAAAAAACTTGGATTTTGGATTGTTGCGTGGACTTTGGATTATTGCGTCTCTCTTCTTTTCCTCAGGGGCGGACCCACAGGGTATGGCGGATAGGCCACGGCATACCCTGGGGCCCAGCCAAACTCAGATGTTGCAGGGCTCGCACTGTGTCCAGACGAGGTCGCTCCCGGTGTCCAGCGTCGGCGCGGCGTGCCGATGCTGAAGTGGATGAGATACTCCGAATGTCCAGGACGGTCGCCGACCGAGGATGCCGGCACGGTCACCATGTGAGCGTGAGCGCAGTGGGCCGCGCGGGCCCTCGTCCGGGCGAACATCCGGCGGAGCAGCTCGCGCTTGGTGAAGCCTCGACCGCTGTCAACGTGGGTAAGGTCGGCGTGCATGGCGGGGCCGGTGGCCGAGGTGAGCCAGATCGTTAGGAGGAGGGCAAAGGATGAGAGTTGCACCACTGACAAGTGCTTGTTCATGGTGCCCACACTAGTGCACGGTGTGATACACGTTGCCGTTTTAGGTTTTTGTTCATGGGGATTGAGTTGAAAGTTGAGTTTGTTTTCTTTGCACACTTAATGTTTGTTATTATTGGATACACAAATGAATTATCCCAGTGTTTGAAGTGGATGAGCGGGATATTTTCTTTTAAGTGGATGAAGATGATATAATCGAGATTTTCATGTCCTTTAGAAAGCGTAGGCCAAAAAAGTCAGACAAGTAGTATTGTAAGTCTCTTTTATGTATATTTGAGACTATTAGTATGGTGTTTGAGCTATTTATATTGTAATTTGTGCAAGTTTCTAACTTAATATTTGAATTTAAGATTTATCATATTATTTAGTGCATGTACACCGAATTACGGTGTAAATTTTACAATTATCTACCGAATTGCATATGAAAATTTTGGTGCGGCATACCCTTTGGTAAAATCCTGAGTCCGCCACTGCTTTTCCTTACTCTTTTTGTTCTCCTTTTCTTCTTCCTTGTTCATGCATACGCTTGCTCGCATGTTCGCTCTCGCTCTCATGTGAACGCATGATTCTCTTCGCTACATAAGTGTGTCCTCGCATTGTGTGTACTTCATACATGTCTTTGTAGCACCTTTTCTCCCTTCGATCATACTATCACAATTATGACTTTTAAGTAGCAACCTATCTTTATTGAAATTAGAACTAGTTAAAAACAAGTTTATCTTATGAAGAGTAGAATTGAGTATAGAATTAAGTATAATTATAAAGAATGTGTTAAAGCCTGGGATATCCACATCACATGCAACTTGGGCGTGCGGAATAGGAGAAGCAGTAGCGTCGCTACGCCGCACCGGTGCCTATCTCGATCGATAAGCCATTTCAAAGAGCTGGCTCCCTATCAAACAGCACGAACTCACAATTTTATCCTGAAACAGCATGATATATGCCATTTGACCGAGAGGCCAGGCACGTAGACGTAGGACCTGTTTGGTTGAAGGCTAGAAAAAGTTGCCTGGGCCAGGCATGCATCCCAGGCGTTCGATTTTGGATGCCTGGGGCCAGGATGTGTTGCCTGGCAGGCATTTGCCTGGGAGGCCTCCAACCAAACAGGCCCGTAGTACGTGGCCCCGGCCGAGCACAGCGCTAGCCCAACCCATCCGCATGCACGCGCTCTGCTTAATTTTAGCTTTTGAGCGGCGTGTCATGACACACTCGCGTCCTTTTTTTTGTAACGGCTGTACCTCCAAACAAGTGCCGACCCAGCAGCTGAGTCCCCCACGCGCGACCCTCGCTTTGGCGCACGTCGGTAGCAGCGAGGGCACGCTATATCCGACGGCTATGTGGTACTATTCCCGTATTTGGTACTATAGCAATATTTTTTTTCAATTTTAGCCTTTAAATTTTTTTTGTAAAAATAACCCCCTTTCTGAATTTATAATGTATGACAGGTGACACATGTCACCTACCATGCTGGGGTGGCACGGCAAGTTGTGGATGACAAGACAAGTCGGGTGACCGCGACAACCAAAGGCGCAGCATAGCAGACGGGTGGGCCTTCGGTGTGGTCGAGCTGCCCTTGATCGGTAGGCGCTACCGAGCTGCGCCGACTCGACAGTAGGTCGGGCCGGCTGGTAGGGCATGGGCTAGGGGTGGCAAAAAAAACTTGTTGGCTTATTCAAAATTGTTTTCATTATACTTGTTAATTTGGATTTTTCTCTAGCTTGGCTTGTTAGTTCGCTTCTAAATATGCTTCCAAACTATATGTAAAATAATATTAAATAAAATTGTGCTAATTTTGAGAAAAACTCGATAAGACAAGGACTTAACTCGATATCCACCTCTACCCAGGGCATGCTCGGGGTCCAAGGCACTTAGTTGCAGCACCGATTCGACAGCACCACGTTGTAAATTTAGTTTTTTGTAACTAGGTGAACACTTGTGCAAACTAGTTAAAAGCACATGCTTTGATATGCACTAAGAAACCTTATTATATTTTGTTCATGAGTGCGTAGAACTTTTTTTAGGAAAGTACAAGAGGGTTTGGAGGATAGATGAACCACCATCACAAACTCTCTGTGTTAAGTAGTAAAGACACGTTGTTGTAAACATTTATCATAATAGACCATGTGTAGGCCGACAAAGCAGTTCGTAATGAATGTGCGAATTACATAGTGCGTAGGGTTTGGTTAGATGTGTATATTTGCCTCACTACTAATACGATACAAGTAGCAACATACGCGAACCATCAACCCTAATTACAGGTAAGATGCATGTGCGCCTTTTGGAAGTCAATGGTTCCAGTCAGTCGTCGTACACATTTGAGTTCATCGGTGTTTTTCCTTCTCTCCATTGCAGGCTTTAGCCCTCGTAACCTGGGCTCAATACTCTGCTTCCATAACTTGTGTAGATTTGTCCCAGTTGAAAATAATGTGGTATTCAGCAGGGGCTTTGGGGGACCACTAACGTCTTATGTTTGTCCTTTCTGCTGTCATCTGGGGTGCAAGGTTTCCAGCGTATGAATCTTTCTGGTGCCACCGGGTAATTAAACATGTATTTTTGCTCAATAAATGCCATGCTGTATATATTCGGGTCGTCGATCCATTGAAAGAAGTAGCAACACTTCGTGTTTTGCCAAAATGGATAGAGTGAGTTAGAGATGTGCGAAATAAAACATGTAATGTGAAATAGCAAATACGTGCTTATAAAACTTCACCGCACTGGACGGCAGCCACAGCGGCGAGGCGGCCGACAATGAGTGCTTACTCGACGTCCTGCTGAGGCTCCAGAAGGAAGGCAGTACGTCGATCCCAACCACCGACGAAATCATCGCCATACTTTTGTTTGTAAGTCTCACACCATCTTGTCCTTTGCTGAATTAAGCATACACGTTAACACGTAGTGCATAAGAATGCGATATGCCTGATTGCAGGACATGTTTGCGGGGGCAGCGAGACGTCGTCAACGACGATGAACTGGACCATGGCGGAGCCCATCCGATCGCCGAGAACAATGGCGAATGCGCAGGCCGAGGTGCGGCAAGCCTTTCAGGGGAGGAGCACCATCAGTGAGGAGGGCATCGCTGGGTTGAGCTATCTCAAGATGGTGATCAAGGAGGGCCCGAGGCTGCACTGCCCGGGGCACCTCCTGGCCCCTCGCGAATGCCGCGAAGCGTGCGGGCCATTTGCAGGAACCAAGTACCGGGAGGACGCCGAGGAATTCAAGCCAGAGAGGTTCGAGAACAGCAGTATAGACTTCGAAGGCAATAACACTTCCGAGTTTCTTCCATTTGGATCTGGCCGTAGAACGTGCAAGGGCGTAAGCCTTGGGCTGGCCAAACATGGAGCCTTCTCTACCACTTCGACTGGAAGCTGCCTGACGGAATGGAGCCCGGACAAGCGGGAGGCGGGCTGGGACGGCATAAAGGGCGTGCGCCAGTTCCTCGTCTTTTTGGTGCACTCACCTTGCAAACCCTAGGCTGCCGTTCTTGCCCTACCAAGGAAGGAGATGACGCCTAATTGCAAGATTATTCTCCAATTAACCCCTAATTCATGTATTCCCTGTTGAAGTATAAGTGAATTGCCCCTCTTTGCTCATCAGTTTAAACTTTTGTGTAAACTGGCTGGTGCATGAAACTTAATTTGGTATCAGAGCTAAGAGGTCCCGAGTTTAAGACCTGACTAACGCAATTAAAAAATTAATTGCAATCCACTTCTATTCCACATATTAGGTCTAAGAGAGCCTACACGTGAGGGGAAATGTTTCAGTATAAGTGAATTGCCCCTCTTTCCTCATCAGCTTAAACTTTTGGGTAAACTGGCTGGTGCATGAAACTTATACTTTTGAAGTATAAATGCATGAACCTGGCTCTGATACCATGATAGCGGATAATATCACGCGTTGTATTATGCAATGGAACTCATATTACATGTATATGATAATACCTCATGCAAGCGGAACCATCCGACTTATAGAAGCAAGGGCCGGTGGTTAGGCGTGCATGGAAGAAGGCGCGTAAAGCACGGGAAAACCGGTGCTAAAGATAGCATGAGACCTAACCAACTAAGGTAATTTTCAATCCTGCTGAACAGAGAACAAACCATATGAGGATATACCAAGAATATCTTTCATTCCCCATCCAGAGTATCCACCCAACGCTTGCAGAATTCAGACACAAGACATCAAGATTTCAGAGACTTGTTAGGTTAATCTTGTTGTATGTATGTTTTGCTAGTGTATTATGTATCTATTGTCGTTACGATCAGTACTAAAGCTACATCGAGTATTGTAGCCCCGAGTACTCCGTGGTCGTAACACCATGGTCGTTGGTCATAGTCGATAGTCGTGGTCGATAGTTGACAGTCGATGGTCGTGGTCGATAGTCGATGGTCGTAGTCAATAGTCGTAGTTGAGAGTCGATGGTCAGTAGTCGTCAGTGCATACTCGGAGGAGTACTGTGGGCGTTATACTCGGAGGAGTACTATGGACGTCATACTCGGAGGAGTACAGTGGACGCCATACTCGTAAGAGTACTGAAGCACCCGGAGGACTCAAAACTTGTGTGTGGTCGGTTATGACCACATTGTGTGTGGTCGTAATGACCAGCATCGTAGTATCTGTGTGCGTGGTCGGTTATGACCACGTTGTGTGTAGTCGTAACAACCAAAATAGTGGTCGTTGGCATCGCGGTCGTAGCACCTGCGTGTCCATGGTCAAGCTCCAGTGCTGTGGTCGAAGTCAAGCCGAGGGTGAAGCAGTGGTCATGGTCGTGCGGCGATCATTGTAGCAGGTGTCAGCATGGGTGGTCGTGGATAACGCAGGTCATACCTTGGTCGGTGATCTACCAGGTATGGGCAAGTGGCTGGACACTGTAGCAGTCATGGGCAGCTGAGCGAAGCGGCGGCAATTGGAGTCTTAGTGAGTGAGTGGCCTGAGTGGCCAGCTGTGTCTATATATACTCTGTAAGTTGGTGAGAGTTTTGAGCTAGTGTATAACAGAGAAAACGTAGTGAAAAAGGTGTGTCAGTTTGCATCGCATAATTGTGGCTCAGATCGTGTGATCAGTCTTGTTATATGCTCCACCTGGTCGTTCCCATCTCCGACAAGCCGTCTACGACCGTGTATCAGAGTTCACAGCCAAAACGTGCGTTTGAGACAGCCAAAGCCAACCTCGGGTGAGCAGTCGTAAACGAGTTACGACCGCTATTGCCGAACAGGTTACGACCACTGCGTGAAGCATTCCGAGTGGTCGTGTCCCCCCTCAGGTCTGCTCTATTTTCCGTCCAACAACAGAGCACTCGGGCGTGTTCCGGCTACATATTAATCCTTGGTGATTTCCCCAACATGACTAACCTCAAAACGTCGTGGTGGTTGATCTCCGCCGCCAGAATCACCCCTATGTTTGGAGCGTGCGCGGCGTCTGTATTGTTTGGGTCAGCGCGATGAGATCGAGTGAACGCAACCGAATCAAAGCCGCGATTCCCTACCCGTATTTTTAGTCCTCCCCACTCGGGAAGAAAATGCTATTGGGGCTGTGCCTCACGTGAGGGGCCCCTCTTGTTCGCCATTGGATTAAGAAGATGAATTTAATTCAACGGTTGAGGAACAACTAAGATATGTTCAAAGTAGCTATATTATTTGGTGACATATCGACCAAATGACATATAAGAAGTTTCTTGCCTCACTGACATATGGACCCGGAGTGACTGAAATTGTTCAAAGCCACGTAATTGTAGTTATGTTGTAACGCGGAGCAGAGTAGCTGTAGGTTGGCAAAATTGAAATCAAAAGTTGTAGCTCCTTGAGTATTAGGACATAATAGTTGTGTGAATTTTTTTCTTAAGGCATGCACAATGATTTTCCGGGGCGACTAATCCGCAAACATCAGTATTCCTTGCATTTTACAAACACCATCTCCATGTTTTCGCCTTTTTTTTCTGCGTTAGCTGCCCTCTCAGCGCACTGGCGCGAGAGCAAACTGAAAGTGGACAGAGCACAAGTTAATTTAAAATATAGGATTTTTTCTACACCTAAAAGACATCTTGCTGTTTGGCTAATGGAGATGTCATCTGAGTGTTTATTTTATTTGTAAGTACTTTAATTTGTGACTCTCGTACCTCCATTCGATAGATCTTCTCCTTTCCTCCTCTCTAATACAATCCCATCCTCTTCCACTCGGGGAGAATTGTATGTCGAAATTTCGCCGATAACCCACGATTACCGGCTTTATCAGCGGAACCGTTAAAATTTATATCGGACAAAAAACATCGGATTCAATAGAATTCATCTAAAAAATTCAAAAAATCAAAATTCAATTTGAAAATCTTCACCCAAAAAATTCCAAAATTTATGGTAACCAGCGATTACCAAAATCGTATCGCTGTCCTCCGATATAATTTTCCCTGCTTCCACCTCCCACCCAAACCCTACTACCCACCACCGCGCCATCCTCCGCCGTCGCCGGCACACAGCCGTCGAAAAGCTCACATGGAGGTGGCAGCATGTTTAGATGAACGTGCTACCACTAGAACAACTTCACCGGAAAAGAAAATGCCTCCGGTGACGGTAATAATAAATCATGCACGTTGCATACGACGAGTCATTATTCCTTAAAAACGCCGCCTGACCACCAGGTAACCAACAATAAATAATCTTTATCACCAAAGATGCAACTATCCGGACAACAAACTTCATGAAATCCATCGTAATGTTACAAACAATAACAAATGGTGTTCATCAACTGATACGACATCGTTCGAAACGTTGAACGGATCCACGTCCACATGATGCAACCCGTCAGGCAACTCAATTTTCACCACATAAGTTGTCCGCTAGTTTGGGAACTTCATTTCGTACTGCTGAGCGGTCTGAAAACGAGATCAATATTTTAATCAAAATTAGCAACAGGCGCATGAAATTTGCAACAGGCGGATGATACGCAGAAATGATACCAATATAATGTTCATTACCATAAAGGTAGCCGTAATCATCTTTCCTGCGAACCATCTACCATGAAGTGCTCGTTGTGCATTTGCTGCTGCTGTTACAGTGTCGAACTGCAGGTACACAAAGCCAGCAGTATCTCTGTTTCACAATAGCAAAGGTTAGACGATGTGAAGTTGGGAAGACACTGCTAATAGCATGTGAACGATTTTGTAGGCTTGCTAATTCGGGTGAAAACTTGCATTGCGTTGATATTTGATTGAACCTACCAGAGTTGCATAACTATTAAGATAAAAAAATGTACATTGGCAGAATTTGTACAGCCATACATATAACCTTCCATGCAGGTTACAAACAACTCCAAAGCCCATAAAGAACTATACATTGGAAGACAGGTAGACATTTTGTTCAAATAACAGGGCATATTATTGGGGTAAATATGATGCAAATGTAATTAGTAATACTTAGGTGGGTATTGCAAGTATCTGCTGAAAGCAAACTTTCCATGTTTAAGATTACTGCATTATGCTGATGCTACTACGCCCAAGATAATTTGTTAAAATCAACCAATTGACTTACTTGTCAACAAAAATGTGCTTTACTACACCAAACTTTGAACATTCCTCTTGGACATCGTCTCTAATGTCCAAATCAAAATCAGGATCCGTCTGTAATAAAAAGGTGAATTTCCAGTTAGGTTGGTCAGAAGTGAACACATGACGAATAATAAGGATGAAACAAAAGTAACAGTTGACACTAAAACAAACAGAAAAAATATTTTTAGATTCAGTTGAGCAAAGACATAAGGCAAAGCACCTAAATTACAGAAACATAGACAGATCTAAAATACAAGAAATGCATAAAAAAAGGGAATACCTCTACTGCTGGGTCGAACATGTTCTTCAGCAATAGGAATTCACTAGGTGTACCAATATCAGCAGATTGAGTGGTAACAGGAAGAAGAGGTGCTCCAGGAACTGCTCCAATAGCAGGTATCGTGGGTTGTGTAAGAGAAGCAGTTGCCAGAGGAGCACCAATAACTGATGCAGCTGGTAATTCAACAGATGTGTTCACACTGGGAGCACCAATACCACTAGTTATGCTGCAGATAACCACAAAAGAAAATATCAAAGGAGATGCAATGAATTGAATTTGCTGAGAATGTGAGATCCTAATGTTTCCACCACACCATGAAGAATGATCTTAACAATTAACATGCTGTAGGAAGATAGGATTGGGGGCAATTGACCACACTCTCAATGGGAGAGGGGCGCCTGTATTTATAGGGCAGCTGCTGCTGCTATATATGGTAGTTTACGAATACAAGGATGCTATCTATGAATATGGTATGCAATCTCCTATTGCCTGATATATGCAATCTCCTATTGCCTAATATATCCAGGCTATTAATATACAATCTCCTATTGCCTAATACCCGCCCGCAGCCGAAGCGGGAGGTCCGCGGACGCATAGGCTGGTTCTGAAGTCTGTAAACAGTGGCGTTGGGAGCCCTTTTGTCATAATGTCGGCAAACTGGTGGGACGAGGGAACATGAAGGACCCGAATCTTGCCCAGGGCCACCTTCTCACGCACGAAGTGAATGTCGATCTCGATGTGTTTCGTGCGCTTGTGGTGGACCGGATTGGCCGTCATGTAGACGGCGCTGACGTTGTCGCAGAAGACCACCGTAGCCTGGGGCAGCTGAATATGGAGCTCCTGAAGGACTTGTCGCAGCCAACAGCACTCGGCCACAACGTACTCATGCCTTGGTCGACGCCACCAACCCGGCCGTCTGCCCCTACGCTCTGGTCAATGTGAAAACCCACATCCCCATGACCCTCGAGCTGCGACCCTCCAACTACACCAAATGGTCCACAGCCTTCCACGCCATGTGCGGCAAATTCGGGCTGCTCTCGCACCTCGCCGTCGTCTCCCCTACACCCACCGACAACGCATGGGTGCAGGCTGACTTCTGCATCCGCAGCTGGATCTTCAGCACCGTCTCCGACTCCGTTCTCAACCTCGCCATGACCGGCAACCAGCAGACCGCCGGCCAGCTCTGGACGGCCATCACCGCCCTGTACCAGGCCAACAAGGCGCCCCGCGCCATCTTCCTGAGTCACGAGTTCCACTCGATGACCCAGGGGGACTCCTCCATCGACGAGCACTGCTTGCGCATGAAGGAGGCCGCCGACAATCTTCACGACGTCGGGCAGACCATCACCGAGCCCAACCTCGTCCTCAACCTACTCCGCGGCCTCAACGAGAAGTACCAATCCGTCGCCGACAACATCGCCGCCCAGGAGCCTCTCACATTCACCGTTGCCAGGAACCAACTCCTCCTCAAGGAGCTGCGTCTCACGAACGAGGACAAGGTCCGCGCCGCCTCCGCCCTCTTCGCTGCCTTCAACAGCGCCCCCGGCAGTGCCCCACCAGTCGACGCCCAGCAGCAGCAACAGCAGCAGCCGCGCCAACAGCGGCAGCCGCGCCAGCAGCAGCAGCAGCAGCATCGCGGCAACGGCGGCCGCCGTGACAACACTCGGCGCGACAGCAAGCGCCAGCCCTGGAGTTTTGATCCCTGGACCGGCGCACGTGTCAGCCCCGGCGAACGCGTCGTACCCCCCTGGGAGCGCGACCAGGGCGGTGGCAGCCACCCATGGCAGCCCCCACGCCAACAGGGGGTGCTCGGCGCCCCTCCTCAGGCGCACACGGTGTTCGCCCCCGTCCAGGCCTCCTCCACCAACACCGGCGGACCGGCATGGGACTCGGCCGGCCTCATTGCTGCCCTGCAGAACATGGCTGTCCAGGGCAGCCCCTCGTGGGTCGTTGACTCCGGCGCTTCGTCCCACATGACGTCCTCCGATGGTATGCTCCTCCAGCGCCTACCTCCCTCCACCTCCTCCATAACAGTAGGCAATGGCACCAGCATTCCGGTCACGTCTAGAGGTCACTCCATCCTACCCACCACCACAGCAAACTTCTCCCTCAACAACATTCTCGTCGCCCCTTCCCTCGTTCGCAATCTTTTATCCGTTCGTCAATTCACCCGTGAAAATCACTGCTCACTCGAATTTGACGCTCTTGGCTTTTCTGTTAAGGATACCCAGACGGGACGCGTGATTCATCGCTGCAATAGCACCAGCGACCTCTACACCATTCCTGCCATCCCCCCGACCGCCGGCGCCTCCTCACATGCTCTCCTGGCCGCCTCGTCGACCCTGTGGCACCAGCGTCTCGGCCATCCAGCCCCTGCCGCACTAGAACATCTACACAAAATAAACGTTGTTTCCTGTAATAAAGTAGACCGCTCCCCTTGCCATTCATGTCAGTTAGGCAAGCACACGCGTCTACCCTTCAGTGCCTCTCAGTCTTGTACTCATGCACCATTTGAAATAATTCACTGTGATGTTTGGACCTCTCCCATCCCTAGTATATCTGGTCTCTCATACTATCTAGTCTGCTTGGATGATTACAGTCACTACTGTTGGGTCTTTCCTCTTCGACGCAAATCCGAGGTCCACCAACACCTAGTCCAACTCACAGCTCTTGCACAAACCCAATTCAACCTCCCCGTCAAATGCTTCCAAACCGACAACGGCACCGAATTTGTCAACACAGCCAACACCACCTTCTTCGCTGCCCGAGGAACACTTCTCCGTCTCTCCTGCCCATACACTTCCTCCCAAAACGGCAAGGCGGAACGCATCATCCGCACCCTCAACAACTCCATCCGCACCATGCTGCTCCATGCTTCCATGCCACCCACATACTGGGCCGAGGCCCTCGCCGCCGCCTGCTACTTACTCAACAGGCGCCCCTCCTCCTCCATAGCACATGAAGTTCCCTTCACTCGCCTTCACGGCCAGCCACCCACCTACAGCCACCTTCGCGTCTTTGGGTGCCTATGCTACCCAAACCTACAGGCTACCTCCCCACACAAGCTCGCACCTCGCTCCGCAGCATGCATCTTCCTCGGCTACCCATCCTCTCATAAGGGCTATCGGTGCCTTAACCCAACAACCCAACGCATTATCATCTCTCGCCACGTCGTGTTCGATGAGACTGTTTTTCCCTTTTCCACCACCTGCACGCTCCCTCGCTCCCTGGATTTCCTCCTAGACCACGATTCGGTTTCGGTGCCTTGCTCTACTGTTCCTGCAGGTGGAGGCCCCTCCTCGACGATTGCGGCTGCCCCGTCCACCTCGGACGCTGCGCAGCCGCCCCCCGACGACGAGCCAGAGCCGGCCCTTCTACTACCTGGGGGGCGCGGCCCTGTGCCCCCCAGCCCCAGCTCGGCTCCTCCACCACCGGGCGGGCGTGGTCACGTGCCCCCGCCTGGCCCTACTGTGGTTCCGTTCCCACGGTTCTACAGTCGACGACCCCCGCCAGCACCTGCGCCATCAGCCGACCCCGCAGCACCGGCGCCTCCGGCTGCGTCCGCGGCAGCACCCCCGTCTCCGCCACTCACGCGCACCAGGGCGGGCGCCCTCCCGCGCGTGAACTACGAGGGGCTCGCTGCCACCTCCTCGCCCTCACCATCGCCCCTACCAGCAAACTACCGCAGCGCCCTGGCCGACGCAAACTGGCGGGCTGCCATGATGGACGAATACCAGGCACTCCTCACCAACGCCACCTGGCGCCTGGTTCCACGTCCTCCTGGCGCGAACGTTGTGACAGGCAAGTGGACTTTCCGGCACAAGTTCCACGCCGATGGGTCCCTCGCTCGTCACAAGGCCCGCTGGGTGGTCCGCGGCTTCTCTCAACGGGACGGCATCGACTACGACGAGACCTTCAGTCCGGTGGTCAAACAGGCCACCATTCGGACCGTTCTCAGCATCGCCGCCTCCCGCGCCTGGCCAATCCACCAGCTGGACGTGAAGAACGCCTTTCTTCACGGCCACCTCAACGAGACGGTCTACTGCCAGCAGCCACAGGGCTTCGTCGACCCTGCCGCCGCAGATCACGTCTGCCTCCTGCAGAAGTCCCTGTACGGACTGAAGCAGGCGCCGCGAGCTTGGTACCAGCGGTTCGCGACCTTCCTTCGCCAGCTCGGCTTCGTCGCCTCCACTTCCGACACGTCCCTCTTTGTTCTCAAAGAGGGGACGAGTCTCGCCTACCTGCTACTCTACGTCGACGACATCATCCTCACCGCCTCGACTTCCACTCTTCTGCACCAACTCATGGCCCGACTCCAGTCCGAGTTCGCCATGACCGACCTGGGTGCTCTTCACCACTTCCTCGGCGTCGCCGTCACCCGCTCCTCCGACGGCCTCTTCCTGTCGCAGCGACAGTACGCTGTTGATCTCCTCCAACGGGCGGGCATGGCTGAGTGTCATCCTACGACAACACCTGTTGACACTCAGGCCAAGCTCTCCGCCCACGACGGCGACAAACTGTCAGACAAGGACAGCTCAGAGTACAGGAGCCTAGCAGGGGCTCTCCAGTACCTGACCCTGACGCGTCCTGATCTGGCCTACGCAGTTCAGCAGGTGTGCCTCTTCATGCACGCCCCAAGGGAGCCCCATCGCACGCTAATCAAGCGCATTCTGCGCTATGTGAAGGGCACGCTGTCCTCCGGTCTTCACATCAGCGCCGGCCCCATTCAGACGCTGACAGCATACTCCGACGCCGACTGGGCCGGCTGCCCTGACTCCAGGCGATCCACCTCTGGGTTCTGTGTCTATCTCGGTGACAACCTGGTCTCCTGGTCCTCCAAACGCCAGGCCACGGTATCCCGCTCTAGCGCTGAGGCAGAATATCGCGCCGTGGCCCACGTTGTGGCCGAGTGCTGTTGGCTGCGACAAGTCCTTCAGGAGCTCCATATTCAGCTGCCCCAGGCTACGGTGGTCTTCTGCGACAACGTCAGCGCCGTCTACATGACGGCCAATCCGGTCCACCACAAGCGCACGAAACACATCGAGATCGACATTCACTTCGTGCGTGAGGTGGCCCTGGGCAAGATTCGGGTCCTTCATGTTCCCTCGTCCCACCAGTTTGCCGACATCATGACAAAAGGGCTCCCAACGCCACTGTTTACAGACTTCAGAACCAGCCTATGCGTCCGCGGACCTCCCGCTTCGGCTGCGGGCGGGTATTAGGCAATAGGAGATTGTATATTAATAGCCTGGATATATTAGGCAATAGGAGATTGCATATATCAGGCAATAGGAGATTGCATACCATATTCATAGATAGCATCCTTGTATTCGTAAACTACCATATATAGCAGCAGCAGCTGCCCTATAAATACAGGCGCCCCTCTCCCATTGAGAGTGTGGTCAATTGCCCCCAATCCTATCTTCCTACATAGTGAGTTTCATGCACCAATCAGTTCACCCAAAAGCTTAAGCTGATGAGAAAAGATGGACAATTCACTTATACTCCAACACTCCCCCTCACGTGTAGGCTCCCTTAGGCCTAATACGTGGAATAGAAGTGGACTGCAATTATTTTATTTTAATTGCGTCAGCCAGGTCTTGAACTCGAGACCTCTTGGCTCTGATACCATATTGAGTTTCATGCACCAATCAGTTCACCCAAAAGCTTAAGCTGATGAGAAAAGATGGACAATTCACTTATACTCCAACACATGCCACAAGCTAAATGAATCCTGGTGATAAAACAGTGGCTGTTAATAAGATTTGGTACAACAAGGTGCTCCGATATATGCCATAATCAGCAATCATAGTCTCATAGAAAACTCTGGCACTCACCAATTATGAATGGAACCACAACTACTATTGCAGAAATTGTCAACTACAGGCAGGTTTAGTCTCTCACATCATTGGACGTATGTTTAAAGGTGCTCCTTCCAAGGTTACACTAGCCTATATGGCAGCAATTCTAATAGAATTTAAGACAACTAGGGAGTAGGGAAAATGTTTAATTTCCAATATCGCTTCCGGGCAGTGTTACCTGGACATGCATGTCCAAAAAAAAATTCCCGCGTCGACATGTCGACGTGTGTCGACACACATCGGATTCTTCTCCTGCGTCGGTGCAGAGGTATTGGGGCGGAGAGGAGTCAGCGCGCCGGCGTGTCTGGCCCGGAGAGGTGGTGGGAGAAGGCGGCAGTGGTGACGGTGGCCAATCTAGTGGTGGTGGTGGATGGAGGCGCGAGGTGGCGGCGGATGGAGGCGGCGCGAGGTGGCGGCGGATGGAAGCGTGTGGTGGCAGGCGGAGGGGCAAAGGTGGCGCCGGACGGAGGCGTAGAGGTGGCGGGGACGATGGTGGAGACTGGAGAGGTTTGGGGTTGGGGGTGAGCGGCCAGCACAGGTAGGGCTAAAAGGGGAATGCTGTTTTTGTGATTTAGCCCTTAGCGTTTATAAAAATTATGAATAGACCCCTTCCTCAATGGATTTCTTCTAATTTGGACCTCATGTTGCTAATATATATACCTCCTGAGCTCCGTTTCTAATATATATATTAGATGAATCCTAGAATCTTATTTTTTAAAGTTTGCCGAATTGGACACCCGAATCCACCCATGTCCGAGTCCTGGTTACACTACTTCCGAGTTGGCATAAGATCAGCTAGGATCAACCCATTCCTCAAACCAAACAGCCCAGTAGAGTTTTAAACATTTGAGTATTGTATGAGTTAAGGTCAGACAGGACAAATTGATCTCCTTGTGCAAAGAACATTCTGCCAGGATAATAGAGGTTAAGGACACAGCAAAAGACTTAACATAGCAAACACAAAACGGGTACCTGGTTGCAGTGCCACTACGGTCCAATTTCCGCATCAGAAGAGCTCTGGAGCTTGCATTTAATGCCTGCATACATTCAGTAGACATATGAATACACGTAGCCTTTGGGCAGAATAATGTGATATGTGTTAATAAACCCCAGGATATCACTCCCTCGTTTTTCCCTACAGCATAATAGTATGCAGAAATCATAGCTGTGATCCTATTCCTATCTAGCATATAGCAGTATTGTGATCCAAGAATATGGACTAATCATGTAAAAAATAGAAATATTTGTTTCAAGGCTCCAATGCATTCTAATATCCCAAAATTTGGCTTTCTTTAAAAATTTAATTTCAAATTAATTATTTCAAATATTTGGATTTTAATTGGATTTTTGTGTAATCTTGGAAGGTATTCTCAAATTCCAATTCCAAATTCGAATTCAAATTCCAAAATTTAGAAATTCAAATATCCAGAAAAAATATCCGTTCTATTTTTTTGTGTCGAACCCTTTTTTCTTGGCCCATCTTTTCTTTTTATTTCCTTCCTTTTCTTTTTCTCTTTTTCCTGTTTGGTCACTGTTCATCTTCCTTCTCTGGCCGAACAGCAACCGAGCCAACCGGACAGGCCATGGCGCCACATTTACCACCCAAGCCAAGTCTCCGCCCAGCCTTACCACCAATTTATGCCAAAACAAAAGATGTTCCAAATCACGCGAGGAATCCATTCCTTTCGGTTTCTTTGCGATTTGTTCATCCGTTATCCAAGTCTGTTTCTATCTCTTCCGAGTCCTTATATATAACCCCGTGACCTCTCTCAACCCCTTCCAATCTCTGTTGGGCCTCTTCGAACCCCAAAACATTGCCGTCTCCGAGAGCCTGTCATTCCCGAAATTGTCCGTCGCCTCAACCCGCGTTCCGAGCACTCTGGTGAATTTCTTCGGATTCCTTTCGCATCACATCGTGTTCACATGCTAGATATTTGGTAAAAAACAATCTTTTGGGAACTTGGGAGTGGTTGAAACTCTCAGGTGTGTGTTCTGGCAGATAGAGCCAGTTAGGTAGATGGAACCCGTAGTCCTAAATCTTGACGGTTAGGGCATGTCTACTAGGGTAGGTGGTTGGAATCTTCACCAGAAAATTTATACTAATTTTAGATAGTACAATTACTTTGTAAAATTGATGCTTTGAAAATCTATAATGGTAATTAAACTAAAAATGCTACTTAGTGTAGAAGAACAATATTATCCTTTCGTTGTTAACCCTCGCTTATAACTGCATTTTCCCAAGACTTACAAAATACTCTATGTACTCACTTTGCAATCTACAAAATCATCTCAAAGAAATATGAAGACAGAAGGATACTACGACTACTTCACGTGTGGCTTCGACGAAGGATCTCCGGAGTTCTAGGTTGTGCTTCCCTAATGAATTGATTGTGGCGTATTGATGGGTTATCTTTAGAGTTTATTTCTTTTGCTTCTGTTGTATTTTTTAAGTTTTAAATGTCTTGTAGCCTCAATTGTAATAAGTGGTCATAAGGCATATACTCTTTATTATTGCAATAGAGTTTTTTGGTTATGTAATTATCACTGTTCGACTGTGTGCACTAGTTTTGACGTGGAACTAGTGTGGTAATATACAAAGGTTCAGATTCGGAAATCCGGTCCTGATATGCATACACATCACCACATCAGGACCAACCATGGAGAAAAACCGACCTTCCTATGGTTCAAAACTTAAATGAAGTGTCTGAAAAGAACATAGATATGAAGTCCCTTAGTCCCAATATTGCTAGTTGTTTGTTTCAAAAAATATTGACAGGCTTCAGTAGCAAACTGAAAAGGAAATCTTGCTCATTTTCAAGCAGACCAATCTCAGTAATGGATCTGAACCTGATAACCGAGGATCTCAAAATATTACATAGCAATTATTATATTTGTTGAAAGGGCATGGCTATAGTAGAAAAGACTTGTAGATACAAAAAGTTTCTCAACGTTTTCCATTCCTAAATTTTTTCCACTTCCCCCTGCTCCCAATTGTAGGATAAGTAGTGGATGGTGGAAAACGTGCATGTAAAGTGCGTAAGATGAGTCCTTTGTTGAAATAACTGAAGAAAACAATTCTTAGTATAAGGTACTCCTTTGTAGAAATAACTGTAGAAAACAATTCTTAGCATAAGATACTCCTTGTTGAAATAACTGTAGAAAACAATTCTTAACAAGGCTGAGCTCATCCCCAAAATTAGAGAAGCTAAAAATCCTTTGCATAACCCCAAATATTATAAACATAAAAATCATTAAAGAAAGAAAGATATGAAAACCCTCAATTATAAAAGGTTGTAGAGGGAGCAGGAAAAGATACTCACCAAACCTCCGCCTTCGTCATCATCTAAATCTCCAGTAGCTGCGCCACTAACTTGCACACCACCCTGATCAGTAACCGCTGAGACCTGGTTGAAACAAGTATGAGAGCTGTCAGATGGATGCCTACTATGTCTTAAACTGTTTAGGCAGCCATACAATAAATATGTTACCTTAATTACCCTTCCAGCAATATCAAGTTGACCATTTAAACTCTGAGCAGCTTTTGCATCTTCAAGCCGTGCAAACTGCATGATGCAACAATACTGATGAGAATTAAGCATTAAGTCATGGGAGAGCTTCATGGGAAGACACAGTTACTTGCCTGAATGAAACCAAAACCTTTGCATAGCCCAGTAAGTGGATCTACAGGCAGTTGTACAAGCTCCACTTGCCCAAATGATTCAAAGACCTGAAAGGGCAAATTCATTATATCACAATTAACAGGTAACAAGTTGCATGGGAAGATGCAAGTATAGGTTATGTCCCTTCGGACAACAACAAACAGCATCCTTAACTAAAACTTAATTTTGAAATATGGATTTGGGAGTACTAATTATCTAAGAAGGAATCCCTACATTCAGCAATAGTAATGTCCACAAGTACATGGATATAGTGGCTAGAGATTTGAAAGAACAAATTCACAGCAGGTCCAACGCGAGTGAGAGAGAGAGAGAGAGAGATTTAAACTAGTTACCACTGCCAATGAAACAAAAAATCTCTAAAAAAATTCTCAACGTATGAAGTACTGAAACTAGTTTCTCACTTAGTTAAAAAATTTGGGAATTTACAATTGAAATCCTGAAAGTCCTAGGACAGCCCAATTGCTATTGGAAAATTTTGTTCCATAACATTACAAAGGTGTGTATAAAATGGAAAATAGCATCCAATGTGAGGGTGAAACATGGACCCCAGGGCCACTTTTCAGTGAACAACAATTTTATTTTCAAACTTGCATTATCTTTGTAGTGTTATTGAGAAATTTAGTTATTTAATACCAACCTTTATTAAAATGAAGCACCAATGGAACCTTGTACATTTAAATGAAATGAGTAGATGGCAATGATGCAAGAATTACTCATTGATTCTATTTCCTTATATTTACTACATGCTTTTTCATCTACCGCTGGGGAAAATTATGTAATGAACAAAATAGACAGTGAAATATATCACTATTTGTACCAAAATAAAATAAGATATGATAACTGACCTGTCTCAATTGGTCTTCGGTGATATTGGAATGAAGGTTGCCAACATACAACTTTCTTCCTCCACCTGAAGCTGTTCCACCTGTTGTTGTATTTGACTGAACCAAGTTCTTTTCAGCCTCTGATGGCTTAACCATCACTCCTTGCCCAAGAAGTGGCTGACCAGATAGAGCTATAGCCATTGGAACAGACATAACATCATAGAACTCGATGTACCTGTCAATTTGATAGATCTTTAGTATAGATATCAGAGTATCCAACAAAATAAATTTTACCTGTAAAGGAAAGTAGGCCTTATAAGTGAGGCTATATATGTTAGAATTTTTCATAAGCTTCACAGAGAATTTTGGAAAATTTGATCAAATTTTGTGGGCACGAAATATTCGAACTTGGTTCTTGGTTGCCCTCGTTATTTCCTAAAAACCTGCACCAAGTCTTTTGTCAAACACTCTGGAATCAAACTGTCCTAGATAGCTGACAGCATCAGAATGATCTAATGTTCCATCTTACTTGTAAATTGCCGATAATCCCAGTAGGTAGACCAAACTATAATTTTTTTCAGTGTGCAATCCTGTTGAGTATCACAAACTGATGAAAAATGTTCCCCAGGGAAAAGCCAAATATGAACTCAAGAAAAATGCTCATGTAATTATACAGCCAGCAAGTAGATCGAAAACAAATTATATGACAAAATCTCATTGGTAATATTAAAAAACAGAGACTTATCAGCTATATTTCCTAGAAAGAACTTTGATAAAATGCATCCCCAATCTGTAAAATTGCTCCAATGAGGAGGATTAGGTTCCTAGTGACTACATATGTCATCCTCACTAATGCATTGGTTCCTTTACAGGAAGAAAACCAAATTTAAACCAGAGTAGGAACAAACAACAAATATGCATGCAACTGCATTTCAATGTACAATTAACCAACAGACTGATTATATGTGTCCATAACTCCCATATCATTGTTGTTTTCTTTTCTAGTGGCATATATATTCTCTTTTTTTAAGGTTTTGTGCATGTTGGGCGCGGGGAGCTTGATAAGTCATCAAGGACTTAACTATAATCCTATATGGCAGAAAACCAAAACCTTAATCCACATATTGTTGGCTCAATCTTCTTGAAGCCCAGTGATTAAGCTAAACAAGGCATCTACATTCTACATCTTAGCAAAACTATCCAGTGAGGGGGATGTACATCACAAGAAATAAATAAGTACTGAAAACTCACCCAACTCCTTTGGAACGGCGTGAGTTTCGGTCCATAATAAGGCGAACATCACGGACCTACACAGAAAAATAAGTGCACCATTAGATGATTAGATCATATTTTAACAGGGCCGGAAAGCTTAACGTGCAGAGAAAGGATCAACAACTCTAAAAAATCCTTCATCACTGAAAATGAATAAATGATAATCGCATGCTTGTAAGGCACTAAGGCATGAGTCAACAAGTGGAAGCACCCAATAAGTGTCAATTTGAGAATGAATTACTTCATATAGCACAGTTGCACACATTTAACATTAATATAAATCAATCAATCCATCTAGTCAATGTGAAAGTAAAGTTTCATCTGTGGCTTTGTGATTAAAAAATTTCCACTTTCTCCTAAACACACCAAAGAAGCTACGTATTATGCTTAAATTCATGAACTAACTGTATACATCATTATATGTTGATGAATGTAACTGAGTATAACTACGAACTACTGTAACAAGGAAACAGTTTCAAATCAGAATGGACTGTAATGTAACGAATACACATATTCTCACCTTCCCTGCTCTTGAGAAGAACTCATAGACATCTCTTTCATCTGCCTTCAAAGATAGCTGCAGTAATGCAGACAAACATTAGCTTAATGAATAATATAGCAAAGATATGTTATTTGTGAAACCAACCTGGAAAGCAAATACAGTCCTTTGATCTCTTTCTGGATCAACTTCTGCTTCTGCACCGTCATCTTTCCTACGCCTGCACCACCCAAAAAAAGGAACTTTAGCACATGAGAAAGAAGCATAATCAAAAAATCAAATGATATCCCAAGTCAGGCCCAATTGTAATTACAGATGACATAATCATTACCAATCGGAAACCCCTGATAAGCTGAAAATAGTCAATTATCTTCAAGAGTCATGGCAGTAGCAGCCCAAGCCAAGTTGCAAACTTGAACATATTTCACAAGGAAAAAAATTAAGATTCATGACCTGATATCCTGAGTCAGGCCCAATGGCCAAGACCATCTGAAGACAGCTCCAGCATATCTTATATGCAAGTCCCATATAAATGTTCAATATTCGAACCTAACAAGCCTAGATGATAACAACAGCAAACTACAAGAAACATTTTGCAGCTGTGTAAATCAGTGGTGATAGACACCACCATAAAGTGACTATGTTCCACGTGTATGCCAAAGAAAGCTTAAAAACAAGCTGAACATAATTCAATGAGCATTCAACAAAAGTAGCATGCTCTCCCCATTCTACACAATTTTAATCTTTTAAGTATGCCCAATAAAATATGATTAGTTGGATTAGCCTAATCCATATCTCACAAGGGATAAAAAGTAGACCAATTCACGATCTAAGGCCCTGTTTGGGACACAAAAGTTCCACAGCAACTTCACAGGAAACCATTCAATTCCGCAAGAATCTGGAAAAATTTCAGCGTTCCAAACAGGGCCTAAGGGTTTCTGCCGAGGTAATTCAGTTCTATGATTCTATCACATCAGAGGTGTCCCAACAGAGAGATCATAACTGGGGAGTTCACAAATCCGCACCTGACATCGCGGTCTCGGTAGTCGCGGTGGCGGTCGCTGCGCTCGCGCTCCCGCTCGAGCTCCCTCACCATCTCCTCCTCCTCCCCGCGGCGACGCTCCGAGCGGCTACGACTCCTCCGCTCTCTCCCGTTCTCCCTCTCCCTGTGCCTGACCTCCCGGTCCCTGTCCCTCTCCTTCTCCTTGTCCCTGACCTCCCGGTCCTTATCCCTCTCCTTATCCTTGTCGCGGCTCCTCTCCTTCTCCCTGTCCCTGACCTCCCGGTCCCTATCCCTCTCCTTATCCTTGTCGCGGCTCCTCTCCTTCTCCTTGCCGTCGTCCCTGTCCCGGTGCTCGCGGCCGCCGCGGTGACGGTCGCGGTCGCCATCCTCTCCCGAGCGAGACCGCTTCGACCCGCGCTCGTCGTCGCCGGAAGGGCGGCGGCGGGAGCCGCGGTCCTTCTGGCCGGAGCCGTTGGTCGGCGGGGCTGAGGAGGGCTCGACCGCCTTCTCCAGGTACTCGTACTCGTCGAATTCCATGGCGGCGCGGTGGTCGCGTGGATGCGGGAAGGCGCAGAAACCCTAGACGGCGATTCGGCGAGAAAAACGCAGGCGGGGGAAATACTAAACCCTAGACGGTGAGAACAGCTCGCTAGTCCAATCTCTTCTGCTTAAAATAAAAGCAGGAGCCGCTGAGTATATTGAGTGACGTGTTCTTTCGTCGCCTCCTACCTCTCACATCTTTTTTATCTTAAAATATCTCAAACAAAAAATTACCTCATAATATAAATTAACTACTAAAATTATTGTCTTCCATAAATATTTTTATATTTGTCTTCATTATCCCCTCACATCTCTCTGTTTTTCAGTCACTATCAACAAATAAGGTTACAACAGAAGTTAATATCGCTAGGTCATTCTGTTCATCACTATCGAGTGAGATAACTTCTTCTAACCCAACATGGTTCAATTGGGCCACAGACGATACGACAATGTTGATGCCTAGTTGAGAACGTGATATAAACCAAGCTCAGCAGCGAAGCCCAGGACAGAGCTTGACAAGGCGCTACGGTGGAGTCGAGAGTGTAGCACAAGTCAAGCCCATCAACATTATCTTGACATGCTGGCTTGTATATTTTTCTGTGGCAACACACATATATTGAACTAGTCAAAAGGCTCACAACCCATAGGTTATGGGTTTAAATTATGCAAAATCATAGTAGAAAATCCACACAAATAGTTCACTCAATTTGAGTTTGGTGAAAATCGAACTTTGTTCGTCAGCTAGAGAGACAAGGTGCCTCACTGCTAGGCTATCCTATAATTGGCAGAGGAGAATTAAGTCAGGAAGCATAGGCCCTATTCTTTTTAGCTTTTTAGCCGACTTTTGAGTTCAGCTTTTTCAACAATCACTATTCATTATACTAATAAGCCACGGCCAAAAGTCATAAACCACATCAAAAAAACTGTCCCCATCATTTATTTGAACATTGCTTCCCTATTTTCTTTTTTATCCCCTCCCTGTTTAAAATGCCCCCATAATTTATTTGAACGTTGCTTCCCTATTTTCTTTTTTGTCCCCTCCTTTTTCCCTACTAGGTGGCAAGTTTCTATTGGCTCTATTTTTTAGTGAGTTTGCACCTCTTGCCCACCCTCTAGAGCAAAGCAAACAACACTACTTTTCTATTTTATTTTCCTTCCGAAATGCTGCATCTACCACTCTCTTTCCATCAATTGAACAGAGTCTTTGGCCCCATCCAATTCAGTTTTTTTATGGCATTTGGTTTTTAACTGAAATGACACTATAGCGATTGTCAGTTTTTTCCGAGGCATTCAATTAAAGGAAAAATAAGAAGAACAAAAAATGAAAACATCATTATATCTCCATGGACTATTGGCTGAAGTGACAATGTAGCAGGTGTTATTTTTTTAGAAATTAAATTAAAAGAAAATAAAGGGAAAAAAATGAAAAACACCGTTATATCTCCACATACAATGCAAAGGAAAAAATGAAAAGAAAAAGGGTAGTGTTCAAGTAGGTGCTAAGCGGGTGGCAAGCAGGGGTCTAGCACCTAGGCCACCTAGGCGGGGCCTAGGCGGCCGACTTTGGCATGGTGCACTATGGGCGGTATAAAGACACATGTGATGTTTGGAGGAAGAATATTATTACCTAGAGTAACTTATAATGTTGTAAATTTGATAGATACTGATGGACACTTCGTCACTTGATGTAAATTCTTAACGTAAATGCTTCATATAATTGTAAACCTGCACATTAAGAATTACACAATACATAAGATTCTTGGTATATGGATAATATGATACATAAGTATAAAAGAATGAAAGAAATAAGAAATGACTGCAAGACAATAAGACATAGTCACATAGTGACATAAATAAAATAAAAATATAAAACAAATTCACAATCACATATATTCATAGTTCACAACATCTCGCACATAGCAAATTTCTCACAAATGACAAGTCACAAGCAAGATAGCAAAATAGTTCTTAAAGAAACTTCAACAAGGTAGCAAGCATAGATAAATCTTCGTCCTCTTGACTGTAATCCTTTATTGGAATTACTTCATCTTGTTTAGATTCGAATTGAACATTCTCAAGTTCCTCGTTCACCTCCTCTTCCTCTTCGCTTTCAGATTCAAAATCATCCTCGTGAAGTTCTCTCTCTTGTGCTCCTACGAGGATGTGTGGCTTTATTAGCCCCACTTGCTTCTTCAATAAATTTTCAAGAAAGACCCGTATCAGGATCAACCTCCTCATTCCCACCTTCAATTACCCATCCTTGAGCAAAAGAAGCGTGCGAAGCTAGAAGGACATCTACGTTCTTTGATTTGCTCTTCTCTTTTTTGCTCATAAGTCTTGCATTGAATTGAACATAGACAAGATTATTGAGACGATGAGCATCTAGTTTATTTCTCTTTTTTGTATGTATCTATGAGTTGCAAAGTGAAGGTTAGTTAAATACTTACTACTTAGATTGAAATAGTGACATAAGATATGAGACTTGAGTTAGTGAGTTGCCATGTTAAAAGTACTCCAATTTCTTTCACATCCGAATGAACTTGATGTCAAGAAAAATATTCTTATGGCCAATCTTTGTAAACGAGAACATGACATCCATATTTCGACCACTAATTGGCTACATAATAGGAAAAAATTAGTAATAGACAAAAAAACAATTTGTATGCATTAACCCATTCAATTTGAGAAGTGAGAACAAGTTTACCAGGAATAAAATCAAAATTTTGGCATCCAAGTCGTGCGGGAGTTTTCCCAAAGGTCTTTTTTTTAAATGTCGAAGGCAATATTGAGCACTTCACCATAATAGAAGATTTCAACACATTCGATGAATCCATCCATTATAGTTTGTTCCAAAAAGATTGATTGATCACGATAACTGTAATATGGATTCAATAGGTATGTAATCAAGTGCAATGGAGTATCAAGTCTTCCCTTCATCTTTCCATCAATTGTTTCAATTATCAACTTGTAGTTGCTCTTCGCATTGCTCAAGAACTCTTTGATGTACTTCTTAGCTTCTAGAATTTCTTCATAAAGAAAGGTTATAGATGGACCATCCCCATCAACCATGTGAAGAACCTTGACCAATGGCTCAAAAACCTTTAAGCAAATGAGTAATGCAAAATATAAGCATTACCAAGAGGACACGGTGGTGATATTGTGGAGGCAGAACCAAAATATCATACACCGCACGCTGTGCTCATTCGACAGGCAGATGCAAATGTTGCTGAAGCAGATCAGGAAGATCATACTATGCAAGTTGAGCTCACTAGATAGGTGCACGCAAGGGAGCATGTTGATAGCATAGTACGTCAAATGAAGATCCCATGCTGCAGGCATGGAATAGGGTGGACATTAAGGGTCTTTCTGTGCACGACGAGCATGAATCACCGTGGGAGTATCATGGTACGGAGGTTCGGCTTCATGCAATGTTTGCTGACAAGGCATCACTGCAAGATGCCATTAAGTTGTAGGCCTTATCCATGTAGCGGATGTTTTGGGTCCTAAAATCCAGCCAGGAGCAGTACACCGTGATCTGCGAGCAGGTTAGCTATCCTTGGTGTGCATGCACGCAGACTTAAGTATGAAACTCATTGGATTATCTCAAAGGTGGAGCCGCACTCCAGCATGCTCAGTAGTGTTTTGCCAAGTATCGCAACCTGACGTCCACCTTCATAGCCAATCTCATGTATGGTGAGATAGTGAAGGATCTATTGACCAAGCACATCATGGTGGCTATTGATAAAAAATTCAAGTACAAGATTAGCTACGCTAAGCCATGGTGTGCGAGGTATGGCATAATGACTACTAATTAACCTTGCGGAGGTATACAACTGGATTCTTAGATGTGTCCATTCTCAGCCCCTCATCACCATCATCGAAGGGCACAATCGGATATTTTAGGGAAAGGCATGCAAATGCAGCACTTCATGTAGCCAACCCACGTACACCGTACTACTCGAAGATCACAATGTACATATAGGCTAAGATCGAGAATGGTTAGTCACACACGGTCTTCGTGATGGGCAATACAGAGCATCGTTTTGATGTGCTCCTTCAGCACAAGGCCAAATTTATGACTGCTCACTCTCTTGTTACCCATGAGGTGTGCCTCGGAGATCATGTGAACGAACCTAGTTGCACATGCAATAAGCCAAAGCTCCTTCATGAAGGAGATGGTGTTGCAGGTGTGGTGCGGTGAGCTAAGAGGGTTCAAAATTGTGAGCAAATTTTCCATGTCGGATATTGTATAGATGGTTTGAATTCCGGATCTAGACCTTTTGAAGTGTGCAGAGTTGTCGCATTAGGAACTATATGGACGAAGGGGAAGGCCACACTGCAAGAAGATGCAAGGCGCATGCTGATGAGTAGGCACACCGACGTGAAGTGCAGCACCACTTGTTGTGTGTATAGTGGTATTAAGAGTAAAAATGCTATCACGTTGTAACTTTATTTGCAAACTTTAACTTCATTTGTAGTATCAATCCGTGAAGTGAAGCACCACTTTTTGTTGTGTGTGTAGTGGTATTAAGAGTAAAAATACTATCAGGTTATAACTTCATTTACTTTATTTGCCAGCCTTGCACAGTGATAAGACTAAATGAGACAACCTTACACATTGACAAGACGAAACGAGACAGCCTTGCACATTGATAAGACCAAATGAGATAGTCTTGCATAGTGACAAGATCAAACAAGACAGCCTTGCATAGTGATAAGACCAAATGGGATAGCTTTGTGCAATGACATGATGCTACGCTGGTCCACAAATCTTCCGTGTGTGCTGCTGCCCCACGGATGCGAATTTGTCCAAACCGAATTGGACTTGTCAAGCATATGACGTATTGGTTTAGCCTATAAGTACTACCACTTTCACAGCGTGTTTTCCTGCACCACGACTGCAACACTACATCATTAGTATGGAGAAATAATAGGAGATCACTCGGTTAGCAAGGGCTGCTGCAGCCCAAAACAAATAAGCTGAGCATGCCAGGAGGCCATCTTCCGGAAGCAAAGCCCCCGTACCACCAATTCCAATCCATACCTCAATATTCCCACTAAGTATTCGCCGCAAGACCCACCCGTGGGGGAGACGTCCCCTCTACTGGTTCAGGAATGCATGCAAGTTCTCAAGTCCAAGGAGCGATTGAACTTGGGTATGCGTTATTGGGGTTGCGATAACTACGCTTGAGACTAGGGATGGCAATTGTGCCCATTTACCCATGTACCCGTAGGTAAATACCCAAATGGAGTCAGGTATGAAATGTATTCTTTACCCACGGGTAGGAAAATAGGGGGAAATCTCTGCCCATCGGGTAAACGGGTACGGGTATGGGTTAGCTCTACCCATACCCGTCTCGCCCGTTTACCCGTGAAATAGACTAACAGGTGGGCCATCCTAAAAACAGTAAACCCTAGACTCCCCAGTCCCCATCGCCAGCCTAGGCCCAGATAACGCCCGTCGCCCCCTTGCTGTGACCCCCTCTCGCATTCTCGCCCGCCTCTCGCATTCTTGCCCCTACCTACTACTCATTCTCGCCCGCCTCCAGAGTCCAGATTCGCCACCTCCGCCCCCCACCCGGCCGCCGGCCTCCTCCGCTCACCCGGCCGCCAGCCTCCTCCTCCGCCCCCAGATCCGCCTCCTCCTCCGCCGCCGCCCCCACCCGGCCGCCAGCCTCCTCCTCCGCCCCCAGATCCGCCTCCTCCTCCTTCACCCCACCCAGCCGCCGGCCTCCTCCTCCACCCCCAGATGCGCCGCCTCCTCCGCCCCCACCCGGCCGCCGGCCTCCTCCGCCCCCAGATCCGCCACCAAAGGCCAGAAGCGATGACGCCGCTCGAGATGGAAACAGAGGCGGCGACAGCGGCGAGGCAGGCGAAGGAGTCGCTGGAGTTGGCATTTCAGATGTCCCAGATCCTGGACACCGGCCTCGACCGCCACACCCTGTTGCATGCCATTACAGTACATTTAGGAGTATACCACTGGTATTGCACATGAGGCGCCATAAATGGATCTGGTATGCAGGCATGTAGCTTATACCCTTTAATCCTTCGATTATGCATAATTTGTCAATGCCATTTGGGAGCAGGACACTATAGGTAAATGAGTGTATCTAGCGTCTATTATAGTTTTGTAATTAATCTTATGTTTTGCAGACACATCTTCTCTGCTAGACATGCTAATTAATGCTTAGTGTGCACTGCTTCCATGGGGACATTACAGGTTAGATCCTCTTCTTGAATATGTTTTTTCACAATGCACTTAAGCCGTCTAAGATAGAGTTAGTCACTTTACATTATTGTTGTGCAAATCCTAAGTTCAAGAATTAATGGTCTTAGCATACCACCATGTTTGGGATGGAGAGTTTAATTTGAATTTCTTATTGCAGGATTTTTTTCCCTGGTGATCCTGGTATTGCCAGGATTGCCCACCATTGCCCTGCATTTGGTAACTGCATAGGTACTATATTCCATTTTTGATATGTGCTAGTTTTGCTCTTCTTGTTGTACGACAGGTGTGTAGTACATATTTTGCAGGACAGAAAAATCACCGGCTGTTTATGGCCCTTTTGACAGGATTTGTTGTCACTGAATCAACATATACAAATGTGTTCAACTAAATGTATGTGGTTCGTCTTCTTGCTCACTGAAATGAGTTATCTGTTTTCTCCTGATAGCAGACTACATGCTTTCACAACTGTGACAGTCTTTTAAGCTTTTACTTTACTTTACAGATATTACTAGATGCATAAATTCAAGAACTATAAGATCGCAGGTATCTTCTTCATCATCTTTATTTTGCATACCTAGCATGCATGACTTGCCAAGTGATCTCATAATTACATTATCAAGGCAATTGTAATAGTAAACTATACTGGAAGTGCCAACATTTGTAATAGTAAATTCAGACACTACAATCCTGCTATAGATACCCACTTAGTAGAAATACCAGTTTGGTCTCTCATACATTTGACCTATTTTGTAAGATTGACCAAGTTGACTTTGTCATAAACTTGTTATATGGATGCCTAATGGAACTTCCACTCTTGTTGTAAACTTAATTTGTTTATGTGTGAGGAACTATGTCAATTTGTATTTGTATTGTAGTTGTTGAATGTGTGATGCATTGGTGATGTTTGAATGTGATGCACTCAGTTCGCGGGTAAACGGGTATGCCCGTGGGCGACGAGTACCCGCGGGCGACGGGTATGGGCGAGGTTTTTTACCCGTGGTCTTTCGCGGGTATGCCCGCAGGCATAAATCGGGGTCGCGGGTACGGGTATGGGCGAGCCCTACCCATACCCACCGCGCCCGATTGCCATCCCTACTTGAGACTATCCCGACCGGTGTTGGGAGATGGCCTGCTACTGACAGCCGATAAGAATGTGTTATAGTATATTCCCCTGCTAGTTTTCTTATATGGCACGTATTAACAAGCTCTCCTCTCTTCCCATAGTCTCCAGATCCATTATGTGCCTACTGCAAATGGATCAATCGAGAGATCTACCCACACAATTAGTGGACTCTGGACTGCAAGGAGTGGGACACCCAAATGACACGCGAGAGGATGGAGGAGCAGCGGCACAACGAAGATCAAAGCGAGTGTATCCAATGGGAGACGCAAGCTTATGTGGATGCGTGCAGGCGTAGGGAGTAGGACTCTAGTGAGGAGGAGCACGAGAGAAAACGCAAACTAGCAGCTAAGGCTAAGGCAGCTGGTAAGGACTACAACGCCGACCTCAAGAGGAAGGGTAAATGGCCATGTTCCACACAATAGTTCAACCCTTTTCGTCCATATGTCTCTTTTTTTTCTAATTTCCTAAAGGCATGCGTGTACCATCCTTAGTTCGTTAGCCTGCGTGCTATGTAATGCACTTGTCGGATCAACTATCATGTTGTTTTCTTTACGCTGTTTATCCAAATTTCTTTTCCATGTATAAATTCCCTGTTGCATCGCAATATCACTTACCTTCCTACTTACGAATCATTACTAGCTCAATCGTCCTCATAAAATTCTTCAGAAATTTATCACACTACAAAAACATATGATGATCACAAAATATTATTGCGAGTCTAACAGATTTTATACCGTTCAAAATCTATGAAAATCACAAACAGACCAACCAACATTATCTGCTCTTTTATTTAAGAAAATAACTTACAAACAAGATTTGCTAAATGTATTACCTACAAAAATTTTCATTTACTTCCCCCATAATCATTTCCATCGGCTGAATAAAATAAAAACAATATTATTTTAAATCGTCCAACCGTCAAGCGACTAGGGCTAAATCGCTCAACCAAATTGAGCGACTAGGCACTAATCGCCCCACAGTTGGGTGACATGGTCAAGTCACCTAACCGTTGGGCGACTGCGACGTGTCGCCCAACAGTTGGGTGACTTGTCCATATCGCCCAACTGTGGGGCGACAGATGACCATTATTGTAAAATAAAAAACATGGATATATTACTGTAACTTGAAATAAAAATAGATTATTTTAAAAAATTCCCTAGTTAGGACTAGCTAAACACAACATCAATACCTCAGGATTACCAACATACCAAAAAATCTCTATGTATGCTCATCAACAAGAAATCTGTATACACCATCATCTCCTCAACATAGCACAAATAGCAAGTATGATGACCAAATCAGGAGCAAGTGTGGCAAGATAATACCAATAAGTTGTTGACACCAATATTTACGTGAAAAGCTCTTATGGGAAAAATCATTGGAGACAGCACAAGCAATCATCTACTATGGAGAAGAAGATACAAGGTGGAAGACAACAAATAGAGAAAAGGCTTAAAATCCCCTCACAAATCTTAATCAAAAGCACTTACTAATTTAAGGATTTGACAGGAAACACTACTCCTCTCACTCTCTCAAACTCTTCCTAACCCTAGCTCTCCAAGTGAAAAAAAAACAAGTCCCTCCAAATAGGATAAACCTCTCAAATTCGAGAAGCATAAAAAAAAATTTAGAGAGTACACCAAGGACACACCATCAGTAGTACACGAAGGACACACACCCTACCACCGCATCGCATGAAAATTTATACGGTTTTGCTATTGCACAGGCGACTGAAATTTTTTTATGTTTCAGTCACCTGAAATTGCACTCTCAATGAACTAAAATTGCAGCCCCCCTCCAAAAAAAACAACTGCAACTTTAGATGATTCAGAGTGCAATTTCAGGTGACCTGAAATTTCAGGTGACCTGAAATTGCACTCTCAATCAACTAAAATTGCAGCCCCCTCCAAAAAAACATGTGCAATTTCAGGTGATTCAAAGTGCAATTTTAAATGATTGAAAGATAAAAAAATTTCAGTCGTCTGTGCAATAGTCTATCCCAAATTTATAAGATTATTCCACGCCACTCGCGGACGAGGGTGCATGCACCAGCGCGGAGTGTGGATTCGTCGTCGGATACGCGAGGGCTCGGGCGCCTCCGGCCGACGACTTCTCCGGCTCCCTGGTTTACTTGTTAACTACTACTGCCCATCATCTCGCCACGACGCTACGATCCCTCTGAAGACGTAGCGGCGGCATCATATCGCCGCCGTCCTCACATGAGCTGCATGTGCTTGTTGTTCAGAAAACAAATTAACCTCACCATGGTCATGCGTGGCCTCCTTCTCAGCTAATTAATAACTACTGTCGAGTTCTTACTTATCAGCTTATTTACTTATCACCGCTCTCAATAAACAAATCGACAGCGATCATTCTCTACGGAAGTCAACTCGTTTATAATAACGATCGCTCCACTCGGATCCTAGATCACTACAAGAGCATCTGGAAATGCTGGTCTGCTGAGTGTGACATGGAATGGAAGTAAATGCAGGCAGATCAGAATCTTCTTAAATCTCGGCCATGCATGTTACGCACTGCAAACCTGGAATTAACAAGCCCAGGATCGAGTTAACACTTCAAGGTTGAAACCTTATCAGAAGGCACGCAGCGCCGATCTGAAATCTGATCGATGCGCAACTGTAGCTGCGCGCGCTCACGTGCCCCCTGCACTTGAGCTCTCCTGTTTCTGATCTCTGAATTTCGTGAGGCTGATCGGCTAGCTCAAACCCTTCCTATTTAAGAAGAACTGCGCCGGTAGTGTAACCACATAATCAGTCGTCACATTCTTGCATTCTCTTCTTGCATATATTGTTCTTAGCTTCAGTACATCACTTGCTCGATCGATCTAACTGTCCCAAACACGATGACAATGGAGATGTCCAAATCTCTTGCCACCTACCTCGCCGTCGTCGTGGAGCTGCTCTTCGCGCCGGCCGTCGCCGGCTGGTCCAAGGGCTCGGCAACGTTCTACGGCGGCAGCGACGCCTCCGGCACGATGGGTACGTCCGCGTACGTGGTAATTAATACACATTCTCGTCGAGTTATTCCTGAACTGTAGTTAATTTGTACTTGTACGTAGGTGGGGCGTGCGGGTACGGCAACCTGTTCACAACGGGGTACGGCACGAGCACGGCAGCGCTGAGCTCGGCGCTGTTCAACGACGGTGCGTCGTGCGGGCAGTGCTACCAGATCGCGTGCGACTACCAGTCCAACCCGAAGTGGTGCCGGCAGGGCGCTACCGTCACCATCACCGCCACCAACCTCTGCCCGCCCAACTACGCGCTCTCAAGCACAGACGGAGGTTGGTGCAACCCGCCGCGCGCGCACTTCGACATGGCCGAGCCGGCCTGGCTACAGATCGGCATCTACCAGGCCGGCATCATCCCGGTGCTCTACCAGCGCGTGCCGTGCGTAAAGCAGGGCGGGGTGCGCTTCACCATGGGCGGGTTCAACTACTTCGAGCTCGTGCTCATCACCAACGTCGGCGGCAGCGGGTCGGTGCAGGCGGTGTGGGTGAAGGGCACCGGCACCGATCGGGTGCCCATGAATAGAAACTGGGGCGCCAACTGGCAGTCGCTCGCCGGGCTCGTCGGGCAGGCGCTCACCTTCGGCGTCACGTCCACCGGCGGCCAGACCATCGTCTTCCAGAACGTCGTGCCGGCGTACTGGAAGTTCGGCCAGTCCTTCATCAGCAACCTGCAGTTCTCGTACTGACCACTGATTTGGCTAGCTAGCTTCCTTCTTGTTGCTGCGTGATGCGCAAGTCTTTTCGTTTTGATAATGCATGCATGTGTGATTAATTTGACTAGCAGTAATTCTATCTCCATGACAGGCTAGCGACTAGCTAGCTATGTATGGTTCAGATATGTCCAGCGTGCTTTAGGCCCTGTTTGTTTCCACTTAAGATTATTATAATCCAGCTTATAGGTGGGGGATTATATAAGCTAGATTATTATATGAGGTTCACCTTTGTTGTTGCGGGATGGCCTGGATCAGTACATGACATGAGGGTGTTCAATGATGCTTTACGTAAATATGCAACGCAGTTCCCACATCCTCCAAATGGTATAGTAACATTTTAACTAGTTATCTCAAAAAGTTGCATACTGTAGCATATCTCATTGTGTATGTTTACATTTTGTAGGAAAATTTTACCTTGTCGACTCAGGCTATCCAAATCGACCGGGTTTTCTAGCTCCATACAAAGGGACCAAGTACCATTTACCAGAGTTTCGAAATGGACCACGCCCTAGTGGCAAGAAAGAGGTATTCAACCACTTGCATTCATCACTTCGTAATGTGATTGAGCGATCTTTTGGTGTGTTAAAGATGAAGTGGAGAATTTTGTTGGACTTACCAAGTTATCCAATGCTCAAACAAACCAAAATAATACATGCGTGTATGACACTCCATAACTTCATTCGGGATAGTGCTTTGAGTGATGAAGAGTTTGACCGGTGTGATCGAGATGAAAACTATATGCCGATGCCTTCCTCTCATGTGGGTTCAAGTCAATTGGGAGATGAAGAGGGGGCCATGAATGCCTTCCGTGATAATATTGCTAATGCTTTATTTGCTTCAAGAGAGTAATTTGTTTGTAAGAGCATATTTGTACGAACATATGATCATGGATATTTGAATAATTAAGCTTTTGTACCACTTATGTATTCAAATTCTTATGTTACTAATGTTTTGCAAGTCCAAACTAACAAAAAAAACATGTCCTAAAAGAATAAATAAGTCACCAATAAAAGGTCAGGGGCATTGTAGTCTTTAAACAAAAACAAACAACAATCCATAACTCTGATAATCCAGGCTGCCAAACACCTGACAGCTTATTTCCCACCAGCTTATTATAATCTAGCTTATATAATCCCCCACCTATAAGCTGGATTATAATAATCTTAAGTGGAAACAAACAGGGCCTTAGTTGCATTTGTTTTCCCCCCCGTTAGATCACGCATTCATGCAACGGCGTATGTATATAGGATATCGAATTTGCTAAATCACAGCAACTGAAATCTTGCTAAATGTCAATCGATTTTGCTCACCTTTGGGTCAATGTTGTTAGACTGATATACAAAGAAAAAGTTCATTTTACAACTTACAACTACAGTCTCAGTTAAAGTTTATAACTCAACTATAAAATTATTCATTTTACACCCTCTAATTGTCAAAACCAGTCAACTTGACCCCAATGGCCAATCCTATCCGGTTTTTAAGCTGACGTGAAGACGGTTTTGACTTTTGACGGTTATTCAGCCAGCACCCTCATCTCTTCTTGCTCTCTCCCCTCTTCCACTCTTTGTGCAACCCGAAGCCCGGCTTGACATCTACTCTCCAAAATGTCAGGTCCCGGCGAGGATCACCTGCAAGAACCCGAGCTCAAACACACACCAACACAACTGGTACTCAAAAGAATTTTTGTGCTGCAATGAAGAAGCAGCGTTTTCTGTTTCTCATCTCCTTGTATTATGCAAAGCAATGCAACAGAAACGGGAGCAACGTCGTGGCTTGGAGCGTGTGCATCCCCACGCCCGCACGACGCATTCTCATCCGCAAGCTCAGGCGCCACGGCCTCCTACGCGCACGGCTCCACTGACCGAAGCTCATGCGCATGCAGAAAAACAACTAACTAACTAGCTAGCTAGCTGACTAACTAGTGTATAAGGCTTAACTAACACATCTCCCCCTAAGCCTTGCACACTTGCTTGATGTTGACGAGGCCAATCTTGGAACGTAGCTCAACGAACCGGTCATGCCCAAGCGCCTTCGTCAGGATGTCCGCTAATTGCTCATTGGTGCCGACTGACTCGACCTTCACCCTGTCTTCCTCGATGTATTCTCTGATGGAATGATATATTGTGTCAATGTGTTTACTGCGATCATGAAAGACAGGGTTCCTACTGAGATGAATCGTGTCAATCTTCAACGTGATGGCGCTGACCTCCTCTCCTTTCAATTCTGCAAGGAGTTGTGCCAACCACACGCCCTGGCACGCAGCTGTTGTCGCGGCGATGTACTCGGCCTCACATGAAGACAGTGCCACAACCTTCTGTTTTTGCGATTGCCAGGTGACCAAGTTGTCACCGTGGAAGAACAAGACGCCTGATGTACTCTTGCGAGTGTCGACATCGCCCGCGAAATCACTGTCGTTGTAGATGACAAGGCGTGCAACCCCTCTCTTCCTCCGGTAGTAGCAGCCAAAGTTGATTGTGCCGACAACATATCTCAGCACACGTCTCACAACTGCCAGGTGCTCGGTGGTGGGCTTCTCCATGAATCTGCTGACATAGCCCACCGAGAATGCTAGGTCTGGTCTCGTGTTCACTAGATAGCACAGCGCACCAATGATCCTTCTGTACTCAGTAGCATCTACAGCAGGGGCAGTGCTCATCTTACTGAGTTTGAGGCGCGACTCCATGGGAGTGTGGCTGGCGTTGCACCCAGCCATGGCCGCCGCCTCGAGTATCTTCACTGCGTATGCTCCTTGACTCACGGTGATGCCATCATCGGTCTGGTTCACCTCTAGGACCAAGTAGTAGTGCAGTAATCCAAGATCGCTCATTTGGAATGTGCCCCTCATCTCCTTCTTGAAATGCTCGAGCTCGACAGAGTTTCCTCCGGTGATGACGAGATCATCGACATACACGCCGACCACTAGTCGATGCCCACCTGCGCCAGGGGTGTACACCGCGTGCTCGGAGGCGCTGCGTTGGAACCCAAGCGACACCAGGGAGGCGTCCAGCTTGGCATACCAGGCGCGCAAGGCTTGTCGAAGACCGTAGAGCACCTAGATCAAGCGCAAAACCTTATGAGCACCTTGATCATGCGCAAAACCTTATGCTCTTCGCCAGCCACCTCGAACCCCGGCGGTTGCGCGATGTAGACTTCTTCTTGTAGCTCACCGTTGAGAAATGCGGACTTGAAGTTCATATGGTGGACAGCCCAGCCTTCGCTCGCCGCGTGTGGTAGCAGCAGGCGCACAGATTCAAGCCACGCCACCAGCGCGAACACCTCGTCGAAATCAATGCCCTGCCGCTGCACATATCCCTTCACCACGAGCCGCGCTTTGTACTTGGTGATGTTGCCGGCCGCGTCCTTCTTGGTCTTGTAGACCCATTTGAGTCCGATTGGGCGCTGGCGTGGTGGGTCGACGAGCTGCCAGATACCATTGGACTCGATCGAAGTCATCTCGTCGAGCATTGCTTGTCGCCAGCACTCATGTTGCTGCGCCTCCTAGAATGACGCTGGCTCCTCAGCACTTACCAGCAGTAAGTCCTCGTCCAGTTCGCGTGCAGCCAGTCCCGACGCTGTCGCCGGTCCCAGCACATTGTCGACTCTGTGGAACCGTAGCGGGGCATTGTCATGGTCGTCAAGCACTTCCTCTGCTTCAGGTAGAGGCGAAACAAACTCGACCAACGGCGTGCTCGTGGGTGCCATCGGGCTTGATGTGGATGTACTTGCCCCTGCCGCAGGTGTATTTGGCGCCGGTGGCGTCACTGCTCCATCCGCTGGTGCTGGCTGAACTGTGGTGATCACGTCGGGCTAGACCACGGTGGTGTACTCGATGATGAAATCATCATCAACGTTCACCGCCTGGTCACCGGTCCACTGCCACTGCGCCAGCTCGTCGAAGACCACGTCACGGCTTATGTGTACACGCCTTGACACTGGATCGTAGACTCGGTATGCCTTGGATCCTGGTTCATAGCCGACGAAGATCATGGGCGACTGCGATCATCCAGCTTCTTGATGTTGGGCGTGGTGACCTTTACGTGCGCCACGCACCTGAATGTGCGGAGGTGGTGCACGGCCAGCAAGCTCCCAGTCCAGAGCTCATAGGGGGTCTTGCCACTGATGCTTTTGGACGAAGATCGGTTCAGGACGTACACGGCAGTAGTGATCGCCTCCCCCCAGAACATACCTGGCAGGCGCTTGGCCTTAAGCATACTCCATGCCGTGCCCACCACCGACTGGTTGCGCCGCTCAACGACGCCATTTTGCTGCGGCGTATAGGGCACCATGAGCTCGTGACTCACACCCAGCTCAGCGCAGTACTCACTGAAGTTCGCCGTCGTGAATTCTCCCCCTCTGTCCGTGCGCAGCGCACGGAGCTTCTTGCCGCTCTTGCGCTCAGCTGCCGCCTGAATTCGCTTGATGGCGGTCGGAACAGCATCTTTGGCCGGCAATAGAACGACCCACATATACCGGCTGTAGTCATCAACGAGCAGGAGAAACTAGCGGTTGCGGCTGGGTGTCAATGGCGAGATTGGGCCGCAAAGGTCGCCGTGCAGGCTCGAGGGGCTCGGTGGAGCATGTCAATGCGCGCTATGGGAAAGGTGCACGGCACTACTTTTCAGCGAGACATGCCTCGCACACCTGGTCGACCTGCGTCAGCACGGGCAGGCCTCGGACTAGCTCTTTTCTTCCCATCTTGCGCAGTGTGGCAAAATTGATGTGCCTGAAATGGGCATGCCAGCGCCACGCATCTTCTCCGGTGTGTGTAGCCAAGTAGACCGGTCGTGCAATGTTGATGTGGAGCACGTAGAGCCGGCCTACGCTCCGGTGGATCTTGGCGAGCAGACGCCGCTGCTCGTCACGAACGCGCATGACGCCTTCCTCAATCAAGATTTGATAGCCACACTCGTCGAGCTGGCCGACGCTAATGATATTGGCGGTGAGGCGCGGGATGTAGTTCACGTTGACGAGGGCGCGGTGCTCGCCATTCTTGCACACGAACAGAATCGTGCTGCAACCCTTGATCCGGACGACGGAGCCGTTGCCGAACCTCACCGTGCCGGTGATGCTCGTGTCGAGGTCGGAGAACGCTGCTCGGGACCCCGTCATGTGGTTGGTGGCCCCGGTGTCTAGGATCCAACGCCGAGGATCCTGCTCCTCCGTGCCGCTAAGTGCCGCGAAGACCCCCTGCTCCACCAGCTCGACTGCGCCGCTTGATGGGGTCGACGATGGCGGCACAGTCGCAGTGGGTGGTGGTGGCGTCGGGACCAGAGTCGCCACGCCTCGGCTGGATCGGTCGCTCTCTCCATCGGGTGGGGAATCGCAGGACGACGGCGACAATGCGGTCAGGAAGTGGGCTCGTCGTCCTCGGCCACATGGGCCTGTTCCTCATTTCTGGGCTTGGTGCGGCATTCTCTAGCCCAGTGGCCGGTTTTTCCACAACTTCAGCATTTTACGCCTTGCGGTTTGGCGCAGAGCCTGCTCCGTCCGAGCTCCCTCCGCCGCTGCGACTTCGCCCTCTTCCGCCCCGGTGCTTGACTTGATTGCTTGAGCCACCAGCGCCGCGAGAGCCAGCTTGCTCCTTCTTCTTGTAGCGCTCGAGCCACTCTTCCTCCGTGAGATAGAGCTTGCCACTGCTGCTCTAGGAGGACAGAAGCTCGGGCTCGTCTTTAGCTGCCTTCAGCCTCCCGGTGATCTCCTCCACCGAGAAGGTTGAAACATCGAGCAATGTCTCAATTGAAAGAACAAGTTGTTTGAACCTGGGGTGAGCGATGCACAGATACTTCTCGACAACCTTCTAATCGGGTTCGGGGTCACTGAGGGTGGCCAGCTGATTGACGATGCCGGTGAGGCGCATGGCGAAATCCTCCACCGCCTCGTGCTCACAGAACAAGAGTAGCTCATACTCCCGTTGAAGCTTCTACGCGCTAGTCTTGTGAATCCGGTTGTCGCCGATCCGCATCGTCTTGATGCTCTCCCACGCCTCCTTTGCCGACTGCTTGGTCGCGAGCGTGGACATCATCTCGGAGGGGACAGCGCTGCAGATGGCGTCCAACGCCTATCTGTCTTCGTGGAACTCGACATCGCCCGATTCGATAGCGTTCCAGAGGTAGCGTGCTTGCAGCTTGATCTTCATGAGTAGCGACCAGTCGTTGTAATTCGACTTTGTCAGCAACGGGTAGTTCGCCGACCCGCCCGTCTCCTTGACAATGCGGTGATACACTTGGTAGCCGCGATTGTCATTCCCGCAGCTACCCGAGGCGCCACCGCCGGAAGGAGTTGTCTGCGCTGGCGACATCAAACGCCGGCGCGGCAAATGCATGCGTCCTCGAGGCATGAAGGCTCAAGCGAATGCACGAACACGGGTCCAAGCTCCTGGATGCTCTGATACCAACTGTCAGGTCCCCGGTGAGGATCACCTGCAAGAACCCCAGCTCAAACACACACCAACACAACTGGAACTCAGAAGAATTTTTGTACTGCAATGAAGAAGCAGTGTTTTCTATTTCTCGTCTCCTTTTATTATGCAATGCAACGGAAACGAGAGCAATGTCGTGGCTTGGAGCGCGTCCATCCCCACGCCTGCACGACGCGTTCTCATCCGCAAGCTCAGGCGCCACGGCCTCCTACGCGCACAGCTCCATTGACCGAAGCTCATGCGCATGCAGAAAAACAACTAACTAACTAACTAGCTGACTAACTAGTGTATAAGGCTTAAACTAACACAAAACGCAACCTTGAGCTGGACCACACCAGCGATCGCAGCCGCCGCCATGCTCCGGTACACCGCTCTCTCCGTCGCCCATATCCAGTGCCCTTCGGCGAGCTCCGTCGTGCAGATCTTCTCTGCTGTCAAGCTAACCATGCAGTTAGACGTTCTTCTTCCTCATCCCCCCTTGGCCAACAATTTAGATACCAAATTTAGATAGAATCGCATCACAAATTGGAAGAAACAGGGACATGGCACAAATCGGAACAAACTGCAATACGAAATTGGAAAAGGTTATCTCCATCTCCAACTCTTGCCCCGGCACCAAATCTTTTGTGTTGCCGCTGCCTCCGCTCGGAAGGAACAAAGTGATGGGGCGTGAGCGTCTGGCAGCTGCTCCAGGGCAAAGTGGCAGCGACGGTGTCCCTGGCGGAGCTTCTACAAGGCTAGCACCCATTGCCACCTCCGACGTGCAGATCGGACGCCACTTCGCCCAATATGGAAGCAAAAGATGCAGGCATGAACCGCGGATCCAAACAACTCCTATGGATCAAAAAAGACAAACGCTGATACCTAACAACAAAGTGTAAACAGCTGAAAAAACAACAATCACATGTAAATAGTACATAAATACATGCTTTAATTGTTTTCTTCCACTCGCCATCTGTTGCTGAAATTGTCCATTTCTCATTGTCCCAACCTAAACCCATATCTAATACTAGTAATTTATTACAAATGCTCCACTCATTCTTAAGCTGCACCTATTTGTTTTTCAATTATTTTTTAAGTAAACCAGTCTTGTTCTCTCTTCAAACTTTGCAGCAACTTCATTATAACCAACGTTATTGAGATTAGTACTTGATCGATTTCCAACTTGTACTTGTTTAGCAAAGAGTTCACACACAATTCTAGTATTTTCATCATTCCACTCAACCATATGCACATCACATGGATTAGCCATTTATTTCATCTAATCTACATTCGATTCCCATTTCACATGTACAACCCATACACATCTGACATTTTTTCAAAAAGTAAATAGTAGACATACTAGATGGGAAACATTACTGCCATGCCAGAACATGAAGTTTACCAACCACAAATAGCTACCGAATGACGAAAATCCTACTCGGTACAGCGAACAGAATCAAGCGATTCAGGTCAAATCGAACCAGAACCACCACCAAAATATGCCCACACGGGGCAAAATCATGATTTTAGTAGCTTCAACAACCAATTAGATGGCGAATCACAAGCATCAGAATGAAAAATTACATGGTAACATGAAAATTAGCTACTATCTACATGCATAGCCAAACAAACAAATACCGCAATGCACGCCTAAGCCTCGGTCCCTCCCATCAGATGATTCAACCAAATCCCTAACCACCAACACGAGCGGTGACTAAACGAGATCAATGCCACAAATTCGACGCTAGACCATAGAGAAGGCGAAGAGATACAATACCAGAAGGGGAGGTAAGACAGCGACTCACCTCTCATCATGCTCTGCCTCGCTCGCTCGGGGAGGGGGCTTGGCAGGGCCGCCGGTGCCTGCTAGGCAACCTTCTAGCATCGGGGAGGGGGCTGCGCAGGGGCGGCGGCACCTCTTGGGCAACCTTGCGATGTCGAGGAAGGGGCTAGGCAGGGGCTGTGGACAATGGGTAGGGTTCAATTGTCAAAGGCAAATTACTTGCACATGGGAGTGGCAAAGATTTTGTAAATTCTATGCAACCGTGAGCCCTTTTATAGAATGCAAGAGGGAGGAGTTAGAGGAGCCACCCAAAATGACGCTTCACACATGAAGGGAAAAAGGCTTGGCTCCTGTGTTCCTTGGTTGGAGCCCGGCTCCGGAGCCCATCAGTTTGGCTGGGCGACTGGCTTTGAAGTCCAAAAGGATGGCTTTAGAGCCTGGCCAAACACCTCCTTAAACAAACCAAAACCCCTACTCGGTCCTAACCGTGCAACATAGTGTTATATAAGATCAATTGTGTGATCTAAACAGATGTAGCAATTTCCCTGCAGATTGCTTCGTGGTCCATAATTGAGCAAGGTATTAAAGCTTGTAACAGATGGCAGCATGCACTTATAGCGTCAAAGGTGTTGATGCTTGGCTATTGACTCATCAGTTTACATTTGATTAATCGAGTAGCTCCGAACAGCAACATGCATGCTTACCATGCTACTCCCTCCATCTCGTAATATATGTCCTCGTTCTTAGGAAGCATCGTCTCACAATATAAATCCATTGTTGAGAACAAATGTGTAGTTATTACAATATTTTTACCATATGTCCCTAATTTAATGCTGAAGAAAAATAAGTGAGTAGTTGTAGTATGCCATTTAATAGGGGTATGCATGGTCATATGGTATTTTTTTTCTTAAATTTAATGTCTCCTTGATCTGTACGCATGATGGCTTTTAGACTTATATTACGATACAAAGAGAGTAGTATATAAGTGGTGACCTGTGGCATGATTCAGGGAGCTAGTCAATAATGCCATAACAGAAGCAACATTAGTAGATGAGTATGCGCTACTGGTATTGTTCTCTCTTTACAAAAGGAAGAAGAAAGAGAAATGGTATAGGAATGAAAGACAAGCATGCACACACATTAAAAACTATTAGTCATGCGATCATAGTTGAGGGAACAATACAAGTAGAATGTAAAGGCATATCTCCGATCATTATTGAGGGAACACTAAAAGTAGAAAGAAAACACTCTAGGTGACCTACCGTCTATATAGTAGAAAGAGTACCCTACAGAAGGTATTGGATGGATCTGAAGTGATGAAAAGGTATGCAAATCACTGTGATCATAGGAAGTCGGAGAGGCTAGCACCAAAAAGGATAAAGACAGAGATGAAGAAATAGAGTATCAAGAGCCAGAGCACACTATTGATGTAATCTTCAGCGGATCAGCCTTCTACGAGTCCAGAAGACAAATGAAGATCGTAGAACACGAGGTTAATCTTACTGATGCTCTAATTGTCGTCAAGCCCTCCAGGTGGTCAAAACCAACCATTTCCTTCGGTAGAGAAGACCGCCCCACCCTTTCGACTCGACCAGGTAGTTTCCCTATCATTGTAGAATCTATTATATATTAATAACAGAAAGGTTAATCGAATTCTAGACGATAGGGGTAGTTCTCTTAGTATTTTATTGGAGCTATTGAAGAAATGCAAGTTCCCAAGTCTAAAATAAAACCTATGAAATATGCCTTCCATGGGATAATTTTGGGGTCTTCGGCCAAACCGAACGCACAAATGTCCCTACCGGTTATGTTCGAATGTCCTAATAACTTCTGAACAGAAAGGATCTCATTTGATGTAGTGAATTTTGAAACTACACACAATGGAATCCTTGGTCGACTGGCTCTAGCTATGTTTTTGGTAGCCACGCACTATGGTTATCAAAGCCTCCAAATGCCAGGGCCAAAAGGGATCATAACAGTTTGAGGAGACAGGAAGATGACATATGCTTGTGACCTCAAGTCTCTCGAATTGGTCGATGAATTAATGACTAGGAATGTTAACTCGCCTTTAACACAGGTAAAGCATTCAAGGCCCAAGGTGTCTCTAACACCCAACAATCAGGTAAAGAAGGTGCCCCTCGACAAGGATAAATCTTCGGGAACCATCAAAGTCGGGGTAGGAGCCTGTCCTAAATAGGAAGAGTTGCTCATCTCCTTCCTTTGTGCAAACTCAAATGTATTCTCGTAGCAAGAATTCGACATACCCGGTGTCCCTAGGGAAGTGATACAGCACAAGCTAGTGCCCTGCCTAACAGAAAAGCTTTGTCATTTCACACATGATCGGAAGGAGGCAATCCAGTCAAAGATCATCAGGCTTCTCAAGGTTGGGTTTATTTGTGAAGTCGACCACCCCAAGTGGATCATCAACCCTGTAATGGTTGAAAAAAGTAATGAGAAGTGGCAAATATAGGTAGAATTTACATATCTTAATAAAGCTTATCCAAAGGATGATTTTCCTCTTCCTCATAACGATTAGCTTGTTGACTCTACTTCTGATAGTGAATTATTAAGCTTTTTAGATGCATATTTTAGGTACCATCAAATCAGTATGAGTAAAGAAGATGAAAAAAAACTTCATCACATCGTATGGAACTTATTGAGGCCTACATTGGTGACTTAGTAGTAAAAAGTATCAACATTGGAGGCCATGTCTCCGACATGCAGGAAACTTTTACTAACTTAAGAAGACATAACCTTAAGTTAAATCTGGAGAAATATATGTTCGGGGTTTTCTCTGGAAAGCTTCTTGGCTTCCTAGTCTCGGCTAAAGGGATCGTGGCTAATTCAAAGAAAATAGCGGCCATCAAGTGGATGCGTCTTCCAACCACAAAGAAAGAATTGCAAAAACTAACCAGTTATATGGCAAAGTTAAGTCATTTTATAGCACAGTTAGAAGAAAAAGGATTACTTTTCTTTAAACTTCTTTGGAAATATGAAAGTTTTGAATGGACTAAAGAAGTCAATGATGCCTTTGAAGAAGTCATGAAATACTTGACAAATGTCCTAGTCTTAGTCTCTCCAAGATCGGGGGAATCTTTACTTTTGTACTTGGCTGCTATGCTACAAGTTGTCAGTGCAGTACTTGTCATTGAACATGACAATATCCTACGACTGGTATACTACGTAAGTGAAATTTTACATGGACCAAAAGAGAGATACCCAGAAATTAAAAAACTATTATATGCCCTCCTTATGACTTCAGGGAAACTAGGCATTACTTCTAGACTCATAAAATTATGGTGCCATCTGAATACCCTCTCGATCAAATCCTCTAAAATAGAGAATTGTCAAGACGTATAACAAAATGAGTGATCGAACTTAGGGAGATTGATCTCCATTTTATCTCATGAATAGTCGTTAAGTTCTAGACTTAGTAGAATTCACTGCTAAGTTGACAAATCCTGAACGTATCCAAGGTCCGAATATGAAAGTCACAAGCAGTAGACTATGAATTTTGATCGGTCTTTGACAACAAAGGGCTCATGGGCTGGGGTAATCATGATCTCTCCTACTAGAGTAAATATAAAACACGCTATGTAGTTAAATTTTCCTGCCACAAATAATGTGGCAGAGTACAAAGGTTTACTGGCAGGCCTCCGAGAAGCTAAAACGATCAGAATTCGTGGATTACTACTGAAAGGTGATTCTCAACTAGTAGTGAATCAAATAGGGCAAGAGTATCAATGCTTGAGTACCATGATGTCATCCTATCATTCGAAAGTTAGGAAATTAGTGAAACATTTCTTTGGTTTCAAAGTTCAACACATTTCTAGAAAAGAAAACTTTCTAGTAAATTAGTTGGCATGGATGTCTTCCTCAAGATCGCCCATCCCACCCGAAGTATTCCTAGAGCAACTCGACAAACCTTTGGTAGTCGAGGTTTCCAAAGAAGCTCCTGTGGAGGTCGCTAAGATCGACCTTGAAAACAATTGGATCACATCAATCTTCAAGTATCTTCAGCATGGCACACTTCCTGAAATGACATAGAGACTGATCGTATAGCTCGAAAGGCCAAATCATACACTGTGATCTAATGTACCCTCTATAAATGAGGAGCTCACATGGTGTTGATGAGATATATATATATATATATATATATATATATATATATATATATATATATATATATATATATATATATATATATATATATATATATATATATATATATATATATATCATAAAAGGATGGTTTACATTTACAATCCGAATACATGGGGTCTGTGGAGCACTTTATTTCCATAGAATACTGGTCAGTAAAGCTTTTTGACAAGGGTACTATTGGCCAACTACCCTCCATGACACAAAGGAACTTGTGACAAAGTGTGTACAATGTCAGTTTCATAGCCGACAAGTACATCAATCTGCACAAGCTCTCCAAACAATCCCTCTCTCTTGGCCTTTTGCAACATAGGGCTTAGACATCCTAGGACCTTTTCCAAAAGTGCATGGGGCTTCGAATGGATCAAAGTTGAACCACTTGTCAAGATGACAATTGAGGTTGCCAAGAGATTCATAACTAAAAATATAATTACATGATTTGGAGTACCTAATCGTATAATCATAGATAACAATACCTAGTTCTCGGGTGGCAATTTTTAGGTATTCTGCAAAGGTCTATGTATCAAAGTATGCTACGCCTCAATAGTTCATCCTTAGAGTAATGGGGCAGTAGAAAGAGCCAATAGTATATTAATACAGGGTATTAAGAAATGGGTTTTTGACTAGTTAGTAAAATGGTCAGGAGCTTGGGTACAAGAACTTCCCTGTATTATAGAATGTTCGGACCATGACCAGTCATGCGATCGGAGAAATTCCTTTCTTCTTAGTTTATGAAGCAGAAGCCATGTTGCTTCTATAACTCAAAAATTGGCTCTGCTCATAAAGATCATTATAATTATAATGATCAAGAATATCATCGGATCGATAACATAAATTTCCTCGAAGAAAGAAGAAATGCATCTCTTATTCGATCGGTATTTTACCAACAAGCCATGTGATGGTATCATAATCATAAAGTACAACCTCGCAACCTAGTTGTAGGTGATCTGGTTCTAAAAAAAATTAGAGCCAGCTAAAACCAATGAACTATCCCCCAAATGAGAAGGTCCTTAGACTGTAGTCAAAGTCACCTAACCAGGCTCGATACAACTCACCATGCAGGATGGGCATATTCTTCCTAATTCTTACAACATCGATAAGTTGCATAAGTTCTATGTATAATCTTTTTATTTATTTATGTTAAATAAAGTTCCTTTTTATTATGTTAAAGTTTCTTTGATAAGCATTTCTATTGGTAATTTCTTGTCGTGATTCTTGTCTTACATTATCAACATTGTCTAAGTTCTCGGAGAATACCATACTTCTCTCATAACACCTTCCACTACTACAAAAGAGGCTAAACTGAATGCTTATATCACAGACAATTCCTAGGAACCGTCTATGCTGCAAGTATCACAGATGGTTCATACGAATAACCGTCTGTGGTATTTTCACAGACAGTTTTAACACAAACCGTCTGTGAAGTATCACAGATGGTTCTAGATAAGAACCGTCTGTGATAATAGCAGACATCACAGACGGTTCTTATCAAGAACCGTCTGTGATACTTCACATGCGGTTTGTATTAAAAACCATCTGTGATAATGAAGTTATTATAGATGGCTTGTATTAAAAAACGTCTGTGATATATTTCCCACCGCACAATCCTCCAAAATTTCATAATCTCCTGCCTGAGTCCGAAAGGATTCCGTTCCAAGACATCTTTAGTAAAATGGACATAACTTTTGCATACGGTGTCCGTTTTCGACATTCGTATACTCGTTGGAAAGCTAACGACGAGCCTGATCCAAAACAAACAACCCGCTGTTGCTAGTCGCCCTCTAAGACCCTAAAAATTGGACATTTTTAGCCCCAAATTTGCATTACAAGTTTTTGGTTTCTATTTTTGCCCGTTTTCTTTGTCTTCCCATCGGAATTTGGATTTTGCTTCAACTGAAAAGTTGTAGATCTCATCGAAACCCTTCACATGAGTATATATAAGCCATATAAAACTTTGCTATTTTATCTTTTGAGACTAGTTGTTTATATTGCACCGGTATATAAAACTTTGTGCTCTAATTCACAGACGGCTGGTATATAGGACTGTCTGTGATATTAATTCATCATAGACAGTTCTAGTTACCAACCATCTATGATAGAGAGTATCACAAACGGTTTGTATGTTGAACCGTCTGTGATAATCTGACCGGTGGGCCCGTCGATCCTCCCCAACCTAATCCTAGCCAACAGAAATTGTCGGGACCCCGGATTTTCGAACCCGGACCCTCTGTGTATTACAGCACTAGTCCCAGATCAAAGCTAGTGCACACAGTCAAACAGAATGGAAAACATCACCATCGACGATTTATTACAATAAATAAGAGTACTGACCACCTGGTCTCATTAATACAAGGGAGGTTTAAGACCTCGCACAATCAAACACAGCGGAAGCAAATAAAACTCGAGGACGACCCATCAATTCGCCACAGGCAATTGACTGGGGAAGCGCGACCTAGTCCTCCGGGAAGAATCCATCACAGCCACAAGCGAAGCAGTAGTCGTAGTCACCTTCTTGAGCTTCAACTTCCTCTGAGGTGTTATTTTTAAGTGTAGCATGTGAGTACATAAAGTACTCCGCAAGTCTTGGGAAAAATGCATAGATGCAAGGCTTACCAAAGAAGGCCATATGGTTCTTTTGCACAAAGCAACATTTTAAAATTCAATTACTACTAATTATTTTCGAAGGCATTATTTTAATGAAGTAATGTTTTAACAGAATTAACTTTCTAGTGAAGGATCCAACTACCAACACTAGCTAACCAATTACCATTGGTCAAGTTTTAAACTGCGGGTTCCATCCACCCTCTCTGGCTCCATCCGCCAGGATTCCCTTCCGAGAGTTCCCTCCACCCTCGGAATACAAAACTTTTGATTTTAAATCCAAAACCAGAAATCTACCATGTGAATGCATTCCTTGCCCGCCCTTGACCGTGGGCACGGCTATTCGAATAGTTTTACACTCTGCAGAGGTTGTACAACTTTACCCACAAGAGATAAATTATCCTAAAAGTCAACACGCTTCCTTTGGCATGAGACCCAGATAAAATATCACAAAGCCTTTCACCTACTCCAGTATAGCCAGATACCACCCGCTGAGGTTTCACCGCAGAAGGGTTAAATCCGCCCAATCTGAAGCCCCCTCTTGCGCCATATGAGTACAGTAAACCCTGTCCCTCACTATGAGTAACCAGTACACCCTGGCACTCAATACACCACTGGTGATATCTAAACTACACCTTTATAGGTTAGTTAGCCAGGTCGTACCCATATAGACTTGTGGTTGTACGGTTAATGCTCAGTTTGGACAAACACAAGCGTCGGTCCTTAATTGACTAGGGTGGAACATACACTTAACAAGTTCTCGTGCTTACTGCACCAACCCAAACAACCATCCACCCTAATCTAAACCAACTTTCACATTTTTATTTTATTTTAAAATCACAGTGACAACTCCAATTGCCACTTCACTTTCAAACACAAGGATTTAATAACAAATCATAATTTTCCAAATTTTCAAGAGTTCCAAAGTTATTAGATAGCATGACTAAGCATTAAACTACCATACTAATATCAACAAGTAATTAAATACTCTCATTAATGAGACAACGGGAGTTCTATGGTGACAAGAGTACATGGCATTCAATTTCAATGGAGGGCATAGCAAGTTGGAATAACTAGTTCCTAAAGACTTGAACTAGCAACTTTATGTAAATAGCAATGCACATAATTTAAAATATTTTAAAAACATTTCAAAAACATAGGCTCGAAATGATCAAAGGAGACTTGCCTTCTTGCAGGGTTTCTGGGTCTTCTTGCTGCTGTGAAGAGGGATCGTCGACAACGTTGGAATCTACGCGAGGAAAGACGAAGCAACAAAACAAATAAATACAAAAGAAAAATTCAAATAAAATCCAAAAATTCAACAGAGGCCATAATTGGATAGATTATGATTTTAGATGAATTTAGAAATTTGAATGGCTGGAATTGGAGTTAAAATGAGAAAGTTATGATCATTTGAAATTCTCAGTTTGAATAAATCCAGAAATTCGAAAATTTCTGACAGGTGGGGCCCACCGGGGTATTTAATTTTTAATCTTTTATTTTATTCCGAGAAACTGACAGATGGGACCCACTGACCAGTAGACCCTCTGCGGTCACTGACCTGTGGGACCCCTCTGCCAGTGACCTCATCTGCCTCGGTCACTGACAGGTGGGACCCACTGGGATCTGGACCCACTTGTCAGAGGCTGGCGCAGACAGATGGGACCCAGGCGGCAGTGGCCCGCACAGACGGCTGCCGCTGACGGTGGGACCCACTTGTCAGCGCGGAAAAATAAACGAAGAACTCAACCCAGCGCGCGGAGCCGAAGGCTCGAACGCGCACCGGGGAGTTGAAATCGCGCGCTGCTAACCAGAGGGGAGGGGGAGGCTTTGCCTACCCATATACGGCAATAAACTCTTTTGAGTTACCTGCCGGAGGGAGGTCGGGGAAGATGGTCGGAGGCGACGGCGCCGGCGGCGAGGATGGGCCGGAGAGGTTCAGGCGGTGCGTAGATTGTAGTCGGCGTGCGAAGGGGGTTCGGTTGGAGGAGTTGGTGAGGTCCGGGGATGAACGGAGACGGCCGGCGACGAGGAGGTGGCGGAGCTGGCTCGGGTCCTCCGGCGCGACGGCGCTCCGGCGGCGGGGAGAGGCAGCCGAGGTGACGGGGAGGTTCGCCTGGGCGTGAGGAAGCTCGGGGTGGCGGCGGCGGGCTCTGGTGATGACCGAGGCGGCGAGGAAAGCTCGCCGGAGTTGGGCGGAGCTCGAGGGGAGGAGTGGCACGGTGCTGGGGCGCTACGGGGCTCGGAAGCGAGAGCGGAGGGCCGAGGGAGGTGGTGCTGGAGGAGGCGAAGCCGAAGGGGGGTTTTTATAGGGCGGAGGAGGGGACACGGGCGCGGGATTGCTCGCCGGAGATCTTGGTGGCCGACAGGGAAAGTTTGGGGGAAAAAGGAAATAGGGGACCGGGAAGGGAAGGGAGGCGCGGGCGTTAGGGATCCGGTCGTGCGGGGAGCTCGGGGATTCCAAAACCGGGGAGAGGCAGGGAAGGAAGGGCCGGATCCGGCTCGGATGTGGTCGCCGGCGCAAAGAAGGAAAGCGGGGAGAGAAGAAAGGAAAGGGGGCGATTCCGCGGGGGAGACGGATCCGACAGGCGGGGCCGGGGTGGCAGCGAGAGCGGGACACGTGCGGCTGACAGGCGGGGTCCGCGGGTCAGCGAGGCGAGAGAAAGGTGGGAGTGGGCGGCTGGATGGGCGAGTGCGGTGGCGTGGCGCGCATCCGGGCCGGCCACGCGTCGGGCGAAGAGATGGGGAAGGCGGGGCTGGCTGGGCCGGGCCCGCTGGCAGCGAGGGAGAGGGAGATGCGGCCTGGATCAGGCCGAGCGGCGACGTGGGCGGTCCTGGGCCGTCCACGCGTCGGCCGGAGGAAAAAGGAGAGATTTTTATTTTTCAGAATTTGATTTCTAATTTCAGAAAAGGCTACAAAATTATTTAGGCCTCAGAAAAATATGAAAATACCTCCAAAAATTCCAGAAAAATTCACAGAAGCTCCTGGACATATTTTGGACTAAATAAAATTATTTCCAACTACTGTTGATATTTAATTTTCATATCTTGAATTACTTTTTAAGCTCTAAAAATAGTTTTTAAATTCCAGAAAAATCCAGAAAGGCAAATAAAAACCAAGTAAAATCCAATTACCTTGAAATAATTAATTTGAATTTAAATTTTTCAAAAAGCCAAATTTTGGGATGTGACAAACCTACCCCCCTTAGAAAGAATCTCGACCCCGAGATTCGGATGGACTGGGAAAAAGGTCGGGGAACTCTTCTTTTAGATCCTCTTCACGCTCCCAAGTTGCTTCCGATTCTGAATGGTTGCTCCACTGCACTTTACAGAACTTGATAACCTTGCTGCGCGTACGGCGCTCTGCTTCCTCCAATACCTTGATTGGATACTCTGGATAGGTGAGGTCCTCCTTCACGTTTATTTCATCTAGAGGCATCTGCTCTTCTGGAACTCGGAGACACTTTCTTAGCTGAGACACATGGAAGACGTCATGCACCTTTGACAGTTGAGGGGGAAGCTCCAACTGGTAAGCCACTTCTCCTCGTTTTGCTACAACAGGGAAGGGTCCGATGAATCTAGGAGCAAGTTTTCCACTGACTCCAAAACGTCTCATCCCTTTGAGAGGTGACACCTTCAAATAAACATGATCCCCAGGTACGAATTCTAAGCTTCTACGACGATTGTCCGCATAGCTCTTCTGTCTGGTTTGTGCTGTTTTTAATCTGTCTTGGATTAGACGAACCTGTTCTTCTGCTTGCTTCAGCACATCTGGTCCAAACACTTGTCCTTCTCCTGTTTCCTTCCAATACAATGGAGTCCTACACTTTCTGCCGTATAGGGCTTCGAAGGGAGACATTTGCAAACTGGATTGATAACTATTGTTGTAGGAGAACTCTGCATAGGGCAAACTCTGATCCCAATTACTCTTGTTTGCCAGTACACAAGCTCTCAACATGTCTTCCAGGATTTGATTTACTCTTTCTGTTTGACCATCTGTCTGTGGATGATAAGCTGTACTGAAGTTTAAGTTTGTGCCCAACAGTTCATGTAGCTTTTGCCAAAACCTTGAGGTGAATTGGGTTCCTCGATCTGACACAATCTTCTTTGGGACTCCATGTAAACTCACAATCCTTGACATATACAATTCTGCGAGTTTATCCCCCGAGTATGTGGTCTTTACTGGGATGAAATGGGCGACTTTTGTCAGACGATCCACGATAACCCAGATTGAATCATGTCCAGATTTGGTTCTCGGTAACCCAGTTATAAAATCCATACCAATTTCTTCCCACTTCCACTCAGGGATCCGCAATGGTTGCAAAAGTCCAGCAGGTCTCTGGTGTTCAGCTTTAATCCGTTGGCATACATCACATAAAGCTACATACTCAGCAATCTCTCTTTTCATGCCTGCCCACCAATATCTTTCTCTAAGATCTTGGTACATCTTGGTACTTCCAGGATGAATTGAGTACCTGGTTTCATGAGCTTCCTTCATGATCAACTCTTTTATCTCCTTCTTTTCAGGCACCACAATTCTTTTTTCCATACCAAATGGTACCTTGTTCATCCTCGGAAAATTCTAATGCTTTCCCTTTCTTCATATTATCCTTGATCTCTTGGGCATACTTGTCCTCCTTTTGAGCTGCTCTGATTTGATCCTCTAAGGTTGGTTGAATCTCCAGAGTAGCGAGAAATCCTTTTCCCACTACTTCTAGATTAAGCTGCCGAAATTCTTCTTGAAGTGCAGGCATACTGTCCTTAATCCACAACTTGGTGCAATAACTCTTTCGGCTCAAGGCATCAGCTACCACATTAGCCTTTCCGGGATGATAATGTATTCCAATATCATAATCCTTTATTAACTCAAGCCATCTCCTTTGCCTCATATTGAGATCGGGTTGAGTAAATATGTACTTCAAACTTTTGTGATCCGTGTAGATCTCACAGCGGTTGCCGATCAGATAATGCCTCCATATTTTTAGAGCATGCACTACTGCCGCAAGCTCTAAATCATGGGTTGGGTAGTTCTCTTCATGGGGCCGCAATTGCCTTGAGGCATAAGCTACTACCTTTCTTTCTTGCATCAGAACACAGCCTAATCCTTGCCTGGACGCATCACAGAAGACTTCAAAATCTTTCCTGATATCCGGAAGCGTCAACACTGGTGCGGAAGTTAACCTTTTCTTTAGCTCTTGAAAACTATCCTCACATGATTTACTCCATTCAAACTTCTTTTCCTTCTTCAGCAACTGAGTGAGAGGTCTTGCGAGCTTGGAGAAGCCTTCAATAAAGCGACGATAGTAGCCAGCCAATCCCAGAAAACTTCTGATCTCTGTTACTGACTTGGGTTGCGCCCAGTTAAGCACATCATTTACCTTTTCAGGATCTACAGACACTCCTCCTGCGGAAATCACATGACCCAGGAAGGCTACTTTCTTCAACCAAAATTCACACTTGCTAAATTTGGCATACAACCGGTGCTCTCTGAGTTTTTCCAAAACTATCCTTAGATGTTCTGCATGCTCCTCCTCATTCTTGGAATATATCAAAATGTCATCAATGAATACCACCACAAATTTATCCAAATATTCCATGAACACCTTATTCATCAGGTTCATGAAATATGCGGGGGCATTGGTTAAGCCAAAAGACATCACTGTATACTCATACAATCCATACCGAGTGGCAAAGGCTGTCTTCGGTATATCTTCTGGTCTTATCTTCAGTTGGTGATAACCCGACCGAAGGTCAATCTTGGAGAAGACACATGAACCTTTCAATTGATCAAACAGGTCATCTATCCGGGGTAGAGGATATTTGTTTTTGATCGTCACATCGTTCAGAGATCGATAGTCCACACACATGCGAAGACTACCATCTTTCTTCTTTACTAGCAGTACTGGTGCTCCCCAAGGCGACGAGCTTGGCCTTACAAATCTTTTATCCTGCAGCTCTTCAATTTGTTTCTTAACTTCCGCCAAATCATTTGCAGACATCCGATAAGGTCTCTTGGAAATTGGAGCGGTTCCAGGTACTAGGTTGATGACAAACTCTATTTCCCTGTCTGGCGGCATTCCGGGCAAATCTTCAGGGAATACATCTGGGTACTCACTCACTATAGGTACTTTTTCCAGAGTCACTCCCTTTACACTGTTCAAACTACACCTGCTCTGGGTAGGGAAGTTCGACTTATACCTTACTTGAATCCCATCAGAGTTAGTGATTGTAACAGCTCGATCAGCACAATCTATCTGCCCTTTATACTTGGTTAACCAATCCATTCCAAGTATTACATCTAAACCCTTGGAGTCTATTATAATAAGATTTGCTAAGAACTTAACTCCATTTATATCCACAGTTGCGTCAAGGCAAACTGTGTTAGTCCTCATTTCCTTTCCAGGGGACTGGACTAGCATGGGGTTCTGTAGTTTACTCACATCCCAATTATACCTTTCAACCACATCTTTTGACACAAAAGAATGCGAAGCTCCAGAATCAAATAATGCTGATGCAATTACTGAGTTGACAAGAAACTTACCCAGAACTACGTCGGGTGCATCCTGGGCTGCTTCCGCGGTCACATGGTTGAGATGCCCTCTGCTCACCACTTGTGAAGTCCTTGGGGTTTGTGGTGCTCCACGGCCTTGACCTGCAGTCGGAGCTCTGGCTGGCGTAGTCCCCAGATTGAAACGAACTGGAGTCATTGCTGGGCGTTTCTGGGGGCAGTTGCTGGCATAGTGCCCCATGTTCTTGCAGTTAAAGCACTGCACTCCTGCTGCTGAAGTCTTGTTCTGCGGGGGTTGGCCACCATTGTTTGCCCGGGGAGTTTGTGGATTTGGGCGGGGTCCTGAAAAGGGAGTCCTCGGCACGCTTGACTCTGAGAGCTTGTGATAGTGAGGTGCGTTGGGGCGGAATCGAGAGCTGCTTGCTCCTTGCTGGGCTTGAAACTTCCTCTTCCGATTTTCGTACAGCTGGCGCTGAGCATCTTCTTGGACAAAGGCCTTGTTCACTAGGTGCTGGAAGGTTGGGAAGTCATTGGACACCAGTTGCACCTTGAGATTGGGGTCAAGTCCCTGCGTGAACCTCCAAATCTTGGTCGCCTCTGAGGTGACCTCTTCAGATGCATACCTGGACAGTTGGGTGAACTTGTTCAGGTATTCGGAAACACTGAGGTTTCCCTGCTGCAGTTGGTAGAATTCTCTCTTCTTCATTTCCATTATCCCAGTAGGGATATGGGCAGTGCGGAAAGCTTCGACAAACTCCTCCCAAGTGATGGCTTGTGCATTTTGATGGGCGGCGCGGTAGTTTTCCCACCAGTTGGCAGCCATTCCCTTGAGCTGGTGAGCAGCATACAGCACCTTTTCATTATCGTTGCACTGAGCTAGGACCAATTTTCTTTCCACATCCTTGATCCAATCATCCGCCTCCAAGGGATCCACGGATCCAGCAAAAGTGGGAGGCCTTGTCCTCATGAATTCCCCCAATCTAGACTGGGGTGCCTGGTTGGGTGCCTGCTGGGCTGGCTGCACTTGGTTCTGGGCAAGAGCTTGAAGTAACTGCAGCTGCATAGCCATCATTTGCTCCAAGTTGGGGGCCTGAGCAGGTGGTGGTGGAATGTTGTCCTCCGGCTGGTTGTTGGCGTCACGGCTGCTGCCAGGGTTGCTCCTCGTGTTCACCATCTGAAGCGGTTAGGTTAGCAGAAGGTAAGAGGGAAATAGCAAAGGTAAGAGATTAGGGGGAACTAAACCACATCCCAAGCCAACACACAAGAAAGAACTAGCAACCACTTAGGGGAAACTTTTTATTAAAATCAAAATAACTCCAAGGATGGCTGTACCACAAGTGCGCATAGGCCTGGTACAGTCCATCTAGCACACCAAAACATATTAAACGTTCTAAGGACGCGGACATTTTATTTGGGTACTACAGACTCATAAGACTACTAATCCTCTCCAAAGACGCGCTCCTCAGGGTCTTCTTCCGGGTCCTCTTCTGGATCCTCCTCCGGGTCTTCCTGGCGCTCTCTCACGTGGTGACGTGAACAGTCACACTCGGCCGAGACACGGTTACGACTGGAGGCAGTCGACCGAGAACGGGAAGGAGAAGGCTTGCGCTTCTTGAGAGTAATGACAGGTGGCGGACTGGGGCGTCGTACCTTCTTGCGTGCTGTCATCCTGACGCGGAGTCCCGAGAGTCGAGCTGGCGCTTGGTTGTTGGGGGCGGCAACTGGTACTGGGGAAGACGGCGTGTAGTCCGCGACGGGTGAAGACGGCGTGTAGTCGGCTGCGGCCCTGAGACGTCCCAGCTCAAACTCAGCTGCCTGGCTCTGGAGAAGCTGTGCGCGAAGTGTGTCCGAATGCTGGTAGCTGGAGGTGAGAAGCATCCGCAGTTGTCCAATCTCCTCCTGAGCTCTAGCATAAGTGACTGCCATCGCCTGGGTGAGCTGCACCTGATGTGACAGTCGAGGATCGTCAGCTGGAATATCAAAGGGATCTGGATACCTCTGTCCTGGGCGAGGGTTGATGAAGAAGCAAAAGGGGGACTGATGTACAGCATCTTTGTGCACGTGGCACAACTCGTCAATGGCGAGGCGTGCTGCGTCCTGGACAGCGTCGAAACAGCGGGACCGAGGGTACTTGATGGGGTAGGTGTGGGACTTGAATTCCTCTTCCCGTGCATACAGGAATACCTCCATCGTCCAAGAGTCTCGATCCAGAATCCGCGTCTTCCGTCCTCTGAAAATGGGCGGCTGACGGTACTCCAGACACTGCATCAATTGTCGGAGAAGGCTAGTGAATGCTCCAGCATCCTCTCCATGTGAGTAGTAGTCCCACGGGGCAGCGGAGGATGAACCAGCCATCTACAAAGTTGAGTAAAAGAAAAGATTAGCAAAAGTTTTAACAAATGGAGTTGGAGACAAGAACGAGATTCTAAGTAGGAAGAGAATAGAAGCAAAGAGGCTTATACATTTTTAATATACTCTTTTTATAAATATAAGTCCTTATGGTTTGCCATTCCTAACCTAGGTCACGTCCTACAGTCAAATTGGCTCTGATACCATCTCTGTCGGGACCCCGGATTTTCGAACCCGGACCCTCTGTGTATTACAGCACTAGTCCCAGATCAAAGCTAGTGCACACAGTCAAACAGAATGGAAAACATCACCATCGACGATTTATTACAATAAATAAGAGTACTGACCACCTGGTCTCATTAATACAAGGGAGGTTTAAGACCTCGCACAATCAAACACAGCGGAAGCAAATAAAACTCGAGGACGACCCATCAATTCGCCACAGGCAATTGACTGGGGAAGCGCGACCTAGTCCTCCGGGAAGAATCCATCACAGCCACAAGCGAAGCAGTAGTCGTAGTCACCTTCTTGAGCTTCAACTTCCTCTGAGGTGTTATTTTTAAGTGTAGCATGTGAGTACATAAAGTACTCCGCAAGTCTTGGGAAAAATGCATAGATGCAAGGCTTACCAAAGAAGGCCATATGGTTCTTTTGCACAAAGCAACATTTTAAAATTCAATTACTACTAATTATTTTCGAAGGCATTATTTTAATGAAGTAATGTTTTAACAGAATTAACTTTCTAGTGAAGGATCCAACTACCAACACTAGCTAACCAATTACCATTGGTCAAGTTTTAAACTGCGGGTTCCATCCACCCTCTCTGGCTCCATCCGCCAGGATTCCCTTCCGAGAGTTCCCTCCACCCTCGGAATACAAAACTTTTGATTTTAAATCCAAAACCAGAAATCTACCATGTGAATGCATTCCTTGCCCGCCCTTGACCGTGGGCACGGCTATTCGAATAGTTTTACACTCTGCAGAGGTTGTACAACTTTACCCACAAGAGATAAATTATCCTAAAAGTCAACACGCTTCCTTTGGCATGAGACCCAGATAAAATATCACAAAGCCTTTCACCTACTCCAGTATAGCCAGATACCACCCGCTGAGGTTTCACCGCAGAAGGGTTAAATCCGCCCAATCTGAAGCCCCCTCTTGCGCCATATGAGTACAGTAAACCCTGTCCCTCACTATGAGTAACCAGTACACCCTGGCACTCAATACACCACTGGTGATATCTAAACTACACCTTTATAGGTTAGTTAGCCAGGTCGTACCCATATAGACTTGTGGTTGTACGGTTAATGCTCAGTTTGGACAAACACAAGCGTCGGTCCTTAATTGACTAGGGTGGAACATACACTTAACAAGTTCTCGTGCTTACTGCACCAACCCAAACAACCATCCACCCTAATCTAAACCAACTTTCACATTTTTATTTTATTTTAAAATCACAGTGACAACTCCAATTGCCACTTCACTTTCAAACACAAGGATTTAATAACAAATCATAATTTTCCAAATTTTCAAGAGTTCCAAAGTTATTAGATAGCATGACTAAGCATTAAACTACCATACTAATATCAACAAGTAATTAAATACTCTCATTAATGAGACAACGGGAGTTCTATGGTGACAAGAGTACATGGCATTCAATTTCAATGGAGGGCATAGCAAGTTGGAATAACTAGTTCCTAAAGACTTGAACTAGCAACTTTATGTAAATAGCAATGCACATAATTTAAAATATTTTAAAAACATTTCAAAAACATAGGCTCGAAATGATCAAAGGAGACTTGCCTTCTTGCAGGGTTTCTGGGTCTTCTTGCTGCTGTGAAGAGGGATCGTCGACAACGTTGGAATCTACGCGAGGAAAGACGAAGCAACAAAACAAATAAATACAAAAGAAAAATTCAAATAAAATCCAAAAATTCAACAGAGGCCATAATTGGATAGATTATGATTTTAGATGAATTTAGAAATTTGAATGGCTGGAATTGGAGTTAAAATGAGAAAGTTATGATCATTTGAAATTCTCAGTTTGAATAAATCCAGAAATTCGAAAATTTCTGACAGGTGGGGCCCACCGGGGTATTTAATTTTTAATCTTTTATTTTATTCCGAGAAACTGACAGATGGGACCCACTGACCAGTAGACCCTCTGCGGTCACTGACCTGTGGGACCCCTCTGCCAGTGACCTCATCTGCCTCGGTCACTGACAGGTGGGACCCACTGGGATCTGGACCCACTTGTCAGAGGCTGGCGCAGACAGATGGGACCCAGGCGGCAGTGGCCCGCACAGACGGCTGCCGCTGACGGTGGGACCCACTTGTCAGCGCGGAAAAATAAACGAAGAACTCAACCCAGCGCGCGGAGCCGAAGGCTCGAACGCGCACCGGGGAGTTGAAATCGCGCGCTGCTAACCAGAGGGGAGGGGGAGGCTTTGCCTACCCATATACGGCAATAAACTCTTTTGAGTTACCTGCCGGAGGGAGGTCGGGGAAGATGGTCGGAGGCGACGGCGCCGGCGGCGAGGATGGGCCGGAGAGGTTCAGGCGGTGCGTAGATTGTAGTCGGCGTGCGAAGGGGGTTCGGTTGGAGGAGTTGGTGAGGTCCGGGGATGAACGGAGACGGCCGGCGACGAGGAGGTGGCGGAGCTGGCTCGGGTCCTCCGGCGCGACGGCGCTCCGGCGGCGGGGAGAGGCAGCCGAGGTGACGGGGAGGTTCGCCTGGGCGTGAGGAAGCTCGGGGTGGCGGCGGCGGGCTCTGGTGATGACCGAGGCGGCGAGGAAAGCTCGCCGGAGTTGGGCGGAGCTCGAGGGGAGGAGTGGCACGGTGCTGGGGCGCTACGGGGCTCGGAAGCGAGAGCGGAGGGCCGAGGGAGGTGGTGCTGGAGGAGGCGAAGCCGAAGGGGGGTTTTTATAGGGCGGAGGAGGGGACACGGGCGCGGGATTGCTCGCCGGAGATCTTGGTGGCCGACAGGGAAAGTTTGGGGGAAAAAGGAAATAGGGGACCGGGAAGGGAAGGGAGGCGCGGGCGTTAGGGATCCGGTCGTGCGGGGAGCTCGGGGATTCCAAAACCGGGGAGAGGCAGGGAAGGAAGGGCCGGATCCGGCTCGGATGTGGTCGCCGGCGCAAAGAAGGAAAGCGGGGAGAGAAGAAAGGAAAGGGGGCGATTCCGCGGGGGAGACGGATCCGACAGGCGGGGCCGGGGTGGCAGCGAGAGCGGGACACGTGCGGCTGACAGGCGGGGTCCGCGGGTCAGCGAGGCGAGAGAAAGGTGGGAGTGGGCGGCTGGATGGGCGAGTGCGGTGGCGTGGCGCGCATCCGGGCCGGCCACGCGTCGGGCGAAGAGATGGGGAAGGCGGGGCTGGCTGGGCCGGGCCCGCTGGCAGCGAGGGAGAGGGAGATGCGGCCTGGATCAGGCCGAGCGGCGACGTGGGCGGTCCTGGGCCGTCCACGCGTCGGCCGGAGGAAAAAGGAGAGATTTTTATTTTTCAGAATTTGATTTCTAATTTCAGAAAAGGCTACAAAATTATTTAGGCCTCAGAAAAATATGAAAATACCTCCAAAAATTCCAGAAAAATTCACAGAAGCTCCTGGACATATTTTGGACTAAATAAAATTATTTCCAACTACTGTTGATATTTAATTTTCATATCTTGAATTACTTTTTAAGCTCTAAAAATAGTTTTTAAATTCCAGAAAAATCCAGAAAGGCAAATAAAAACCAAGTAAAATCCAATTACCTTGAAATAATTAATTTGAATTTAAATTTTTCAAAAAGCCAAATTTTGGGATGTGACAGAAATCCACCAAGGCACCAACCCTCACCCCACGGATCGTAGCTCCACCTTTCCGTCCCTGCGCCAAAATTTTTTGCACTCCCGCCTCTCCCTTCCCTATAAATAATCACCCAAACCCAACCTCCTTGCAGTTCTCCTCCTCCTTGACCCTTACCATAATAGCCCGCACAAAGCAGACGACGCACAAGTCTACGGGAGGCAAGACACTGCAGAAGCAACTAGCTACTAAGGCGATGCTCAATCAACGCCGATGATGGCGGGTGTCAAAGACATCTAGCTCGTGTACTGCATCAGGGGTGAGAAGGCCTAGGCATAGAGGATCTTTGCTTTTTCTCTGTTCTTGTTGTGTTAGCTAGATGGGTAATCTGCCCGTTGTCTTGGGATATTGTAATGGTAGACTCTAATCTTAATAAAAATAGAATGTGTACTGTGTTTCTTACTGTATTTGCTTGTTTTCACATAATTAACATTTCCTAAGGCTAGCCCAAAAAAAAGAAAAAAATAGGTATAGAATGAACTATCACAGACGATTTTGTCATATAAATCATCTGTGAAGGATTATCACAGACAGCTCAAACCAAAAACTGAAAACTGTCTGTGATACTAGCACATCACAGGCGGTTCTATCTACCAACTGTCTGTGATGAAAAAAATATCACAGATGGTTCTAGCTACCAACCGTCTATGATACTCATCTATTACAGACGGTTGGTAGCTAGAACCGTCTGTGATGTGTGAGTATCACAGACGGTTTTTTATTCGAGCCGTCTGTGACAGTGTTCTTCACAGACGGTTCTAGTTACAAACCGTCTGAGTTGTGATTATCACAGACGGCTCACAAACCGTCGGTAATAACCTCCGATTATCACCGACCCATAAATTCAGACAGTTCAAAAAACCATCTGTGATGACGGTTCCGAACCATCTGTGATGACCCTTTTTGTAGTAGTGTTCTTAGGGATATTTTCATATATTGGCTTTGACATTGTCATTAAACATTGTGCGGATTCTTTTTGTGACCTTGATAGCCAAGGCCTTCACAATAATTTGTGTGTTTCCTTATAAGGATATAGGTGAAAAATAGACAACTAGTATAAGTCATTTACAGCTCGGGGCTAAAAGGCTTTCTTCCTTACTTCTTTATTATGTTTTTCTCATGTTTACTATAGTCAAAATAGGAAAACCTCCTAGTCAAAATCTCTCCTCTCTACATGTGGTCACGGCCACTGGAAAGAGTTTCCTCGAGAGAACCAAGGGATAAAATATGTATCGATAGCTTTTATACATGCCTTTTGTCCTTGGCTATTTTATGACAAGGTTGGACAATAATATGAATACAAATACTTACCTTATTGTTTACTCATATCATTGTGTAGTTTTTATTATAAAAAATACAAAAGCCTTCTTGTAGCATCTGTCTTCTGACTATTCCACGACTATGTTATATCACGATTATGACCAAAGAAATCTACAACTAATTGAAATCTCCCCTAGCTCTACCCATCATGAAATTCCTAGTACTATCTGATCCTTTATGGCCTTATTACCAAAATTGTTGATGTATCTAAGTCTATTGGTTGGAGACAAAAAAATATTACGTATTTCTCTTCTAATACTTAGTACATTTTTCTACTAAGAAAGGGGAGATAAGAACACCACTCTTCTCAATCAAAGAATAGTAATAAATACAAGTAACTTCATTGTGATCAAAGGTAAGTATTTATATTCAAATATTTATAAAATTTTACATTTAGTTGAACTTAATTCGAGTACTCGTTGGAGAAATGACCTTCATTTCATCAGTAATCTTGTTCACAAATGGTCTTACCTTTTCAAAGCACTTTATTGCTTCTTCTTCCGAGCAGTCAAACTCTGCTTCTAGTGGATGAAGATTGAGAGAAAGATTCAACGCCTTGAATTTTGACTAAGGGAAAGATTCAATGCCTTGAATTTTTCCAAGGCAAAGCTAACTCCATCTAGGACAACATTTTGCACAGTCTGCTCATGGTTGCTCGTAGAGTTAGTCAACAAACCTTAAAGGTTCTCAACATGCTGCCCTATGCAGCACACCTTCTCGACCGGGTCCTCCGAGGAGGAGGTAAGTGTACTCACACCCATCTCGACGAGCATGGTATTGAGAAGAAGGATTCTGTTTGTACATTTTCTTGCACTACCTTCTTCCTCTTCTCCTTGACCCTAAGAGCTTTCTCAAGTTATTGAAGTTTCAAAGCTTGCTCTGCACAAGTAGAATGAAATTAATGGAGAAAAGTTCAAATAACTAAGGAACTAATCGGATGTATGACTGGTTACCTTAGTTGAGCTTCTCATGTGCTTCAATTTTTCTTTATGCTTAAGGACACTATCATTAAATTTGCTTGCCCAATCTTCGATCAGCTGGTCTTTCACTTTGCATGCCTCCTCTAGTTTTTGTATGATAGTACCTTTAGTATTTGCCTCTATCTCAAGGCTCTCTAATGCTATCGACCAGGGTCGAAGCCACTGGGTGGGCTTCATCAAGCTTGAGCCCACCCTCCGGCCCACCCCGAACCCCCTCCCCCAAGCACCTGGCGGTTGGCACATGGACACTGGGCGAAGGCGCCTGGGCTGGCGAGGAGTGGGCGCAACTGGGAGTGACTGAGACGAGGAGGCAAGCAAGTGGCAAGCCCGGCAGGGGCCAGGGCGATTGACGTCTTCGCCATGCTGCAGAGTGGCACCGGGGTCAATGTTGAGGCCGTCGACCAGTGGTAGGGGAGAAGTTCTAACTAGGGACAGTGGGGGCTCTGAACCTCTGAGCCTCTTGGTGGTGTCCTCGGTCTCCATTATCATCTACAACAAGGCCCTCGTGAGCTCCCTCGGCTTCACCTTTGGTATGAGATCCAATCTTGTCTCGAGATATTTTACTCCTTGCTAATGTTTGCTTTCTTGGATGCTAGTGCTCGATGTTTCACTCATATATTGTTTGTGGATATGCGAGGTTAAGATTTGTTGTAGGTGTGTTCAAGGGGCAGTGGAAATCTTGGCCTATAGGAGGTGTACGTATAGTGTTGAATTGATGTGGGGAGATTGTTGGTTTTGTGAGAATTTTTTAGTGAGAAGTGCAAATTAGGCTCTGTGTTGAGGGGAACCACTGTCGGTCGAGTTCCTCGAGTATGTTGTGTTGTGAGTTCAAACATCATGATTGAAAAAGTGGATGAACCATGAGCTTAAATAATACAGCTAGTGTAACTTGTTGGAATAAATATGCTGAGAAAAAGGAGCTAGTGTGAGCTTAAATGATACCGAATGGTCTGTTGAGAAGGAAAACATATCTTACTTCTATGGTTGATTATACATCTATACACTTTTTCATTTAATTTATTGGTGGAATTTAATCATGTTAATCTACATATCCCTAAGGTTACCGTTCATTATCTTGTAAGACTGCAATTCGGCAAAATACTAGTTCGTCTAAACATATTAGTAAAACAGAAGTAGGTAGATTTCCCTCCAATTTTACTCAACTCTGCACTTTGTTATGCAGCCACTATTTGACAAGCTGTTATCTCCTGTTTACATTTTGTTCTCTTCATGTGGCATTATGTATGAAGCTCTTTGAGCACAAACCTTTTGACCCAAGGACTGTTATGGCTTATGGGATTTGGAGTGCTCGATGGCATCTCAATCGGGCTACTCAACTTGAGTCTAGGTTCCAATTCTGTTCGTTTCTACCATGTACACATTGCTATTGCCTTCATTGCATCTGTACTCATAAAAATTTAATAGTTAATATAGTGGTTTGGCACACATTCCTTGTCTGGATGGCAATGGTTGCTTTGGTTGAGTGTACAGAATATAATATGTCTTTTTAACTGATGAACCATCATTGTTATATTATCATGGGCAAACAACTTCTTAGGAAAAGGGTTTCAGTTAGGTTATTGCGTGTTGTGCAATGTGGTTAATGTCATTAGACATTACAGTAATCACTCCACCAAGCTCATGCTAAAATGCCCTTTATATCCAGATGACAAGCTGGCCATTATTCCCTGCACTGTTATGTTGGAGATTCTTTTCTTCAGGAAGAAGTTTAGGTTGGTATTTTGTACATCATGCCATTATGCAGCTTGAAATTTACCATCTGATTACTTTTTTGACTTTACTGTGCAGTCAAAAAATTCAGCTCTCCCTTAACATGCTCCTTGTTGGTGTTGGTGTTACCACTGTGACTTATCTGCAACTCAATGCTATGGGATCTGTAATATTACGGATTAAGGGATTGGGTGTGCATGGAGTAGGACCACGGGCGACCCACCGTGGTGACAAAGAGCCAGCAGGGAAGGCAGCCCAGCGTGAATGTCCTTTGAGCCCACCCTTTAGTTTCATCCTGGCTTCGCCACTGCTATCGACCACAATAAGAAAAGGAGATAAGAAGAAGGTAGAAATAAAGAAACAAATGAAGCAAAATTGAAAAGGGACTTACTCTTCAATTGAAGGTTCGTCTGCTCGTGGGTTTCGAGGAGTTGTTCGTTTTCAGTCAATGTAGACCCAAATATTTCCCTCTCCTTCTTGAGGGTCTCCTCGAGTACTTTTGTCGTGCTTCCTGGCCTACAAAAGGACTAAGAGAATCACAAGAATGAAAAAACTTTTGTGACAACAAAAATTAAGAAATATACCAATCATCCGCTTGTTAGCGAAGAGTAGCTCTCTCTCTCTCTCTCTCTTTCTAGAGTTCGCTTGGTCACTTCTCCGACCTGAGCGATTGCCTCCACCATGTGCTAAACAAAAGGGGAGAAGAAAATTTTAGAGGAATCTTGATCATATTGAAAGAGTGGTCTTAAGTATGTATCAAGGCCGTCTTATTGATGAATGTGAAATAAATCTCCTCAGGTCTAGTCTTCAATTCGAGGTCTGATACCTTCTTCCACCAAAGATTTTCAAGTTTTTGTTTGTTGAAAATATAGCCTCAATCAGGGATATTCTTTGAATGAGGAGAGTGCCTAATCATTGAAGAAATCTCAACTACCGGGCCTTTGAAGAAAGAAGAAAGGATTTCAACCTCTTTCTCCTCGACCACAGTTTTTTTCAATAGATGTAGGGATCTGCTGAGTTTTCACCTCTACCTCTATGATCACATCCCTCAATGGTGTTGGAACCATCGAGGGATTTTTGATCGTAGCGGCTTCCGTTCCTTCGGCCAATGTTACTGCCAACTGAGGAACAAGAATGACCAACTCCTCCCTCGGTACTTCTTCAGTAAAAGTACTCAAGTGGTATGCACTTGAGGTGGCAGACACACTTCAAAACCAAAAAAGAAGGAAGTAAGAAATCCAAGATATCAAGAAATCAAAAGGTATAATTTTCTGACAACATCTCATACTTGGTCTTCTTTGTCATGAATTTAAACCTCTTTGGAGCATAGTCCAGGGCACTAGCATTCCTCTTCTTTTTGACCAATTTCACCAATTCAGAACTAGTAGAGCTGAACCCGCACTCTACATACGCCCAAAACACATGTATCTCTCCATCTTCGCTATTCGGAAAGTTCTCTCCTATAGCCGACTTCCATGGGATCAAAATTGGATTGGGGATTAATCCTGCATCCTCCAAGGCCTTCAATATCTTTGATCCTAGTTCAGACCTTAGCCATTCGGTAATGAATCCAGACATTTTCATTGCAGATGGATTAGATCTAGAAGGGATCAAGGGAATTTTGGAAAAAAGATCCTAGAACAAAGGACGCTAGGGCAGAGAGAAACAGAAGAAAGATGGGGAATTCAAAAAGGTTTTCTAGGGAGCATAAAACTCGACCGATTTCACTTCAGTTTACAAAGGCTTTCCCTACAACCAAAGTTAGTTGTTACGGAAACTATGCCTAACATATATAAACCCTTCAGTCCCATTTACGTTCTAGTTGGCTTTTCAACTTCAAGGGAAAAAATTTTCTCTATCTTTATTGACTATCGTCAAAAAGACCTCTTGACTTGTATTCCAATAGAAGGTTTCTAATTCATAAATTCACTTAAAGTTTAGAGGCTAGCCGACGAGGATGGAATTATTCATTAAATACAAATTTAATACATGATTAAGGCCCTAAGCTATCGTGGCCATATATCACCTGAAACAATGCCACTCGAGTACCCCTAGTCGGATAATTATTGTTCATCTACCCGACCAACCACTACTCAGAGATTCCCTAATTCAATAGGTGGGCTCGACTTTAAGAAACCCCCCATACAGTTGAATAGAGCATGTGTGCCTCTGTCTCCATTAACCACACCACGATTCGGCCCTATGCCAACCACCTTGCAGTTATCCCACTGACACTAACTGATTAGCAATTGTTGTCATATCTCTCTCGCTGTTAACAACCAATTGCTTGATCGGGCGTGAGGAATCAACAAGGCACCTATTCCCGTGGACAACCGACACATCTTTGGCACCGTTTAATCCTAACGGGAGAGGACGAAGTAAGGATCAATCTATGAACCAACCAAGCATGAGACAACGGAGGCAAGAAATAGCAAATTTAGGCTAGTAGCATCCGTTTTGTAATTGCTACTCAAGAGTAGGGTGTAATCCCAATATAGCAATATAGATTTTCCTATCATTTGTAAGATCAACCATTGACACATTCTAGGATGTTCCCATTTCTTTTACTTGAGCAAGTACACACACTACTAGATTTTCGGCCTAATGCCACGAAAGAAATTGCAACGCCACCAATTTGGTTGTAATAGGTAGGACTTATTGCAACGTTTTTCCAAAACGGTGGCAATAGGTGGACTTTATTGCCACTATTATATTGCATTGCGATATTCGTAAATGTCGTTGCAATAGGTAGGTGTTATCGCAACCATTTTGAAAACGTGTTGCAATAGGTTGGATATATTGCCACGACACTCTTTTGTTGCGTTAGTGTTGATTTTCGTTGCAATTATTTGCTACTATTGCAACCATATATAATTTCGTTGCTATTGGGTGATATTATTGCCACGGTGTTTTTTCGTTGGGATAATCTTCAGCGGCGTTGCAGTAGGTAGGTGCGTATTGCAACGAAAAACTAAATCGATGCAATAACATATTTATATTGCCACGTGTAAATTTTGTTGCTATAGAGTAGTGTGTTTCGTTGCAATATGGTATTCTATTGCAACTCGTTTGTTTCGTGGGCTTTTGTTTAGCTATCCAGTCATGCAGCAAAAAAATTATGAAAATTGAAAAAATGGGAAGCCACCTAGGAATCGAACTAGGGACCTCTTGATTGGCAGCCAACGCTAGCTCATACCACTAGGACACGAACACATTAGTAATTAGGGCACCTGCAATCGACTTGGTTCTAGCTTCCTCTAGGACACTAGAACTTTTAGAGACTATTCCCAAGAAAATTGCTGCTGCAAGAAAGTAAAATTCCTTTTCTTTCACTGAACATCATGTAGGCCTGCCATACACTTATTGCGCACCTTTCGTCCTAGTTACAATATGTACTGCATGTTGACGCGGATACGCTTATGTCTTGCACCTCTCGGTTAAATATATTATTTAACTGGAAGGAATTATTGAGCCGCATTAAATATTATCAGGTGAGCTGTAATTTAATTGGGTCTTTAACTATTATATTTGGAGATACAGAGTTACTACTATTTTATTTAATTATATGCAGGCACATACTCGATTTGTACAAGCCTAAAGTGAAGATGCGTTTAGAAAGTCTCGTCGACACTAGTGCATCGTCCATCATTTTAAGTGTACAAAATAATGAGGACATCATGACTGGACCGATTATGCGAGCACGAGCTAAAAAGATTAATCCAACAGGTGAACTCGCTCTTAATTAAATTTGGTTTTAATTTACATAAGAACTGGCTTCTACCTAATACTAGTATTTTATTTGTTCTCAGGTTTGAACGGGAGACAATTAACAAAAAGAGCTGTGCAGAGGGAGGCAACAGGCGGCATTAAAAGTTTTGATTGGAAAGCAAAGAAAGAAATATCAAGAGAAAAAATACAAAAAAAAGAATAGACATGCATGCAAGACTTGGAGCCATCACGTGAAGAAAACAACGGATATCTAGTTATGCATGCAAAGTTGATGTTTTCATGCATGGCATCGTATACGATTTGTATACAACTCGGCGTAGGAGTTCGAACTGTGTTATAGTTGGTTTCAGAAGTGCCATAAAAATCTGGCCACCCGCCAATGTAAAGCATGCATGATGGCTACGTGCTGAGATATTTAGTTCTCGTGAGCATGCATGTGTTGATAGTTTTTTTCCTGAGACTTCTCTTCGGAGCGTTCGCCGGAGTCTCAAATTCAGTAGGCGCATCCGAAGCTTTGGTCGACGCCTTCTCGTGTGCTCGTGCGTGAACTCATGTAAGCGTACGTCGTGGCCGTTCTCAGTCAGCGAGAAAAGAAGGCGCATCTAATAAGCTACGCATTCAGCAAGTAGTGTTCAAAGCCATCACGTGAAGGTAGTAGCACAAGGTATTTAAGTTTCTAGTATTATTTATTTTGTTGACTAATTTCTTACGGATTTTGCTTAGTTGCATAATTAGGACTTAATTTTCTTGACACTTTCTGCATCAGCAATCTTATTTATTTTACTAGTACTGTGCCCGTGCGTTGCAACGGAAATCCATACTTTATACAAAATAACTGCTATGTTTTTATTACACTTATAGATTACCGCAGGGGACGTCTCTTGAATCCATCCGTACATTTGGATTCAACTACATAAGGAGTAAGTGTAAATATAATTCATAGAACTTAAGAAGTTAACAAACAAATCTAGTATAAAGAACACACCTTGAGCAGGTGGGGTGAGCGGCACAGCAGTACCACCACCATCCACCAAAGGCTGCATGTCCTTCGTCTCCTTCAGTATCGACCACGAGAACTACAAAGGTCTATAGCCGTTCCACCACAGGAAACTCCATGCTCCGCACCACCGCTGCAAGCATCAGTTGAAGCGCATGGCTTGCGTGTGCCATCAAGGACATGTCATCGTCATGAAGAGGATGACTGGCGAGGAAGCGAGGGCGAGAGGACGGCGGCGGCTTGATGTTGGACGGGAGTAGTAGCCAACAGGAAGCCCATAACATCTCTGCCGCTGCCACCTTGCTCCGCTCCGATGCCTCCACCGTCGGTCTATCCAAAAGCCATTTTAGATCCCCAACTTCGATAACCACCTTGGAATCGTTTTTTGGAAGGAGAGGAAAGAACGTACCACCATCAACTCCTTTGAATTAGTAGAGATATATCAAGGTATTCTGCACCCAATTTAACTTGAAAATAGATAAGCACAATAGTACGTCTCAAACAAAGATGAATCGAGGGAGTAAAAATAGAGAACTGAAAATTCTCCAACACAGAATCACTAACTGCAGACATCTCCAGTGAATTATCAGGTAAAGCCTATATCCACAAGATCTAAGTGCACAAATATAAACTGGTAACACCCACATGCCTAATTATTCTAAATATACTATACTCAAGGTCAAACGCAATAGCTAGAGTCTAAAGTCTGCAATAGCTATTTTGCTGCAGGACATTCAGAAATAAGCATGAAGTCACCTATCTAGAGATCAGGGAGTAGAGCAAGTATTGTCCATGTAGGGATTGTAAGATTAAGAGCCCTGCCACACGAGACATCCCAGAACCTACAACAATCAGCAAGCTTCGATCAATGGTTGTAGCAGGCCTAGAGTCCTAGACTGCCTCAGCACGGAAAATATATAAATCAATCAATAATCAATCAAAGAAACTATAATTGCCAGAAGCCAGTACTCAATGTGATAATCACAAACCCAAAGTCCTACATTACACTTCTTCTCTCACTCCTGATATAAACGTTACTTCCTCTCACTCCTGATATAAACGTTGGTCACTAAATTTCGATGATTATAAAGCAAAGAAAATATTTGAGGCATTAAGGGCTATGTGAAACCTAGCAGCCACACGCCCGCATCTAATAGATACCAGTTCTGGTTTGTGGACTCAGAATATAGCTCCATTTTTTATCAGAAGATCAGTATCTCAACAAAACAATGGTAAATAAGATACAATGATATTTTCTCTTTCTGTAGCCTTATGCTGTAAATTGATATGTATAATTCTAATAAATTTTGGTTTATGTTTGATGTTGTGAAACATGCAGAAGTTTCTGGACAGCCTGGTTTCTATCAGTTTGATTGTTAAACTTTATTTGGAAGCATAATGTCACATGATGATAGGAGGTGGATGCACATGGATAATCATGCCTAATCTAAGTCCACCCAGACTTTATACAAATAAATGGCCTGGATTTTTCCTCAAACCTTCTTCTCTTACTCATTGAAGATCCTAAGGTCAAAATCATCCGGATCATGCACATCATTTATGCCACCCCCCCCCCCCCCCCCCCCCCGCGCCTCCCCACGTTCTCCCACCTTCTCCCCCGTCTCCCCCGGTTCTCCCACCTCCCCCGTCTCCCCCTCCGCGTCTCCCCCCGGTTCTCCGCGCCGCCTCCTCCCCTTTGTCCTCATCCGCCGCTTCGCCCTCGCCTACTCCTCCCCACCGCATGCGCGCACGCCTCCCCCCGCCGGCGACACCTAGGGTTAGGGTTCCGGCGATCGCGGGAGAGATCCATGTCCACCGACCCACCCCCGCCGGCGCCGCCGCCCGGCGCGGCGGATCCCGAACCCGCGCCGCCGACCGAGCCCTCCGAGGTGATGCACAAGACGAGGGCGGAGATCCGGCTCTGCTCCTTCTCCCTCTCGCCTCCCTCCCCGACGGCGCCGCTCCATCTTCCTCTCCCTCTCGCCTCCCTCCCCGGCGGCGCCGCTCCATCTCCCTCTCGCTGATGCCCTCGGTGATGCCCCCCGGCCCCTACGCCGCGCACCAGCTCTCTCCCCGACCCTCGGCGACACCCCCGGCCCCTGGCGCCGCCTCTCTGCCTCCCCCGAGTGCCGATGCCGCGCCCTGGCTCCCCGTCTCGCTCTGACCCCCCGCGTTTGTTTTCTGGACATGACGGTTGGTGCTTGGAGGAGTCGACAGCGCCGCCGGCGAAAACATAGCGAGAGGTGCCCCGCGATCCCTGCGATGCCGCCTCTCACAGCCCCCAAGTCCGGCGACGCCCTCTTCGCCAGCGTCGAGCGCGTCGTAAGCTCCCGCTGGCCCGTGGTTGCCTGAAACCCCAGGACCCTTGGCCCTAGATCTGGCCCTGATCCGGTTGTTTTGGTTTGCAGAATGCGGAGCTCTTCACGCTCACGTACGGCGCCATCGTGCGGCAGCTGCTCACGGATCTGGAGGAGGTCGAGGAGGTGAACAAGCAGCTCGATCAGATGTATGCGGCTCTGATCTTCCTCTGTCTCTAATTTTCTGTTCCAATTGCAATGTGCTTTTCTTCCTTATTTGTTTTCATATTTAAATGCAGTAGGTGAATAGGGAACTGAAATTTGTGTACGAAGTGGCCTCAATAGCTATCATGGACGATAGTTCAAATTCAAATGTGCAAAAGGCCGAGGAACTCAAACTTAGGGCAAACGATGTCTTCAAGGGTATGATTTGCGTTCTCCTTCCTCTCATATCTGTAGGTACTAGATAGAGCCATTCCTTTTTTTTGTCATTGTTGTGAAAGGAATCTTGCCATTGCATTAGAAACATGAAGTCCTTCAAAAATTTAGTTCCTGACTGCAACTTAATAGTGCCAGTACTATATGTTTTGCCTTTTCCCTAAGTGCAACATGGAGTTGAGTGATAATTAGATGTTTGTTACCTTTTTGGGCCTAACACTTAATTTAAGAAACCAATATGTTGGAATACTGATTGAAAATTTGTTACTTATCAACTAAACTTTGAAATTGAGATATCCTTTAATCAAATTAGAGGCATATCAGGTTTCAGATGTCCTTTCATGGTAAATTGAAGTTGAATGCTTATCCACTGATATTTATCTAAAGCGTACTGGGACCCCTTTATATTAGGATCTCGTTGTTGATTATTATTTCGTAACTATTACCATGTCTTCTCTCCAGCAAACAAGTTTTCTCAGGCTATAGATCTCTATAGTCAAGCTATCGAGCTAAATAGTTCAAATGCGGTTTATTGGGCAAATCGTGCATTGGCACATACAAAGCTGGAGGAATATGGAAGTGCTGTTCAGGATGCTACAAAAGCTATTGAAATTGATCCTAAATATTCGAAGGTGAGTATTCATATCTTGCTGCTGGCACAACTTTGTAGGTTTTGACATTTTGTGAAACATTGTGCCTGTAGGGTTATTATAGACGAGGTGCAGCATATCTTGCTATGGGAAAATTCAAGGAAGCCCTGAAAGATTTTCAGTAGGTATGTATGTAAGATTGTTTAACGAATGTTCTCAATTTCATGACCACCAGATATTGTTGGTCGTTTCTTTCTCGTCTGCTCCCAGCTTGGATTACAATTTTTTTTAAAACAAGAAGATTGACATATTGACATAATTCATCATTCTGATAGACAAGGGCCAAATTCTTTTTTTGGTTGGTTCGATACTTCTTTTGAATTTTAGTCATTATGCACTAATGCAAACTTTATGGCTTTCCTTGCAAGTAAGTAAACATAAGCAAATCTCCTTTGTTATTAGGTGAAAAGAATCTGTCCTAATGATCCAGATGCTGCAAGAAAGTTGAAAGAGTGCGAGAAAGCTGTCCAAAAAATCCGATTTGAAGAAGCAATTTCTGTAGGAGATACAGAAAGGCGCTCTGTAGCAGATTCTATTGACTATCATATAATAGGTATCTGATTTTTGGATTTGCGCGTTGCTGGCACTCTACTTGCTCCATCTTCCATGTACTATGTCAATGTGGTCTAAAATAGCATACCATCCTGTTCTTTTCTTATTCTATTAATATGTTTTTTTATGATAAGTCTATTAACTCATATTCATGAGCTCTTCTTTGATTGGTTTTATAGTTTTATCCATATTCAACTTGTCTTTGCCTCTATAGATTTTCTGTAGTGTTCCTTGTGCTTAGCATATTATGCATGCAATCTAAAGGGTAAAACAACATATGCTGAGATAGTTCTTGATGATAGGTTGAGATAGTGTCGAGAAACATATGGTGTGCAGAATGCTATTTGATTAGCTATATGAGAAACAGTGTATCCATCCAGCTTAGATTAGTTTATATAAAAAGAATCTTCTTGAGTGTCTGTGGCTCTGTGCTTCACCAATTGCAAGTACCTATGCATTTTCGTTGTGCACCTCATAGTGGAACAGGGAGAAGTACTAATGAATAGGTGGAACAAGTGGCAGTGTATTAGTTGTTATGGATATGAAAGATGTTTTATAGATGCCTTTTTTTATTTGCTATGTAATTTGCTCTGGATTCTGGATAGTCTAGCCTCCAGCTCAGGATAGTTAATGATATTCCCCAATTTTATGCGGCCATATTTGGTGGTTATGTGATTCTCCAATTTTATGTGCCTATGCATCTCATATCACCTGATTATGTGTCCTATCGTGAAGCAACACCTTTTACCTGATTTTTATGTTAGAATTTTCAACCAGAAATGTGTGATTATTTCATATCTGCAATTTGGATGCTGTGCTTCTGTCGGTAATATTTCATACAACTTATCATTGCAATGTGTCACTAACATCAAAGATTCTTTTAGTGAATTGAAGCTTTAGTTAAATATGTAGCTGTTGTGTTCTAGACCATAGTCGAGTTATACAAACTTTGTTTATATTGCAGAAGTGGAGCCACAGTATACTGGAGCAAGAATTGATGGGGATACAATAACATTAGATTTCATCAAGCAGATGTTGGATGATTTCAAGAAGCAAAAATGTATACATAAAAGGTACAGTTTGTAATTGTCAGGGGCACTCCTGAACTATTACCCTTTTCCTTGTATTTATTTCTTGGACATTTGTGACAAGCTATATGTTGTTGGCAATTGCGCCTCGATATCCGTAATGTTTCTTTTTCTGAAAACATAAGAATGAAATCATATATCGTTGAGTTTTGGTTGTTCATGTTCTGTTGCATCTGCATGGCATGTTGGCATTTATGTCTCTTTCTATTTGTTCACATATGAGTTGCGTGTCGTATGCAGCATGTAACCACACAAAGTAGTGGTAACTTGTTTATAGTGATGTTCAGTGTAAGTTACCATGTGCATAAGTTTTGTTGTTTCCTTGATTCTCAACTTATTTCCATTCTGTCCTTAAAAACATTTACGCTTCTGTAACATTGCTGGAGAAAATAATTTGCTTATTTCCATTTTATCCTTCCAGTTTTTATGCTTCTGTAACATAGCTGGAATAGATAATTATTTATTTCCATTTTATCCTCAATTTTTGAGCTTCTGCAATGTAGCTGAAATGCATAACTTATTTATCTGTAACCAATGTTTTTTTGGGCATACTTTTGTGTCTCTTTTATTGCTAATTTTAGGCTAACCTTTATGTGATCTGTGTGAAGGGAATTATGTCATGAACTATCTTGCCGCAAGAGGACCTAAATTGCAGGGCTTTGTGACTAAGTCCCTAATTCAGCTCTCATGTCGGGTTACAAAATTTGGATGGTTTGATGATGACAGATTCAGAGAGATTGTCAAGGAAGCAACAGATTTCTTAGCTCTTGTAATGCCTATATACTACAACATTGCAAATTGTAACCCTTCATATTAATGTACATAAAATGTCCTGCAAATCCTTAGGTTTATCTGTGTTTATTTTGTTAAATATTGATAATCTCATCAGCCGCTAAATATAGATTAGAATTACCACATTTGATTAAGTCATGATTATCAAGTTGGCAGTAGTCAATGTCTCTGGGGTTTTGGCTGCATGTTCTACGCGCAATCTCATAGGCCGAGAAGAACAAAAGGTATCCATCTAGAGGTAAAACCATGCACAAATGATTCACTATATATATTGACACTAATATACATTCAGGTACTTTGAGAAATGAGTGCTGTCTTTTTCTGTGCATGTAATCAAATTTCATTATATATGTCCGGCCAAAGGGTCTAATAGCCTTTGATTGCAAAGCACTTGCTAATACAATTGCTCCTGTACGACTGTACGAGCATGCTCATGATATATAGTTACAAATTTGTAATCTTGTAGTTATTATAGAAACTAGAGTTGTAGGAGAAGCTGCAGTGATTTTTGGAACCTTGACATTTCTTTCTGGCCCCTCTTCCATGCTATATTGTATATGTTACTTTTCCATATGGACCCATAAGCATTTATACATCTACAAATTTGAAGCAACTCAAACAAAGGCTCTGTTATTGATTGTTAAAACATGCTGTTTTCTGAGCTATGATATGTAATCTTTATAGCAATGGTGAGAATCATGTATTGAATTGATGTAATAATAGTTACAGTTGCAACCTATCACTAAAAAAAAAGCTCTCCAATTGTCATTCACAGTGAAAACAGTAGCAATTGTGGCAATGTTTTCTTGTAATACCTCATTTACATGGCAAAGTGTTTGATCATGATTGGTTTCTATAATTCTCTATGCGCCGATTATTTGGGGTATGATTTTACTCCACTGCCTGCTCATATTTATTCATCTTCTCATTTCCATCCTGGTTTGCAGCCTAATTCTCACCAGCATATGAAAAGTAAACTGCACTGATCTGGATTAATTTTCTCCTTGAGTTCACTATATTAACTCTGTTTTGATTGCTTGGCTCCTTTCTCCGTTATGTCACCAATGACGTTAATTGGAATCTAACCTGCTCAGTGTAGGATTGCTTGGCTCCTTGACTCTGTTTTTTTTACTACTAACTGTAGGAATAGAAATTTAGTAGAGAATAACAGTCAACACAAAAAGAGTTCCAAATTCATGTAGGCAATCTGTAGGATATTAAGATTTATCACTTTTACACCATTGGTCACTGCTGAAGTACACAATGGGGATGCTTCTGGTGGTTGGTCACTTTTTGATTTTTTTTGGTTGGGTTATTCATCATATACCTTTCTAGTGGTTCTTGAGCTCTACATATTTTGACAATCATGTCTATATCTCTAAACAATTGCATTGATGCAGTAATGAACATATGTATTCATGTTATGAAAATTTATTCCATTTACAATGTGTTACTGTCGTGATGAGCTGAACAACTGATGCATATGCCATTTTGAATGATTTTATTCAGGAGGAAGGAACAAATTGAGTGCAGTGCTCTAGCCATGGGAAGCTAAGGTCAATTCAAGCTATTCAGCGAGGTCAAGCCAAGCTTCAATGCAGTGATAGCTAGAGACATTTTAGTGATGCTTGTAATACAACTTCAAATTTTTGTCACAATTAAAGTTGGTTTCATTTAAGATATGTGTAGCAACAAATTCTATTTTGATATAATGATTTTACTACATCGGTTGATTCCTGTTGTGACAAACATTAATGGCGTTGCAATTATTTTTGTTGCTACTAAAGCAATGCGTTGCAATATACACTATTCCCTTCAACTTTTGGCGTGGCAATATATGCTATAGTAACAAAAAACAGTGTACCAAAAGAGTCTATAGCAACAAAAGATAAGCGTGGTATTAGAAGCTATGGCAACGAAAATAGTAAGCGTGGCAATAGAGGCTGTTGCAACTAAATTATGTGCGTTGCAATTGAATCTTTTACTACGAATTCTTTGAGTGGCAATATCACTATGTCCTATTACCACGAATTCTTTGCGTGGCAATTGAATCTATTACCACGAATTCTTTGCGTGGCAATTGAATCTATTACCACGAATGTTTTGCGTGGCAATATAGTCTATTGTTACCACCAGTTTTCGTTGCAATTTAACTTATAACCACGAAATCGGTATGTTGCAAATGCTATCTACAGCAACGCCTCATTGCGTGGCAATAGTTGTTTTTGCCACGCTATACATTGTTGCATAAACTATGTATTGCAATGCTTTATTGCGTTGCAATACGTAAACGTTATTGCAACGAACCGAAATTCCGTGGCCCAAACTTTAGACCACGCAACTTCTTGCCACGCCTCCCAACGAAAATTTAGCGTTGCAATAGGTGCTATTGCAACCAGTTTGGGCCTATTGCAACGTTTCGACGCCGTTGCAATAGTCCCAAAAATTAGTAGTGACAGTAACGGGTTGCTGCTTAATAATAATTTTTCATTAACTCATATAAAAGATTTACATTCATAGTCGGCGCAATCAATAATTAACAAGTTAAGCAAATAATATAAAAAACGGAATTGCTAATGCACAGTCGCCTGGTTTTCTTTTTCTGCTTCAGTCGATTCTGAAACGGGCTCGGAACTTTATCGGATCCACGTTTCAACCCGATATGATTTGTTTTTTGTATTTTTGTATTCCTCGGTCCACGCGCCTCTTACTTTTCCCAATAGTTTTTTCCAGTCGTGCGGAGTGTTCGAGAGACTCCTCGTCTCCACGGCGATTTGACTGGCGATTGGTGTCTCAACTCACCGGCGATTGGGTCTGCTTTGAGAAGAGGAGAACGTGAGGAGGAGCTCCCTCCAAATCGGCGGTTATCTCCGGCGAGCACCTACTCCCTTCATCATATCTGACGTTGGTATTCTCCTTGTCCTTGTCGTGTTGTTTTTTGTTTAGTGATTTTAGATCTGTCGATTTCATGTTGATTTGTGCCTTTGCTCGCCCTTTCGCTCCCCATTCTGCTCGGTGTGCTCTCATTGCTTGCTGCTCGCTGATATGCTCTGCTTCGTGCGACCTGCTTTGAGAAGAGGAGAACGTGAGGAGGAGCTCCCTCCAAATCGGCGGTTATCTCCGGCGAGCACCTACTCCCTTCATCATATCTGACGTTGGTATTCTCCTTGTCCTTGTCGTGTTGTTTTTTGTTTAGTGATTTTAGATCTGTCGATTTCATGTTGATTTGTGCCTTTGCTCGCCCTTTCGCTCCCCATTCTGCTCGGTGTGCTCTCATTGCTTGCTGCTCGCTGATATGCTCTGCTTCGTGCGACCTGAATTTTCTTGGTGGGGGTTCCTTATCCTATGATCTGTGTGGATGGTTGGTGTATAGCAGCAAGTTGATTGGTTGAGGATTGTGCTCTTTTTGACTGCATCGGGTGGGGGTATGTGTAGGGTGAGGCACAACAGAAATGATTTTAGGGTAGAACAATTTTGGATCAAGTTCATTACATCCTGTTCATTTGTGGCTTTGTTGTAGCAAAATTTTCGTGATTTAGTTTCTGTCACCGTAGCCAATTTTTGTCTCCATAGGTAGTTAGTCAGACCTGAGCACACTGGTAGATCTGATCTGAAACAATGCTTGTTTGTGGTTGGAATTTTATGGCACAGAGATCTGAAAGAGGCGGCCGATAGAGGAGGTGATTTGGCGTTCCCGTTCGTGTGCAGCTTGCCGGCGCTGTCTATTCTGCGATTTGCTGGTGAGTTACTTGTACAATCCATTCAGTGGTGTGTTTTGTTGTATGATTCGAGTCTTACATTTGTAGTATGAACTTATCAGTAGTTTTTATTCGTGCACAATGCTTGATGCAACAATCTTTGCTAAGGCAAATCATAGATCTGGTCATTGTCGGTGCTGGGCCGCAGAGGATGTATGTGAGATATAGAGGTGTTGTTGGTATTTCCCTCCCCCCCCAACCCACCATTTTTTGAGTCCGACTTATGTTGTTAGCAGCTGTTTTATGGATTCATTTTTAGCCTGAACTGAGGTCAAGGTATTTGGGGGGGGGTGTGGAGGTGGGTGGTCATGCATGTATGTTGAACATCCACAGATCTGAAATATGAAACACACTGTTAGGATGCACATATAGAGTTGACTTATATTATTTCTTTGCTAATAGTACAATGTACTATAATAACTTGTAGTTTTTGTATACCTGTTGGCATAGATGCAATCGTCACATCCACAATCCTCGCCTACGATTCAAAACTTGCACCATTGTTAGTTTATGTTGCAGCATCAGGTCATATGCAATTTTTTCCTTGAATGTGTGCAAGTTTTAGAATTTATCTGTGGTGTGGTATTTGAGTTACAATATGGTGCCATGTTATTCAGCATAAGTTCAATTATATCATGTGTCCACCTTGTATTCCAAGTTTGCATGTGTTTGTTGAATTTATCTGTTAGTGTCAAGTGTTTTAGAAGTTTTATAAACATAACCTTTCAGCTCCATGCAATGTGTAATTTTAGTATCCTGCATGTGCAAATTCCAGTTTGGCCATATTTAATAGGTTCTCTTTTTAATAGAAATGCAGTGTTGTCAAGTGTTAGTATATTGGAAGTTTAATTATTGTCTATTAGCTTATTTGTTCAAATGTTATTTTCAGTAAATGGATTAACAATTATCTGTGTTCTATAATATATTTACTGGTTAGAATTTATATTATTTTTGAATAAGCATTTGTTCAATGCTTTGTATGCTGCTATGATTTGTGTCTCCATAGTTCAAATGTATGCAGTGGCTTAGTTATGGCTGCAGGTGGTAGTTAGTCAGAACTGAGCACACTGGTAGATCTGATCTGAAACAATGCTTGTTTGTGGTTGGTTAGATAATTGTAGTTAATTTTTGTGGTTTGGTTATGTCTTGAAATCATAAAGTTATTTCTCGCTGAACCGTGGATTTTGTTTTGTATGCGATCCATTTGTATCCATATCTGCCAATTACAAACAATGGAATACTGAAGACAATGCATGTGGGCTCTGGCGACCTTGATCAACAACGAAACAATTGGCTGGCTGAGGTGGTCATTGTAGTGCTAGTCTGATTTGTAGGTGGGAGGTAAGCTACCAACTCTATTCTGCCCGTCTATTATGCTATTTTTTTAGTTTAGTCCCAAGTGCTATCCATTTATTGAAGCATAAATGACTTTACTGATTTAGTGTTGTTGTCTTAATTTTATTTTCTGCATGTGTATCTCTTATGTCAGTTTTTTTTTATTTTCTTCTATTTTTGTTCATATGGTCTCATGGTCATTTATCACTTGTCAGTTCACTATTCAATTAACATATGAACAATGATACACAGCTCAGCTATGAACAACACAGATTAGATTAAAACTTGCACACCATTTTTAACTAAACTTGCAGTCCCGTACAATATGCATTTTTAATTCTTGCGGAGTGTAATTTTTGGGCCCTTTCTTTCATTTTTATATTAAATAATGTTTTTAAATTTTTCTTTTTTATGTTAGGGTTCACATGTGTCTGAACCTTTCTGTCATTGGTAGAATAATTTCTGGTTCTTTAGTTTTTCATTTTGTTTTATGTTAGGGCTCACCTTGGTCAGGATTTTTCTGTCCTTGGTAGAATAATTATTTTCTGGGATCCTGCATGTATGTATGTTGGTCAGCGAGGATGCTGAACTCCTTTTAGAACTTATTTTTTGCTTCAAACCGTTCCAATCCTAACAATGATTTGGTGATGTGTATTCTTCATCCTAAGGTCCAAAGGTTGTTAGAACTCTGGACCTTCTGGTGAGTTCATCATTACTTCATTCTAATATACCTTTTGCATTGTTAGTAGATGTATGCCTTCTTACGTGTATATGCTTGCTCTGTTCAGGCGAAGGCTTCGAGAGAGTGCCAGAGAGGAAAAGGCGATAGTCTCTTTGGTGTGCCTCTTCGGCTGCTCGGCGAACTCATCGGCGCTTTGTCTCTTTGGTTAGATCTAAAGGAGGCGGCGAGAGAGGAGGTGATTTGGCGTTCCCGTTTGTGTGCAGCTTGCCGGCGCTGTCTCTTCTGCGAGTTGCTGGTGAGTTACATGTGCAATCCAACAGAGCTGTGTTCTGTTGTGTTCTGTTGTGTGATACGAATCTTACATTTGTAGTATGAACAGATATGTAGTTTTTATTCGTGCACAATGCTTGATGCAACAATCTTTGCTAAGACAAATCGGACATCTGGTTGTTGGTATTTTGCCCCAGAGAATGTATGTGAGATATAGTGGTGTTGTTTGTATTTTGCCCCCCCCCCCCCAATCTATTTTCTAGTCTGACAAATGTTGTTAGCACCTGTTTTATGGATATAATAACTTGTAGTTTTGTATACCTGTTGGTATAGATGCAATCGTCACATCCACAATCGTTGCTTACAATTCAAAACTTGCACCATTGTTTAGTATTTGTTGCAGCATCAGGTCATATGCAATTTTTCCTTGAATGTGTGCAATTTGTTTCTCTGATTTACATGATGTGGTTTGTGCATATATTTTCTTGCTTTTTCTTTTGAAGTTTGCATTCTCACCATTCTTATTCCTCCTTGTTCACCATAGTTTGTGTTTAGCATTGTTCCTACTATTGTTTTTAATAATGTGTTTGGGTGGAAACAAATTGCAGTATAAATGTAGTAATATTGCTCTTTTAATTTATGTACAATTTTGTAGTATATGTAGTGGAATTTCTATTAAATATTTACTGCTTAGAATTTACATTATTTTTTGAATAAGCATTTGTTCAATGCTTTTGTATGCTGCTCTGATATGGCTCTCACATTCATGCTTTATTGTTATTTGTGTAGTTTTAGAATGGCTAAAGAAGATTCTCACAATCATTCTAGTTCTAGTGGAGATGGCGATGTTCCGGGAAATGATAGTGATTATGTTGCTTCAGATTGTGGTGGTGCTAATGAAGTCAATGCAGATTGTGAGTTTTCATTTTTTATTCTTGTTTTTTGTGTTTGTTTTTAAGCTATTTTGCACTGACTGCTGTATTTTAATTTTTAGCATCTGATGAATCTTTAGATGATGAGTTGATTTTTAACACTTTTAAGAAAATGGTATGTGTTTTTTGTCATCAGTTTAGATAATGAATTCATTTTTAAGCAGTTTAACAAAAAATTGATATCATTGCCTTGTTTAATTATTCAGGTTGTGAAAGCAGTTAAAAGAAAGTCCGCAAAAAAGGATGTTAAGAAGCAAAATTCTAAGGTTTGATGAACAATTATTATATATCCTTTTTTTGTTTTTTCTATTTTCATTAAACATATGTTATATTCTATTTTGTAGAGTCGTAAAGTTGAATCTAAGAAATATGAAACACACTGTTAGGAAGCATCATATAGAGTTGACTTATATTATTTCTTTGCTAATAGTTCAATGTACTATAATAACTTGTAGTTTTTGTATACCTGTTGGCATAGATGCAATCGTCACATCCACAATCCTCGCCTACGATTCAAAACTTGCACCATTGTTAGTTTATGTTGCAGCATCAGGTCATATGCAATTTTTTCCTTGAATGTGTGCAAGTTTTAGAATTTATCTGTGGTGTGGTATTCGAGTTTCAATATGGTGCCATGTTATTCAGCATGAGTTCAATTATATCATGTGTCCACCTTGTATTCCAAGTTTGCATGTGTTTGTTGAATTTATCTGTTAGTGTCAAGTGTTTTAGAAGTTTTATAAACATATCTTTCAGCTCCATGTAATGTGTAATTTTAGTATCCTGCATGTGCAAATTCCAGTTTGGTCATATTTAATAGGTTCTCTTTTTAATAGAAATGCAGTGTAGTATGAACAGAGCTGTGTTCTGTTGTGTTCTGTTGTGTGATACGAATCTTACATTTGTAGTATGAACAGATATGTAGTTTTTATTCATGCACAATGCTTGATGCAACAATCTTTGCTAAGACAAATCGGACATCTGGTTGTTGGTATTTTGCCCCAGAGAATGTATGTGAGATATAGTGGTGTTGTTCGTATTTTGCCCCTCCCCCCCAATCTATTTTCTAGTCTGACAAATGTTGTTAGCACCTGTTTTATGGATATAATAACTTGTAGTTTTGTATACCTGTTGGCATAGATGCAATCGTCACATCCACAATCGTTGCTTACAATTCAAAACTTGCACCATTGTTTAGTATTTGTTGCAGCATCAGGTCATATGCAATTTTTTCCTTGAATGTGTGCAATTTGTTTCTCTGATTTACATGATGTGGTTTGTGCATATATTTTCTTGCTTTTTCTTTTGAAGTTTGCATTCTCACCATTCTTATTCCTCCTTGTTCACCATAGTTTGTGTTATTTTTATATAACAATTATTATATATCCTTTTTTTGTTTTTTCTATTTTCATTAACCATATGTTATATTCTATTTTGTAGAGTCATAAAGTTGAATCTAAGAAATGTTCTAAAGATGCCAACGTCCGAAGAGCATTTAGTAGATGTAATACGTCATATTTTGCTGAAATTCTCAATGGTCTCAGTCAGTCCAAGAGAGATGCTATTGAACAGTTTGGCTTTTCTTCTCTTTTGAATTTTGAAGACTGTTCTGTTCCAAGATATTTTGCTCAATGGATAGCAGACCATGTAGATACTTCCAGCTCTGACATAGTTGTTGATGGAAAGGTTATACCTGTCAGTCCATTTTCTGTCCATATGGTGTTAGGAATACCTACTGGTGGTATTGAAATTAAAGCTGAGAGAGAGTGTGGAAAAAGCTCTTTGCTTCAATTGTTTGACCAAGCTACACTACCCTCAATTAAGTTTTTTGGTAATGAGTTGCTTAAAGAGAATCTAAGCAATGATCAAACAGTGAGATGCTTTCTGATTGTTGCTCTTTCCACATTTCTTTGTCCCAATTCTAGTACACACCCTAGCACAAAATACTTTGGTGCCTTAGTAGATGTTGATAAAATCAAGGATTTTGATTGGTCAAAGTTTGTATATGACTGGTTGATGATCTGCATTCAGAAATATCAAAAAGTCAGAGCTAGTTCTTCACACGCATCATTAACTTTGGGAGGCTGCATATATTTCCTGGCTGTAAGTTTTTTTGTTTCCTTACTTTTTGTCATTGTGAATTATATTGTCTACTCTTTTATTGGTTAGTTGTAAACTCGTATTCATTGCGATTCATTAATTTTGTTATCAGGTATATTACCTTGATTTTCTCCAATATGGATTTTGTTCTACTCCAAACACAATTCCCAGAATTTTGGTGTGGAGAGGTGACATGATTAAAGATTTCTCCAAATCTGACTCCACAGGTGGTTGCAATTATGGGAAGCGCCCGGTGAGTTTTATGTGTAACGTTTGCATTTCATTTGATAGTAATACTTTTCTTTTGCCCTGTGAATTTCAAGTATTATCACAGGCCATACCTTGTATATGCTAATATATGTTGTGCGCAAGTTACAGTTTAAATATTTTTTCTTTGACTTTTTTTAGATCAAAGATCTCAATCAAACGTGCTATGGATTGTACTTCAGAGATAATTCTACTTTTAGAACTTCTTTGGAGAGGATTGTTGGCAATTGTTTACCAGAGAAGGTACGTTGCATTTTTTATTTGTTTTGTGTTTTTGTATGATTTAATTATTTTCATTTATTTATTGCTTTTAATTGTAGGTAAAAGATGACATAACTAATATGTTTCGAAAATTTGAGAATCTAGTTGACCCTAATGCTTCAATGAAAGCTCAAGAGCTTGTTATGGAAATTATGGAGTATTTGCAAGTTTCAAGCAGTTCTATTCCTGATTGTGATGATGATAAGCCAGCTGGCAATAATGCTCCAGAATTTTCTGAGGACAAAAAATCTAAGGACAACACCATTATTGATGCTTCTAAAGAAGGCGCTGGTTATGATATGGATAGTTTTGCACAGAAAAATGTTGATTCTCAATCAACATTGAAGCTCCCTTCTGATAATTCTACTCAAGGAGTTGATAATCAGCAGCATATTAATGATTCTCAGTCTACCATCAAGCTTACATCTGATGAATCTTCTAACAAAATTCAATCCAATGATGGTAACTTTATGCATTTCTTTTTTTTTCTTTTGCCTTATGCACAATTCTTTTGTTTGTTGCTATTTTAATGTTATTTGTTCTCATTTGTTTTTCGGTGACAGGAGCTGCTAATGTGAAGAATAGAAAGAGAAAATTATCTGCAAGCCAGGAATCTAATAATTCTATTGCTTCCCGTACAAGATCACAACGCAAGTATATTGATTCTAATCAGAACTCCCATTTGAGCCATTCTGTAAAGGTTTGTTCTTGTTATTTTTTGCCAACCAGCTAATCTATAGAATAATATGCATTTCTTGTATAAGTGTTGTCTTACATTTCAGGCACGCATAGGCGTCACTATCCAGTCGTCCACTGAAAATTTGCTTAGAATCAATATTGATTCTAATCACGAATGAGTTGGCACATGGGAACTCGGAATCAAAGCAAAAACTTTGCTTCAAAAAATAACAAAATTCCTAGCAATTCACTAGTTGTATAGTTTTTTTGTGTTGAATTATCAGTCAACTGCAGTTTGATAATGTTTTCATCTATTAGGATAGCTTTTTGTAAGCCAGTTTTTTTCCCCAAGTTAAGTCTTTTTTGTTCTATCTGTATTCATATAAAGTGTCCATCAGTTTGATTGTTTGTTCCTTTCATCAATATGTGGTTGTTGCTAGTTTAATGTTTCTGACAACTAAAAATTTTGGGTCAATTATCACATCTCAACTAAGCATGTGGTAATGTATGAATTCATTTAATACAAGTTTACTTACATCCTAATTAGCACTCTTTTTAGTTTTAGAACATTCTCTTTTTTTCCAGCTTCCTGTTGGTTTAAGCAGTGGACATGGAGGCTCTGATAAGAGTGCTAGTTTGGATTACATGTTGTCTTCTCCAGACATAAACAATTCAGATATTGGATCTAAAATTTCAAAGGTATTTCTTTTTTTGTTTTTTCTTCTATTTTTGTCTCTTTTATTAAATTTTTATGATCATATTTTAATTTCATTGTTGTTTGTAGATCATTGTTGTCAATAAGCATTGCCTCGAATCGAAGAAAAATGGTATGAATAAAAATTACAAAAGTCGGGTAATGTATATGCTTGTTGTGCACATATATAAATAAGTGTTCTTACTGTTGTTTTTTGTTTCAATTTTAAAATTTATAATTAGATGATGACTTGTGCACTCCAAAAGTTGATTCCAATCTCAGTCATGTTGATTTAACACCAAAGGCTCCAGGTTAGTATTTTAATTAGTTTAATTATTTTTTCATTTTTGATTTTTTTATATTTTGTTTTCCCCTTTAGAAACTAATTGTATTCATTTTATTTTTTCACAGTTAAAACTTCAAGATTGTTGAATGTAGATCATGATCCCTCGTTTACTGCTGGATTTGTAGGATGTTGTTTCTTTGTTAAGTTTATTATGTGAATTAACCTGACTTTTTCCCCCATTGAGTTGTGCTCTTATGCTTGCCTTTTGTTTTTTTAATTTAGAATTTTGAAGGCATTAGCTATGATAAAGCAACAATTAATATTACCAGTTCTAGTGTTCATTGTTCTGCACCTTATGGCCTTGGTTAGTACCCTAATTCATTTATTTACTATGTTGTCTTGGTGTGATTTTTAGATTTTTATTTACCAACTCATGCTTAGTTCATTCTGTAGACCAATGTTTTGATGGTAAAGATCATTCCATAGATGTTGATAAAGGTACTGATGCGCAAAATACTGCTGTTATTTGTAGTCCATCTCTTCAAATGCCTGAAAATAAGGTATATCTTGTGCCACTTCATGTTGAACTTATTTTTCAATTTTTAATGTAAAGATTCTATGCAATGAGTTGTATTTCTTAGTTTGATGCTTTTTTTATTTTTGTATGTACAATTTATTTTGTTCAATTGATTTTCAATGTATATCGTAATATATTTTTTCCTGCAATTAGTTGCATTCTTTTTATATTACAAGTTTCATAACTTATTGTTTAAAAACTTGCAGTGCCAAGTATTCTGCAATTTAGGTTCATGCTTACTGCAATTTTGCATTGTTGCAATTTTTTAAAAGTCTTTTTGGAGTATTTGCAAAATTTTCGAGTTAATCTTTTTTTACCTGTGTTGTATTTCTTTTTTTGATCAGATGATCGAAAGTATCCCCTGCCAGATTGGATCCCCTTGTTCTAAAAGTCAGTACCACACATTTAATGAGGTAGTTTTTATATGCTTTCTCCATTTTCAATTCATTATGCAATTTTGGGTTTACTTTTCATTACAACTGTATTTTTTCATCTGTATAAAAAATATTTTTTATTTTATTTTCCAATGTTTTATAGTTCAATATTTTTTTACGTTTTTATGTGTCTATTTTTCTTTTGAGCAGGTGAACAAGAGTATTCCCTCCCAGTTTGAATCATCCTATGAGGTAATTTTCATATGTAATTTCAATTTTTGTTTTTTTTTTGTTGTAAAATATCGTGTTTGTTGCTTTTTTTCCTTTTTGTTAAAATCATTAGTATTACTTTACAATGTAAGACTGCATTTAATTTGTTTAAACTTCAGCATTGATGAGGACCAAGTTAATTGCATGCAGATGCGAAATAAGCACTTGGATGAGCAAGAAGATCCGTTGCCCATTGCAGCTGTTACTTCAGATGGCAAGGTGGTTGTGCTTGTAAGTATCTGTATTTCACGTGTCATTTTTTTCTTACGGGAAGCTCATACATATGCCAGTATTTGGTTTCTGGAGATGATACAAGTTGCAGTTCGAATTTATATGTGGTTTTACTTTTCCTCTCAATAGTGTCTTGAAGTTGTTGAAAATCGCTAGCTACGTTTCGTTGATATGTGGATCACCTCCTGTAGTAACTAGGTTACCTAGGTTACAATTTTTCTTTCATTATATAGAATAGTTGATCTATAAGGGTTGAGTTAGGACATGACTTTTTTTTAAGGCATTGTGTGTTCTGTTATGGTTTATAGTTTGCACTGCTTGTTTGCAGAGTTCCCAAGAATCTCAAGAGGTTGTTTTTTGTGGAGAGAAAGGATTTAGGACAAAGTTCAACAATTTGTGTGATGAGTCTGATCAATTATACAACCAGTGGATATCCTCAAATCAATCTGTGGAGAGAAGGGATTCAGTTGACGTTTCTAGTTCTTATGAACAGCCTAGACATTATGTCCCTTCAAGATTTGTTCAGCCTAGTAGATACAAGTCTTCACCATATGGCGATAACAGAATTAGAACTTCTGTTTCCGCTTTGGAGCTGATGCATTTTGATGCTATTGTTCGGATTTCTGATATCGAAAATCACAAATAGTAAGTGATCCATGTTTATAGCGATTGAAATTTTATATGTCGGCTATATTTTTGATAGTTTTTCGATATTTTTATTTTTGCAGTCGGTTTGCTATTGACTATGGCGGTGTTAAGGTTACCTTCTGGTCCCTTGGGCAATGTTTGAAGAGAAAATCAAGACTTGATAACTATGTTGTCAACGCATTCTGCTACAAGCTTTTCAAAGATCTCAAACCGAGTGAATCAAAGAAACATTTCTTTTTCCACAACATGAGTGTGAGTTATCATTTCTTTTTTGTTAGCTCTTTTTTATTCATTTCTTCTTTTGATTTTTTGCCAGTTCACTTTTATTGTGATGTTTCTTGTCTTTTGTATTGTTTGTTTAGGAATTTTTCTTACAAAAGTGGGATAATCAAAAGAGAAAGGAAGATATGATAAAAGTTGTGCAAAATTCATTTAAGCGTGCTAACAAGTTTATTTCGCACTGTGATCTGGTAAGTTAAATATTCATATTCATTTATTTCATGCTTTGATCTAGTTTTTTATCCACCATCATTAAATTATCTATGTTGTTGTTTTTGTAGTTATTTTTCCCTTCTCTTTTCCAAGAACACTGGTTTGTTTTTGTGGTTGATTTGAAGGATTCAATGTTTGTATTTCTGGATTCCTTTTATAATATAGACTCTGCTTATCACAAACGTGTCAAGTCAATACTTGTAAGTAACATTACCGTTTTCTGTATTGCCTAAAAAAATTCTTTTTCCTTTTCATTACTAATCACTTTTATCACTAACATATATTAGTTTTGTATGATTAGATTCCAAATTTTGTGAAGGCATGGACTCAGTATGTCCCAAAACAGATGAACTTTTCAGATTTTGATACTGTTCATGCTACTGTTCCACATCAAGACAATAAGTATTTTTCTCATTTTTCCTGCTAATTCTTTTTTGTTTTCTTAGAATAATCCATTTTTGAATTGTATAAGTAGTTATGGGTAGACATTGAAATAAGTTTGGAGTGCATACGTACTAATGTTACAGCTGTTACTGATGTGCAATTTTTATAATATTTGAAGTGCAAGTTTTTTTTTTACATAACTGATGATTTAGATGTTATTATGTTTCCATTCATGTGAAACTTGGTCTATGTGTTCCATTTATGCAAAACTTGGTCAGTTTCTAAGTTATTTAACATGCATAGATGGTCTGGTTTCGGAAATTTAATACTAAATTGATGCTTATCTTCCGGTTTGTGCAATAACGAATGATTGTAGAGTTCATGGATAGTTCTGGAACTTAGGTAGATATTTAAAGAAATTTAATTTTTCAAGTTGTTCTAGTGTTGCTGTCCTTTTTTGTAATGCATTTTAGGTAAACTGTTGTGAATTTCATGTTGTACTAGTCTTGTGTTATTTTCATTTTGTATTTTCTTGTGTGCAAACACAAAAAATGACAGTTTTGTTGATTTTTGTTTGGTCAGTTCTGATTGTGGAGTATTCGTCCTAAAGTTTATGGAGCTTTGGAGTCCTCGAGTGCAGCTTAGGGATAAGTTCTCCCATGTGGACATTGCTAATATCAGGGCCAAAATTGCTAATGAAATGCTTTTTAGCACACATAACCAGTTGGAGGATGCCAAAAGTTTAGTGAGAGATTTTGAACCTCAGGTAATTACTTGAGAAGTATATTCTGTTTTTAAATTTTCTTCATAATTTCTGCTTTTTTGTACTGCTGACAGTGTTTTTTTACACGCGTCATGTGTTTCTAATTGTAGGTGCAAGGCAAATACACTGGACAGATGTGATTTTTTCCAAAGATTATCTGCATGTGATTTTGTATGTTAATGTGCTCCGTAGTTAATGTTGCTAGTATTCACAGATATGCTTTTACTACTGTTTTGCAATGCTGAAGTGTAAATACTAGTAGGTTATATATAGGAATACTTAGTGATGACAAGTATACTGGGGAGATGTTACTTGTGTGTTGTTTGTTTTCTGTTGCGACTAAAGGTGCATGTGGTGTCGAATGTTCAAATGTTCATTGGTTGAATGGGAAGTATACTGGATAGTTGATGTATGTGTGCTGTTGTATGTTCGTTTCTACATTAATGTGTTTTTTCCATTTTTGTTTTATTTGTAATGTTTTTTTAATTCGTGTGCTCCACAAGGAATATAATTTTTTGAAGCTGCCTCAAATAAGTCTTTGAATGGTAGATTATGTTAACAGTACAAATACTAAACGATAACAATCAAGTGCGAAATGAAAAGTACAAGTCATAATCCATAAATTGTTGCTTTCAATAAATATAATTCTGTTTTTTTCATAGCATTAATAATTAGCTCTTCATGCTTATTTGCATTGCATCATACATCAATAGTCTTCTGTCGGTAAGGTGTTTTCTGTAGTCGCCCCTTTGTTCTTGTGTTTCTTGTTTGGTACTCCTCCGGTTTGTCCTGCATATAAAAAACGATAAATAGTATGTTAAGTCTTATTTACTGTCATGGGAACCTGCATATCAAAAAGTAACTTGTTTTATTGCCAATGAATTACCTGTTACTTTACGGTTTGAATTTTTCTTTTTCCTTGTGCTGCTCATGTCTTCGTGCATCTTAGGGCAAGTTTGCACATTGTGGTCATGTGATCCACAATGGCTACATGTGATGATATGCTTCAATTGTTCAGCAAGTGGTTTCAATCTTCCTTTTTGTTTCTGTGGTCTGCCCTTTGGGTTTGAATTTAGCGGGTCATTGAGCTTAATAGTTGTACTTCCCTCTGCTAGATCAGTCGATGAGATTTGATGATACATGTTGCTTTTGTCGTGTGAAGATCTATCTGTTGTTGCTTCTGTTGATGGGATGCTTTCAAGTTCTTGTTCAATCCTATCAATTTCCTTCAATATGTAAGCATATTTCTCTGCTGTCTTTGATCCTTGAGATGCCAAATCTACCATCTTCCTAGACAAAATATTGAATCTCAGTTGACTATTTTCACCACCTAGGTCTTTTGGAATGTTGTGATCATGAGCTCTAATATTCTTCTTTTCTTTTGGTCGCCATCTGTCAAGGAAGTATCTTTCTGGGAGCTCAGTGATGTTCATCTGAATTAGAACTTTGAGTACGTGCATACACAGAATGCCATCTTTTTGAAACTTTGCACAAATGCAGCTGTATTGTTCATTTTGTTTGTCAATCTTCACTATAAATCTTCTTGGTCTGAATTCCCTCACAGCATGAGTTTCTGATTTGAAAACTTCATATGTTTTATTCAGTTCTCTTTCCTCTGTGTTTAGCTTTGTTGTTCCTTTCAATTCTTGCTGGAACCTGTAGAATATAGCTCTGTTGTACAATCTTGCAGCTTGTCTTTCAAAGTAATATTCAGACCAGTATGATGGTTTTGTCCCTCTTGTGACTGAGTCCTGTTGTTTCTGCTTTTCTTCAATTGTGTCAACTATTCTCTGATACTCTCCAAGGAAACTTATTATGCTGTACGTTGATGCAACATTGTCTTTGAAAACCGAGTTAGTGCCTTCACTTCTTGCAGTCATCTGGATGAAAGGGTAGAACTATTGCTTGAAATAAACAGGTACAAACCTATTCCTTGTATTCCACATATCTTGAAAGTACTTGATGTTCTGAATTTGATATTTTGCAATCATTTCCACCCATAGATTCTCAAATTCCATTTCTGTAAGAGAGTTGTTTAGTACATCCATGAATTCATCATGCAAACCTGGGATTCTTCTAAAACACATTGATGCTTTCTCTTGTGCCTTCTTCTGAATGTGAAACAAGCAATTTCTGTGGTTTGTTTCTGGAAAAACTTTGCCTATTGCTGTTCTCATGGCAATGTCTTGGTCAGTGATAACAGTAATTGGTGCTTTGCCTCCCATGCAAGTTAGGAATGTTCTGAATAGCCATGTGAATGTTTCTATTGTTTCATCCTTTAGAAATGCACACCCAAACAAACAATTATCACCATGTCCACTAATGCCAACAAATGGTGCAAAAGGTAAGTTGTATTTGTTAGTCCTGTATGTTGTGTCAAAGCTCACACAGTCTCCATATTGGTAATAACAGCTCCTGCAATTCGCATCTGACCAGAAGATGTTTTTCACTGTGTTATTTTCATCTGCTTGGAATGTATAGAAGAATCTAGGATCCTCCGATTGTTTCTGTGAGAAGAATGCAAGCACTTGCATCATATCATTCTGATTCAATTCTTTTCTCATTGATGTTCTCAAGTTGCTCACATGCTTTTTGGTGAATGGCACAGCTGACAGGCCGCCTCTCAGAAACGACAATATGGCCATTATCTTTCTGTTTGGAATTTGCACTGAGTTGAGTGTCCTTATTAGTTTCTTTTCTGCATCTGACATATTTTTGTGTGACCGCAAGAACCTTGACTCTCCTGGGGGACTGAGCTCATGATTGTGTTCGAAATTGAGTCGTATAACTTCCCATGCAGTGTCTTTCAGCTTTATAACCATTGCTGCAGGGCATCCGGTTAATATTAATGTGTTGCTTTTTCGCTTTCCTATTGCTGGTTCTGTTGAGGTCCCTTCTTTGGATTTTCTATTCCTTTTCTTTGATGGTTCTGCAGACCTGTCCTCCTTTCTTTTGGCTAGCTGATCGCCTTCTTTTGGCTTTCCAGACTTATTGCATCTGAATGTTACCCTGGTGACAGCATTGTTAGCTTCTTTCTTTCTAGACAGATAAGTTCCAGCTTTGACCACAGAGAAACCAGCTATGAATGCATAGCTGTTGTAGAACTTTTGTGCTTCGTCTTCGGTTTGAAAAGTCATGTCTAAGTGTGGAACATGATGAGTTTCTATCTGCATATCCCCTTTCTGTGCTGCCTTTATACTTTCATTTTCTAGGAATATCTCAATGTCCTCTTCTGTTATGTTTTCAAAATTTTTTGTTGTCTGAATCTCATTTGCATTGTTTTCTGAATTGATTTTGCCAACTATTGATGTCTGATCGTGTTCATCTTCTGCAATAGCCTGATTTTCATCAACTTCAACATGTTCTGCATTGACTTGATCGGGTATGTCTGTAGAAAGCAAGTATAATTTTCTTTTATGCATGACATTATAAAAAAATTGCGGGAAAGAATATGTACAAATTTGCAAACAATTTAATACTGAAAATTAACTTACCATTCATGTGAGTCTCCACATCATAGCTTTCATTTTCAGCATTGTCTGCATTTTCATCAATCATATTGGTGGTCATATACAGGTGGTTCTGTGATCAAAGGCAATCATATTGTCAATTTACAATTTACAATGAGTACATTTGTAAATTGTTCAGCCTTACCTCGAATGCATATGGAGCCGTCAGGAGGTATGTGAAACTTCCTTGTGGCGCCTGATTGTCATAGAAATTCTTATTATTTTGTGTAATGACAATATAATTTGATTTTCAAGTATTATCACAAAAAAAATTTGTAGTGACATACTTCTAAATCTTCAGCATTTTGGCTTCCAAGTATATCCATCTGTTGTAGCAAACTTGTGTATGTGTTGTCGCTATCCTGTGATAGATTTATCTGTTGCAAAATGTTATATGTTAATGTTAGTTGCATCATGTTTTTTGTTTTTTTATGGAGAATAAATTGCCTGACATTCATATCATTAATATATTACTAATAGATGCGCAAGTTCATGTATATGAATCTGCATTTTGTTGTGCTGCATTGTATGTTGTGCTGCATTGTACTAGATGCTACTGGTTATCAAAATGACTGGAAATTGTTGTGCTGATTTGTTTCGTATCAACCATTACTATTCGGAAAGAATTATAGTTGATAGAAGAAAACAAGATGACAGCAAGTTGGGAGGTGAATCAGAGTACACATGCAGCAAACGGGAAGATTAGGAAAAAGAAACCTGGGGATTCTGCAGTCTCGGATCCATTAGCACAGGCCAGTTCGTCATTCTCTTTTTTTCTTCTGCTGCCTCCATGCAATCCTCCTCTTCTGCGTTTTGTTTTTCTTGGATTTTGCTTCCGCCTCTCTGCAATCTCCTATCTGATTTTCTTCTGTCGCCTCTCTGCAATCCGTCTCTTCTGTTTTTGGTTTTTGTGTTTGGTTTTTGTTTTTCTTGGATTTGCTGTAGCCGCCTCTTTTTGCAGTCCTCTTCTGTGCTTTATGTTTAGGTTTTCTTGGAGAGGAGAAGAAACCGTGTCGGATCCATTTACACTTTTTTACGGTTATTTTTTGGGCTAACAAATTTAGATGGGCCAGCACCGTGGAATATTTGCCCTGCTTTGAGGTTTTCGTGTTGGCCCATAACGGGCTGAAACCGGGGAGGTGTTAGTTGACACGACACAGAGTTTTTGACATGTTAGCGGGTCTGCCCATCTAAAACTTGCGGGCCCAATAAGGAACAAGTCAGCCCAAAACAACTCAACACGGTAACAGAAATAGAAACAACAGAGAACCGTTGGATGGTGATCAAATGGACAAAAAAATCGACTGAGATTTTAAAAAATTTCAGGCGACTGAGGAATAGACACCCCCTATAAAAAAAGATCGACGAGCTATGAGGCGAAATTACATATCGTCGCGCGCACCTCCTGCAGTCGAAGCATCACATAGGAGAGATCCATGCCGGCCTCCAAGGATTCAATATAATGGCAGGTGCAGCTCCGTCAAAATCACGAGCACGCAACAACCAGCCATTAAACATACCACGCAAGAACGCACGGTCGTCGTCGTTTAGTAATCGAACTGCTGGTAGGTGCTGAACGTCTGGCCGAACTGCCACCACGCGGGTGCGACGTCCTGGAAGAGCAGGTACTGCCCACCGGTGGTGGTCACGGCGAAGCTGAGCCCCTGTCCGGCGAGTCCGGCGAGGGACTGCCAGTTGGCGCCCCAGTTCCGCGACATCTGGAGCCACGCCGTGTTGGTCCCCTTGATCCACGCGCTGGCCACCGAGCCGCTGCCGGCGACGTTGGTGATGAGCACGAGCTCGAAGTAGTTGAACCCGGCGATGGTGAACCGCACCCCGCCCTGGCGCCAGCACTTGACCCGCTGGTAGAGCACGGGCACAATGCCAGCGCGGTAGACGCCGATTTGCTCCCAGGCCGGCTGTGACATGTCGAAGTGTTGTCGCGGCGGGTTGCACCAGCCACCGTTGTCGCTGGGGAGGGCCCAGTTGGGCGGGCAGAGGTTGGTGGCGGTGACGGTGACGGCGGTGCCGGGCTTGCACCACTGCGACTTGCTGGTGTCGCAGATGATGAGGTAGCACTGTCCGCACGATGCGCCGTCGTTGAACAGCGCCGTGCTCAGCGCCGCGTTGTTGATGCCGTACCCCTGGTCGTACAGGTTGCCGTACCCGCACGCTCCGCCTAATCGTAAGTTCACATGCATGCACATATGCACATTAGCTACGTAAGTACGCTCGTAGATAGCAATGCGTGCATGATTCTTACAACGAAACGTATATAAATGGAGTAGAAGGGAAATGAATGCTAGCCTACCCATTGTGCCGGAGCCGTCGCTTCCGCCGTAGAACGTGGCGGTGGCCGGAGACCAATCGGCCGCGCCGAGTGCGAGGCACGTCGCGAGGACGGTGCACAAAACTAGGGACTTGGCCATGTCCATGGCAATGCTTGCGAAGAACGAGAGATGTGGTTCAAGTGAGGGTGCGAGAGGACGAAGTGGCAAAGGAAACAGTTTGGTTTGAGCGATGGTGATCGTGTTGATCGAGGCCAGTGCGCTTATATAGAGCAGCAAGCGCAGACTAATGGGAGGAGCGAGTGCTAATTAATCACCATAGGTAGAGACTAGAGAGGATTAGACTATTAGAGGAATGATATATGGTCTTGTCTTGTGTCAGAACATACGCAATCCGTGTTCGATCCAAGCACATGCAGCTCGATCGATGGACGCAACACGGGTTAATTAGCTAGCTGATTAAGCTAAGCTCCGAGGCCTTTGACTTTGGCGTGTTGTAACCATCGCATCATCATTGATGCATCAGGCCTTTGTTAATTAGTTGAAGTTAGTTATCGCCGGCCGTTTCGATCAATTTTTCTCCGGCCTAGCGAGTCGTATGATTAGATAGATTCTCAGCGCAACTAACTGGAGCTAATTCTTTCCACACCGCGCGCACACGTTAATTAATCTGATCATCTAGTGGTTGAAAGGTTGAAACCCTGCTCTCTGCATGTTCGTCTACTGTATGTATGGAAGACTGAACAACCGATTGTGATCAGAAATCATGATAAACTAATCTGTTAATGTAGAAATGTGAATTAGTCCATTTCGACTTACTAATTAGATTAGTATTATACTAGTTGTGTGGATTAGTTGAATTAAATTTTAATTACTCTATTTGATTGGAAGAGTGGAGAAAGATCACATTCAGAAGCTGCCGGCGCTAACGTGCCGGTCGTAATTCCATGTCGGTCGGAAATTTCAGAACTCATATTATACAAGAAGAGATGACTTTCTTTTTAAAGAAGACGTCATGAGTTAGCAAATATTGGAGAGGCTAACATAATTGATGTCAACGATCTCGACCATAACTATGGAAAAAAAACTCAACCATTAAATTTTCCCTGAAAAAGGGAAGTATTTCCTCAACAGTCTTGACCTAGCTAGGTGCAGAAATAATGCTGGCACTGTAATATGTGTATCTAATAATCTAAATAACTAATTGACTTCACTTTCTCCCCGGACAAAAATAAGAAAATATGTTCTTGTCATTCTGACCATCCAATTATGACAATGGAAATGTTAGGGTTCAGCATTAATAAGTAGACTACATATAATGTGTACGAGTTTTTTTAATGGCAATCTACATTACGACACTACTGATTAACTTCTTTCATTTCTTCTTTTAGAACCAAAAATGCCCCTCTAGAATCTAGATAGTCTATATATGCATGATATAACGCAATTATATGAAATGAAATCCATGTGCTAACGATCGCAAGCACATGATTGCAGCGTCCGGGCATCGACTTGTGCGTTACAATGATTGATCTGTACAAGCCCAATTCTTCTCGTTTTCTTCCATACAAAATTGATCCATCGACAATATGTAGCTAGTACTTATTACCTAACTCATCCGCACCCAATCATACAAATTGATTTGCGTGTTAAGAAACGATAGTCGTCATGTATGAGCTAACTAACTAACTACCGGACTGGTAAGCATAGAACTTGGATGCAACACCTAATTAATCGACGTACGTATTTGCCTCGTGTTGTTCGATCCAGGGATCAAATCAACCTACTTAATCTTTTTGCATGCCACTGCAAATTGGCCAAATCCCCGTGTATTAGTAACACAAGAGATGACATATTTGGCATGGTGAAAATTTGCAGTAGCAAATAAGCAATTGCCCCTCTACTTTTAACTACTGAAGTAGCTAGAATGTCTGAATGTGCATGCCGAGCTAATTTACTGGCTTAAAATAGAGCAAGAAATTGTAGACACTGGGAATCAATCATCATTAGAGTGTGCAAGTCGAAGTCCGGAAGTTACAGGCATATGTATGTGCTGATGCGCATATATACGTCCCCTTCATCAATAGACATTAACATTCAATTACCACTAAGCACTTTTGTTTCAAGTATAAAAACACTTTCTGCACTATTTTAAGATTACACTAGCGCACATAGTTAAAACATAGATAAAATACCAACCATAATCATGAATAACTATGGAAAAAGTACATATTATTAATTATTAGAGTAGCGACCATATGGTGATTAATGATAAACTAAATGTGAGACTAACTCGTTTATTGAGTATGATATTATTTAGTCATACTTGGATGAAAAGGTGGAAATTATAGAGGCATGCATTAACATCACATTTCTATATCTTGTTGCATTCTCAGAACTAAAATATAGATTGAACTCTACCAAATGTCTAACATGAATATACGCATATATTTTTATTACACATTCTTACATGCACACATTTAGAGGAGTTCACTCTATATTTTTTTATTTCATTAGTATTAGTCCATGTTTTTTATCCATATATATTGGAGATATCTACTTTAAAACATATCTTTGAGTATATAAAACTTATGTAGTTTATATATACTCATATTACTTTATATCTAATTATTTGCAATTGTGGTGGTTATCATCAATTAACAAAAAGAGGAAGATTAACGAATCTAAACCCACCATTACAGTGGCGGACCCAGGATTTTTAAGATGGGTGTTCGGACTTCGGATCTTGGTTACTCGGATACGTCGATACCGCGACACGTCGTTTCCCTCAAAATACTGATACAAGGATATGTGTATATAGATATAATAAAAATACAAAAAAATATTGAAATTAACGATTTCTTATGAGACAATAGACGATATAAAGCTAGCATAATGACATAAATTAAATAGCAAATTATAGATATTATTGATAGTTACGTACATTGCTAATCCTGTCCCTTTTTTGCTCTTTCCAGCTCTCTCTCCCCATAAAAATTTCAAATTTACAGACTCCATTTTTTAAAGCTCAAAGATCTACAAAACCATAAAATACAAAATTCATGAGTTTACTGCATGCTATATTTTACAGCGCCATAAACAAAACATGAGTTTACACTACTCAGAAAAACAACTTTTACAAAAACAAGAATCAATCTAGGCAACAAGCTACCATTGATATGCAAAAACCATAAAATTCTGATTCATCATTTGTATAAGCCAAGAGGGCAGGAACTATATTAAGCCAATATATAATAGCAGCAACAACTTGTGGGCAGAATAGTTACAAGCTAAATACTAAAATATATTCATGGGCATATCTAGAATAGCAATTTATCATAATGCGTAGACACATCTCCTACAACTTTTCATGGCCCAACCATCAACAACACATTCTATATGATCCAAATACTATGCATAAATCATGTTATAATAAAATACATAACAAGGCACAAGACAATACCTTTCGACAATTGCAAATGCAAAACAAGAATCAATGTGAAGACAATGAAGAATAGGTTAAGCCCGCATTCATGCCCAGATGTAGACATGGAGTGAACCAGTGAAAGAGTAGACCACAAAAAGAGAATGTGGCAATGTAATAGACAACTAAGATAATCAATAGAGCCATGTACCTGCAGTGATAAACATGAAGGAAACAATGCAGATTTTGAGAAATCAAAGAGTTCACTCTAGACCAAAGGAAGCTGAATGAAAACAAGGGCAAAGATCTGCTACCAACCAGAATTGTTCATTCTTAGCGACCCAATTCTCATAGCATCTATGCAAGAAGTCCAACAAAAGAACAACTTGAACAATGAGGAATAGTCCAAAGCCAAACTTAGATATCGACTCTACAAAAACAAATAACTATAGTAACTTAGTAAGCATCTCAGACTTTGGAATGATGAGCACCTAGCTCCAATAAGGCCAATAGCATAAATTACACAACACATAATATGGCAATATTTCTTTGTCCAAAACCGATTAAAGGCTTTAATTGTTCAAGAAACAACAAAGCTTATAATCAATATGTTCGTTTGAAAATTACACTGATTAGTAAAACATTATAGAAAACACCGAAATGCCAAATTTTCTACGAGTTCCTTCGACCCAGTTGTAAATTGAAGGTGAAATAAATCATATGGATTAAAATTACTTCTCCACAAACAAAGTCATAGTCCTGGAAATACCATACAATCTAATTTCTCCCTATTTCACTTCAAATTCCTAGGCCAGAATTAGCAAGCGCACATCCTGATGTAACAAAACACACATCTATTATGGAGCTTCGTGAATCCTGATTGGAATGAGACCAAAAAATCAAATCCGTAGATGACTACGCCTCCAATACAGCAAATCAGTATCCAACCATGAAATTCACCCAAAATTTGTGACCAGTTCTCCCCAAATCAGACCCTCGAAGCCTAGCGCATAGCCACCAAACCAAAGACGAAACCCAACACCTAACATGACATCATGTCACAATTTCACCCAACTGCTCACCTCTGCAGGCAGCAGAGGCGACTGGAGTGTCACGGCCCTAACGGAGGCCCCCATAGGGACGCCCGTCCCGCTCCTGCCCCTCCCTTTCCCCGCACCTCCACCCACCACGTAGCTCCACCGTCTCCCATCGATATAGGGGCCGGATAGGAGATGAAAGGGGATAATACCTTCAGTGAGGAGGTCAGCCATGGACTGGACATGGTATCTATCGGCGAGGCTGGTGCCTAGGGTTTTGGATTAAGGAAACATGGAGGAAGGGGGATCATCAAAGTCAACGACAGGGGCTAGAGCGGCGGCGGTCGACGATGGCGAAAGAAGAGGAAGAAATGGAGCCGACGTCTGCGGCCGGTCGCGTGGCGCAAAGCCAGAGCCTGGTGCGGACTGCGGAGGCGCGGTGCGGATTGCGGAGCACAGTGTGAACTGCGGTCGGCAGCCGGTCGCGCGGAGGCGAAGGCGGATTCCGATTCGCGAATGGCACGGGACGGGGGGGTGGGGGTGGGTTCTGGGGGTGGCCGTGTGAGCTGATGGGCTGATCGAGCTGGGCGCGCGGAAAAATGGGCAAGGCCTAGATGCCTGTTGGGCTGATTCATGGCTACAAATATAGCTATTTTGGCCCAACTAAATATATACATATGTATTATATCTTGTATATACTAGATTTTTTGTCAAAATTTTTGGATGTTTAGCTGAACACCCATGAACTAATATAGATTCGCTCCTGCACCATTATGAGTTAATGGTATATTTTGGGAATTAATGATGATCACATTATAGGACTAATATTTTTCGTGAGTTGAATAAATAGGTTATGTTTAATGATGATAACGACTTTGGATGGCATCATGAGTTGATTGTAATTAAGTTAAGGTGACAAGGCAAGACACTTTAATGCGGCGAGTTGGCAATCTGGGGTTAACATGGCGCTTGGGAGGGGTCGGCGAGACGCAGAAAAGGGAGAGGGCGACATGGCGGTCCCGTTTGACCTAGTGCGGGTGCCGAGGAGGGACGAAGGGCAACCAACAACGAGAGGGAGCGGCGACGCGAACTCGGCTCTGACGATCTTGACGTCCGTTGGTCCCCGGACCTCGGCGTTGCATGAGGAAGGAAGGCTGGAGCTAGGTGAAGCTAGGGCGGTAGTCGGCGATGGCTACGCCTTACCAGAGCTTGCTTGATGTAACGCCCCCGTTTCCAGGGGCGCGTACGGACACGGCATTCCGCAACTATTCACGCGTAAACAGTTACGGAGTGACGCGCAAGAGTATACCATTGCATGCTTACAACAAAAGTCCAGCATATATTTCATATAAGGAATAACATCCATTTTGACAGCGGGGCGTGCAAGCCCAAAGTATAATTACATTACAAAACTCCAAGGTCCGCTTCGAGCGCGGCAAAGACCTAAAGCCACGGATCCTCGTCGAAGAAGAGACCTTCTGGGACTTCCTCAACGGGGAGACCTTCACCTTCGTCTTGATCCTCTAAAGAGTGGATTAAGCAAGCCATGAGCCAACCAACCGGCTCAGCAAATCCCAAAGGGATTCTACCATATTACATGCATGGATTTGCAATGGAAGGAAGTATACTTGGTTTATTAACTTGAGTGGATGCAGTTTTATTTGCAAACATTTTCAGAAAACGGACCCAAAACTACTTCTCAAGAACTCAGGGGTTTTTCAATCAAGAGTTAATTTAACCAGCTAAACAAGTTAAAACATGTACAAAACTACTTAAGCTTCGCGGCTGGAATCACCCAAGTGACACAGCTCCAATAACCGGGAGCACGGCGTATTCGAATACCATTTATTTGACTCTGCAGAGTTTGCTCAGCTTTACCCACACGATCCCTTAACTCCCGCTAAAGAGTTAAGAAAGCCAGGTCGTTTCACTGCTCAATTCTTTATATATGCTCTACCCGGTAGAATTCCACTCGGGTCTGGCTCACACACTCACACCCACACACACGCACACAAACGTCCGCTTCGAGTGAATTCTACCGTTGTTAGGCACCCGCAGCACGGCCTGCCTAACCACGTTACCCAAACACCTACTTCTCACCACCTGTAGAGTTTCAATTGAGTTGAGCAGCTACTAAACCAGTGTTGACAAGTCAACTCCTGTGGTTGAGCGGTCACCATGTCATTTGCTCAGCGTAAGGGTCTGGTCCTTATATTTTTCCCCCAGAGTCCGCAACCCTGGTCAGGTCCACGACCTTACAACCCAAGGTAAGAAGCGGGCGAAAACCGTCTGGCGGCGCACCACAGCCCCCCTTACCCTATCTTGCACGTCGACATACTCCGCCCTAGGGCACGGCATCCCATACTACCCTGCCCTAGAATCGGGTTTTCCAAATTCTATTGGCCCGCAGCCACAACCTTATTAGTGTAAGGACTTTGAGTGATAACAGTAACTTACAGTTATCTAGATTAACAGATAATTATTTCTAGGGTTACCAAGGTATGGCTACAAGTTTAGCATGGCTTTTGTCGGTGGTAGGTTTAACTATATAACATGTCATTCTGAACCATTTTATTTTACTTTGAACTAACTTTTCAGAACTAGCTCAATGCAAATAATATATAATATAATTAAATGGCATGGGATACAACATGATCAAAGGATTTGGGACTTGCCGTTGACTGGGACGATCTCGGCTAGCTCGAACGTAGAAACGCCTGGATCCTGAGCTGGCACTTGAACTTCCGGAATCTCCGATACTAGCGTAAACATGGAAAATAAATAAGTCCAGCTCGATACTAATCAAGCGAGGAGAAATAAACTAATTAAAAAGGAGTAAAATGCATAAATCCATAAATGGGGAATTTTAGAAATTTATCTGGGATGAATATGTGGAAATGGAGGCCAAAAATGGGTCTAGGATAATATTTGGAGCAAAGTGGTGAAATTTAGGAATTTTTGGGATTTTCTAGAATTTATTTGGATTTTTCTGGATTTTGAAAATTGGGAAATCAATTGAAAATCTGGGTGAACAGTAACGGACCGGCTCGGCTACTGTGCGGCCCGACCGGCGGACGGCCCGCGCGGCCCACGGACGCATGCGCGCGCGGCAACGCAGGCCAGGAGGCCGCGGCCCAATTGCGCGTCGCGTCCGCACGGGGTGGATGGCGGCCGCGTGGCACAGCGGACGGCGCCGATGCGAGGGAGACAGTGAAGCGGTACGGGAGATCCAACGGTGACGGGGCGGGGAGTTTACGAAGATCCAACGGTGGCGGGGGCGGGCGAATCGGGTGGCTGTAATTAGCTGGCGACGAGACGGATGGACGGATGGGGAACAGCCACGTCGTCGTCGTCTTCCTCCGTCCACGCGCGCGCAGCAGAGGAACGGGGACGGCGGAGCTGCTGCACTTCGGCGGTAGAGATGGCTCCCGGGGGCAAAGAAGGGCATCACCGGGCGCGTCTCAACACGGGGAGTCCCTTTAGGGGCTCAGGGAGGTGAGGAGGTCAATGGAGAGGACGGGAGGCAGAAGGGGGAGAATCGGGTTTGCGGTGGCGGGGGAGCTTACCGGCGGCGAGGTAGCCCAAATGGCAGCGGTTACACAGGCAGGAGCTCAAGGGTTTCACGAGGGTGGCGGAGGTGGAGGCTGAGGAGCTGCGGAGCGTGCTGGCCACGGGAAGGGTGCGGTGGCCGGCGGCGGCCTTCGATGCCGGAGCTCCTCAGGGCTTCTCCGGGTCAGGCGAGTGCACCACTAGGTTTGGGAGGTAGTGGAGAAGCTCTGGGCTAATGCAATCGAGAATTGAGCAAGGGAGGGGGAAGAACGGCTTACGGGGTCGCCGGCGCAGATGGAGGTGGCGGCGGAGCTACGGGCGAGGAAGCTTCAACTGGTGGCTCGGGGAGGCTCTGGGGAGCGGAGGGGAAGCAAGGGAGGGCGATGGAGAAGCTCGGGAAGCAATGGGAGAGTGAGGAGCCGGGGCGGGGGTTTTATACCCGGCGGAGGGGGAATGAACCCGTGGAGAAGAAGACGCAGGCGGCCAGGGGGGGAAGAACCAGGCGATGTCAGCACGGGGAAGGGGGAGTGAATCCACTGGCGACGACCGGCGCGGTCGCGAGCGCGTGCAGCGCGTGCGCGCGGAGGGAGACGGGGAGAGGCAAGGCGCGAGCGAAGGGGAAGGGTGAGGAGGCGCTCGGGCAGGAGAAAAGCGGGGAGGGGAGTGGCGCCAGCGGGAGGAGGAAAGAGGAGGCGCCGGGAGAAGTGGAAAGCGGGAAATGGCAGGGCGCCAAAGGAAGAAGAAAAGCGCATGGCTAGAAAGGGAAAGCGGCCAAGAGGGAAACTTTCCCAAAAGGGAAAGTTTTCATAAATTCCCCAAAAATTAGCAAAAATTCACAGAAAATTTGGGTTTGAAATTTTAGGGCTTTTCACTTGATTCCTCGCGCGGAGCAGCAACTCGGCGGAGACTCGCTCTTGAATTATGACGCGCAGAGGAAAGCTTGGCGTCGGCAAGCGAGGGCGAGGAGGATGGTGGTTTGGAGTAAGTTCTGTGGACTCAGGCATGTACTATTTAAGGCGATGTGGCTGTGGGCTGTGGCCCGCACGCCAAGGAAACCAAGGCGAGGAAGAAGAACAGGACTCGTCTGATAGACGGGGCGCAGGTGTCAGCCAGACTGGCAGTGGGACCTAGCTGGCAGCTAGATGAAAAGAGGGCGAGGCCAAACAGGCGACGCGCGGCTCAGGGAAGCGGCGCTGGGTCGAGCGGCGCAAAAGGAATGGGCCGCGTGGTGATGCAAGCCAGGCCGGAAAGGAGAAAAAGGCTTGGCCAAAAAGAAGACCGGGCCGAGAGAGTAAAAACAAATTCAGCCCAAAAAGGAAAATCCAAATTTTCACTGATTTCTAAATTTTTAAAAATTAGAATAATTCAAATTGAGCTCCAACGAATAGCAAATAAACTCCCAAAAATCCAAGAAAATACAAAAAATTCCTTACAACACAAGGAACTCAAATGAAGCTGGTTTTAATTTTTGAAGTTTATTTTATTCACATTAAATCTTTAAAATTTCTAAAAAAATCATATTAAGCTTTAATTAATTTAAGAATAATCTAAATGGTTATTTTATTTTAAAAAAATTAAAAAGGCACTGAAAACTAGAATGCTACGTAAGTCTACGGAATTGCACGAGCTGCAGCTTACTGATAGTCATCCATGAATCAAGAATCAATAAGCACATGAGCAATGTCAGACACATTTTAGATAGCTAGACTTCAGGCCCAATCGCGATCAGTCAATCAGGTCATTTTTCCTGCTTCAAGAAAAAATGACCAGGTCATTTAGTGTAAAAATAGGGTATACAAAAGGCCCATTAGGCTAGGCCCCAACCAAGCATGGATTAGAATGGGCCCTTTCATGGGCTTGGTCTGAATTTGCTCTAATCCAATTCCATGACCACCAATGGATGAAACGGAATCCCTGGCTAATGGTAGAGGGGAATGGTACAGTGATATTAGCTCGTTCATTTCCGCATTTCAATCTGTTTTTAATTTTAAAATCTTTCAGTAATCCTTATTTGTTAGATTAATAAATCATAGTCAAAATCATAAATCACAGGTCATTTTCAGTCATCCATGTCAACAAACGAAATAGTTAGATCAATTGATATAGTGATTGTTTACTACCGCACTCGAAGTTGTTACACTGATTTTACTATAGTACCTTACATCGTTAATTTATAGTTTTTCGATTAGTGCTTAAGACAAGTATATAATCGCATGGTGCCATTACTCCTAATTGTGGAGAATCCGTGCAGCCTCGATAAAGTACGCTAGGCAGGTTCGACCATTCAGTTTGCACTTCTTTTTCTTTTTAGCATGCAAAGGCAATTCCTTCTTGAATTTTTCTCATCTTTGGTATACTAGAAGAGAGCTGTTCTAACCTTGATAAACCGACATTCTACAAACTAAACACATTTTCCACAAATCAATCAGTAAACTAACCACGTTATATTTTTAATTTCAGGAAGTCCACGCCCGATTGAACCTCTGTTGTCTCTCCAATCATAGAAAGGCATATGAATATATGATCGATCATTTCGTCGACACCGATAGGATCATACATATCATGCAACCCTAATCTAAGCCGGAATCCATAAATGCATTCGTTCATTTGCAGCACTGGCCGGCTGTGATCATTTTGGTTTCAGCTTTAGCTTCCGGCTTATTTTTCACTATTCATAAATTTCGTATTTTTCTGAACTTTGGCTTTTTGTTGAGCTTTTTTGTCGGTTCTTTTTTTCCCGTATTTGTTTGTATTATACGTAATGGGCTAACATATTTTTTTAATATTTTTTAATTTTTTTAAATTTAATTATGCTAAATAAGTCTCTGTCAGCTACAGTATTTTTTCAGTCAGCTATAGTACTTTTCAGCCATAAACCACAAAAAATAAGCCCAAATGATCATTGCGCCCCCAGTTAATCTCGAAATTAAATGAAGCACCGATGTGGAAGGAAATGTGTTAGTTGCAATCATTCCAATCAACGCGCAAGTCGAGGCCTAGCTTAGCTAGCTAGCTTGGAGCAAAACTACCGTTCTATTCTTTTTTTGATTTTTTATGTTTTTTAATTTAATTTCTCTAAAAACCAAAATAATTAGAGCGCCTTCTTCAAACAACTTGTTTCTTCGAATACACCGTCTATGACGGTGTTTTCGCTATCCGTTACTATCTTCGAAAGCACAAACAAAACTCACCATCCGCAACAAAAAAAAACATGTGAATCGCATGTGCTGTGAGTTCGGACGGTGATTACGTGTTCTCTGACATGAGATCAATCATCAATCTATCACCGTCATCACATTATCCCGCTAATCCCATCCTAATCGATCATTTCCAACTCCCGTTCCGACCCCTATTTAAGCACTAATGGTCTTGATCACTTCTCATCGCTAGCAACAAACCAACACTTCATCTGCTACTCGTGTCTTTCTCTCTGTTTCTCCGAAGTTATCGTGGGCATGAGCATGGCGAAGTCGCTGGCTCTGTGCGCGGTTCTCGCGCCGTGCCTGGCGCTCGGAGCGGCTGACCGGACGCCGGCGACGGCGACGTTCTACTGCGGGAGCAACGGGTCCAGGACGATGGGCGGGACATGGGGTACGGCAACTTGTACGACCAGGGATACAACATCAACAACGCGGCGCTGAGCACGGCGCTGTTCAACAACGGCGCGTCGTGCGGGCAATGCTACCTCATCATCTGCGACACCAGCCGGTCGTAGTGGTGCAAACCCGGCACCGCCGTCACCGTCACGGCGACCAACCTCTGCCCGCCGCGACGGTGGCGACTGGTGCAACCCGCCGCGACAGCACTTCGACATGTTGCAGCCGTCCTGGGAGTGGATCGGCGTCTACCGTGCCGGCATCGTGCCCATGCTCTTCCAGCGGGTCAAGTGCTGGCGCCAGGGCGGGGTGCGGTTCACCATCGCCGGGTTCAACTACTTCGAGCTCGTGCTCATCACCAACGTCGCCGGCAACGGCTCGGTGGCCAGCGCATGGATCAAGGGAACCAACACGGCATGGATACAGATGTCCAGGAACTGGGACGCCAACTGGCAGTCGCTGGCCGGGCTCGCTGCCAGGCGCTCAGCTTCGCCGTGACGACCACCGGCTGGCAGTACCTGCAATTCCAGGACGTCGCGCCAGCGTGGTGACAGTACGGCCAGACGTTCACTGTTGGCAAACTGAAGGACTCGGTCCATTCCATGATGCCATGCACTGCACGTTCACTACTCCGATCCAATAGTTCAGGAGTTAGTTAGGCTACTCAGTCAGCTTGTACATGTATAAATATTCTGTTTGAGTTCAATGCAATTCATTCGGCTCAAGCATTCCTTCATGGTATCAGAGCATTCCGTGGTCTCCAACCCCTTTGCTCGTAGATCCTGTCACACTTCCGCTGCCATGGATCAAAATCCAGTTTTCTCCCCAGATTCCTCCCCCAGTGCTTCCACTGCTTCTCCTCCTACCCACGCCGGTTCTCTTCCCCGTGGCGCTGCTCCTCTCCCCTCCTCCTCCATTCAGATGGTTAGCATTCGTTCTCATGTTCCCATCACTCTCGATCTAGCCGAATCAAACTACACCCAGTGGCGACGCTTCTTCGACACGGTCTTCGGCAAGTTTGGCCTTCATGCCCACGTCGACACTCCACCAAGCGCTGCTCCTGCTGATCCGGAGTGGGTGATGATCGACCACTCCATCGTCAACTGGTTGTACACCACCGTCTCCAAGGAGATCCTCGACATCGTCCTCAACCCCGACGACTCTGCCTACGCCGTCTGGCACGCGATTGAAGGCGTCTTCCGCGACAATCGCCTCACGCGCGCTGTGTATATGGAGGCTGACTTTCGGAACCTCTACCAAGGCGAACTCACCATCACTCAGTACTGCAGCCGCCTCAAGACGTTGGCTGGCAACCTGCGCGACGTCGGCCAGCCGGTTGGTGAGTCCACCCAGGTTCTCAACCTTCTCCGTGGACTCAATCCACGTTTTCGCCACTGCATCCCTGTCATCACCGGCAAGACTCCCCTGCCCTCCTTCCTCGAGACTCGCTCCTATCTCCTTCTTGAGGAGTTCCAGATGGAGCAAACGGCCAAGATGCAGGCTGCCCAGGCTATGCTTGCTGGTCACTCGGCGCCTCCTCCCGCTGCCGTTTCTACCACCGACAACAGCGGCTCCTCTTCCAATGGGCGCTACAAGAACAAGAAGAAGAAGAATAAGGGCAGCGGCGCTCCACCATCAGCAGCTCCCGGCAGCGGCGGCGGCGTTCCCCATGGAGGTGGGGGATTTCGGCCCCCCGCTACCCCTGCGATGCCCTGGGCTGGCACCTATTCCCCTTGGCATGGGATGGTCCAGGCGTGGCCCATGCCCTTTCGGCCTCCTGGTGCTGGCGTTCTTGGGCCACGACCCGGCCTTCCGGCGCAGCAGGCCTTGACGGCGCAGGCTGCTCCTGCTCTTTTGCCTTCGGCCGGCGGTGCTGCACCAACACCAAATACCTAGGACTACTCAGCTCTTCTCTCCGCATTGCAGTCCTCTGCTCCAGCACAAGTCGGCGGCACCTCTGACTAGTTCTTCGACACTGGCGCCACGGCTCATATGGCTCATGCCCCAGGTAATCTTCAGCATCTTCAGCCTTCCACCTTTCCTTCCAAAATTGTGGTTGGCGATGGCAATTCTCTTCCAATTACTCATACTGCTTTCAGCTCTATTCCTACATGTTCTTCTCCTTTGCACCTTCGTAATATTTTGGTCTCTCCATCTCTCATTAAGAATCTCATTTCTGTTCGCGCTCTCACTCGTGATAATCACGTTTTTGTTGAATTTGACCCCTATGGTTTCTCCATTAAGGATCTTCACAGCAAGGCGGTGATTCTCCGCTGTGACAGCACCGGTGATCTTTACCCTCTCCACCTCGACGCCCCACAGACTTTTCATGCTACACACCACTCCGTCGACTTGTGGCATCAACGGCTTGGGCATCCGGGCCGACAAGCTCTATCATCGACACTTGCATCCTTTAAATTTTCTTGTCATAAATCAGCGCCGCATCTCTGCTCAGCTTGTCAATTGGGTAAACATGTTCGCCTGCCTTTTTCTTCTTCCAAGTCAGTCACATATTTTCCTTTTCAATTGTTGCATACCGATGTCTGGACCTCTCCCGTTGTAAGCAACTCTGGTTATCAATATTATCTTGTTTTCTTGGATGATTACACGCATTATGTCTGGACGTTTCCCCTACGGCGCAAATCTGATGTTCTTGCTACCATTTTAGATTTTTGTGCCTACGTTCAAACTCAATTTCAGCGTCCCATATTCAGTTTTCAGTCTGATAATGGAAAAGAATTTGACAATTTTGCGCTGCGCAGTTTCTTTGCCTCTCGTGGCATTGCTCTTCGTCTCTCTTGTCCTTACACTTCGCAGCAAAATGGGAAGGCCGAGCGCATCTTGCGCACTATCAACGACAGTGTTCGCTCCATGCTGTTTCATGCCGCCATGCCACCGGCCTTTTGGGCGGAGGCGCTTGCCACAACAACCTTTCTTCTTAATTGGTGCCCCTGTCTTGCTTCCGGCCCAATTACTCCGTATGAGCTGTTGTTTGGTGTTGCTCCTGACTATAGTGCACTTCGTGTTTTCGGGTGTCTATGTTTCCCCAACCAAAGTGCCCAGGCGCCGCATAAGCTTGCGCCGCGGTCCTTGGCGTGCGTTTTCCTCGGTTACCCGGCCAATCACCGTGGTTACAGGTGTTATGATCGGGCGTCCGGTCGAGTGATCATCTCCCGGCATGTCGTATTCGATGAGGCTTCATTCCCCTTCAGCCACGTCGCGCCATCTACTCCACCAGCGGCTTCACCACGCCATGATCCGGATGTCGTCTTTCTTCCAACACCGCCTACTGCACCGCCACCGTGTCCGATGACTTCATCACCATGCCGCTTGACGCCACCTACACCAGCATACTCTTCGCCTGCCACCACGGTTTTGTCCTCGGCTGCTCCTTGTGTGGACCGCTCGGCACCAACTTCATCCTCTCCAGCGCCTACGGACCCTGCTCCTGTGTCTCTTCATCCGATGGTGACACGCGCTCGAGCCGGCATCGTCAAGCCTAATCCGCGCTACGCGCATGTTGCTACTGTGTCGCAGATTTCTCCGCTGCCATCCTCTGTCCGCGCCGCGCTCCGAGATCCAAACTGGCGCGCGGCCATGCAAGCAGAGTTCGACGCCCTCCTCGCGAACAAGACATGGACTCTGGTCCCTCGGCCTTGCGGTGTTCATGTCGTCTCCGGCAAATGGGTGTTTCGGCATAAGCTCAAGCCTGACGGCACGCTCGATCGCTACAAAGCTCGCTGGGTTGTCCGGGGTTTCTCTCAACGTCCCGGCGTCGACTTCGGTGAAACCTTCAGCCCCGTCGTGAAGCCTGCCACCATCCGCACTGTACTGACTCTCATCGCCTCTCGCAATTGGCCTGCTCACCAACTTGACGTCTCCAACGCCTTCCTTCACGGCACTCTGCATGAGCAAGTATATTGCCAACAGCCCACTGGCTTTGTTGCCGCCGATGACCCCGACGCCGTCTGTCTTTTGTCCAAGTCACTCTACGGCCTCAAACAAGCTCCACGGGCCTGGTATCTGCGCTTCACCGAGTTCATCAAATCAATTGGCTTCAGCCCCACCCGGTCAGACACATCCCTGTTTGTACTCCGGCGGGGTGGCGACATGGCGTTCCTGTTGCTCTACGTCGACGACATGATTCTTTCTGCCTCCACCGACACCTTGCTTCGGTCTCTCATCAAGCAGCTGCATGGTGAATTTGCCATTAAAGACATTGGGCCATTATCTTTCTTTCTTGGCATCGACGTTCAGCGATCTTCCTCAGGCTTCTTCCTGTCGCAAGCACAATATGCTGAAGAACTCCTGGATCGTGCCGGAATGGTCAATTGCAAGCCTACTTCCACACCAGTCGACACCAAGCCGAAACTATCTGCTGCTACCGGTAAGGAATTGTCTGCCTCCGACGCCTCTTCATACCGCAATCTCGCTGGTGGCTTACAATACCTCACCATGACGCGTCCTGACATCGCATACGCCGTACAACAAGTTTGTTTGCATATGCATGCTCCTCGAGACAGTCACATGGCTGCCGTAAAGCGGGTTCTTCGCTACATACGTGGTACTTCTTCCCTGGGGCTCCATATCTCCGGCTCTTCTTCGTACTCGATCACTGCATACTCGGATGCGGATTGGGTCGGCTGCCCAGACACACGGCGTTCAACCTCTGGCTACTGTGTGTTTCTTGGAGACTCTCTTGTTTCTTGGTCGTCGAAGCGGCAACCAACGGTGTCCCGTTCGAGTGCGGAAGCGGAATACCGAGCCGTGGCCAACACGGTCGCCGAATGCTGCTGGCTGCGTCAACTTCTCCAAGAACTGCAATGTCCTGTTCAGAAGGCCACAATTGTCTACTGTGACAATATCTCTGCCGTGTACATGGCTGCTAATCCGGTTCATCATCGTCGGACTAAACACATTGAGCTGGATATACATTTTGTCCGTGAGAAGGTGGCACTCGGTGATGTCAGAGTTTTACATGTTCCTACAAGCTCTCAATTTGCAGATATCATGACAAAAGGATTGCCTGCTTGTTCCTTCAGTAAATTTCGGTCCAGCCTCTGCATCGGACAATCCGACGCTTCAGCTGCGGCGGGGTGTTGGCAAACTGAAGGACTCGGTCCATTCCATGATGCCATGCACTGCACGTTCACTACTCCGATCCAATAGTTCAGGAGTTAGTTAGGCTACTCAGTCAGCTTGTACATGTATAAATATTCTGTTTGAGTTCAATGCAATTCATTCGGCTCAAGCATTCCTTCATTCCCCACCTACAAGCAGTTCGACTACTGAAACATGCAACCATGCAAGAGTGCTCTGATTCTTTGCCATTTGTTCTTGCTGTTCCTTCCATCAAATGGCGAGAGCGCGCATAGTAGCTCGTGGTTTTGACGGAGTTCGCATACAGTTCTTGCCATCGCATCATTGCTCGTGACACGATGATAATTTGTTGTTTGTTTCTTCTTCTTCCAAACGGCATCACATATATAAGATTGTACGTCTTATTAAGTGGAAAATTGCAAGCGTTCACACAAATTATTAATGCATTTATTTGTCAATTCTCCATCTTTCTGGTCGGCTTTGAATCCCAGGAAAAACATGAGGACTCCACGTCGCAGCTTTGACTGTGTAACGCCGTCATTTCTGGAAGCGCCAGTAATCTCCACAACTGTCCAAGACTGTTTAGTTGCAAAATACAGTATATGAATGAGCATCAGTTAAAAACATGCTTACAAACAAGAACCAAACTTTATTACAGAAATAAGGCTTAACAACCTAGTTTTGGACATAGCGGGCGTACAAGCCCAAAGTTATCTTACAACACAAAAGAAATTCCACAGGCAAGCTCGAGCGAGGCTAAGACATAGAACCACGGATCATCGATGAAGTATGGTTCTTCTGGCTTCTCATCAACAGCTTGTTCATCGTCGATGTACTGTTCTTCTGTTTATTGTTTAGCAAGTAATGAATATAACCGTACCTAACAAGTCACAAGAGTAAACCCTAATTTAACTACTTGCAAGAATATTCAATGAAAGGGAATATATTGGTTCTATTAATGAGGGTGGATGCAATTTTATTTGTCAACATTTTTAAACATGACATAACAAAGCTAAAACTTCTTAAGAGTAAGGTGTTTCTCAATAGTTGCTTTCTCATATTACACCAATTTAAAACATTAGAAAATCTACTTATACCGTACTATTGGAATAACTCTTTAAACATAGCTTCATTAACTAGGAGCACGTCGTATTTGAATGCCATTTATTCCACTCTCCAAGTTGCTCAACTTTACCCACAAGATTTCTCAGGCTCTCAATGTCATGCGATAGGCATGCTTCGCTAGCGTACGACTGAGTTGATAAAACAAGGTTTTTCGCTACTCAATTATAGCCTCTACCCAGTAGATCCCACTCAGACCCATTATTTACTGGCTAAACCTAAACACTTCTGCCTGTCCTGAGTGATATCTACCATTGTTAGTATGGTTACACCGCTTCCATACCAACTCCCCGTCATCTATACTCCTGTCTTCTATAGAGATTTAATCAAGTTGAGCAATTACTAGACCAATGTTGATAAGTCAACACTTGTCATTGAGTAATCACTGTGTCCTTTGCTCGGTATAAGGTTCCAGTCCTTACTTTTCACTTGAGACTACCAACCACAATCCAGATCCTCAGTACTCGACGACACTGCCACCACTCTACTTAAACCTCATCCCTAGGGTAAGGTCATGGACTCCAACCATCTAGTGGCTTTCCACGATGCCTCCTTACTCTAGAATAGTTTAAACAAATCTACCGGCCAAATGCCAAGTCACTTAGTAGTATAAAGTTTTGAATGAACCAATCTACAATTGTTCATACAATAATTAAAGATTACTAAGGTTGTTAAGGTGAATATGGCCTCAAATCAAACAGGGTATTTTTCAGTGGTAGGTCATATCTAATTAACAAGTCATTCTAAACATTTATTTTAATCAAATAACATTGCGCAAATAACATTAATGCAAATATTGTAGATAAATAATATGAATTTCATATGATTCAATATGATCAAAAACTTGTAACTTCTCTTGCTGCTCGACAAACTCAGCTATCTCGTAAATTTCAACGCCTGGGTCAGGTCCTTGCATGGTCACCTCGGAGTACTCGGGAGTTGACGCAAACACATAAAATAATATAAGTCCATGCTTGAAACTAATCAAGCTAGGAAAATAAATAAAATAAAAAGGAGTAAAATGCAATAAAAATCAGATGGAGTTGGTCTGGATTTTAATGGAGCTTGGATGGGTGGAACGGAGGTCAAAAATGGATTTGTGGTGTCGAAATGATTGAAATGGGGTATTTTTGGATTTTAGGGTTTCAGTGAACAATAATGAATAGTGCTGGGCCGACCTTTTGTGAAGAGTGCATGGCCCGCACGAAAATAGACCGACTCGGCCAAATGGGTTGGCCGATTTAGCCCAAACCATGCATGGCCGAACGGCCCAGCACACGTGTGCCCTCTGGTGCCCGATGGGTGACACGCGGGCAGCCAAGATCTGGCCACGTCGCCCCCTTCGTCTACCTTCGGCCATCTCCTTCGGTGGAAAATAGAGAAGCAGCGAGCTCAAGGAAATGGCACTGATGAGGTTCTCCAGTGCATGAGAGGAGTATGGACGGGTTCCTGGCACGGTGGTGATGAGTAGGGTGGTAGTGGCTAGCGGCAGGAAAGAAGGCTGCGGGCTTTACTGCAACATGAAGCTACTCCGGTGAACTTTCGGCGAGGTTAAGAGTGGCTTGGCCATCTCTAGGGTATAAGGTTCACGATGGTGGTGAAGGTTTGGGTTGGGGGGTTCTCAGACGAGCTGTCCACGAAGAAGGTGTTTTGGCCGACGGAGGCTCACGGTGCTAGGGCGTTCAAGAAATGCTCTCATTCCATTGAGTTCTGCTTTATAATCATGGTGCTCTGGGGATGCTATGGTGGAGAGGAATTGAGATTTAGCGGTCGGAGGTGGGAGTTAGGCCGAGGGGCTCACCGGGCTCAGGGGACTTTGCCGGTGAGGCTGTGGTGAAAAAGAGCTCGATTGGCGGTTCTGGCTAGTAGTGAGAAGTGGTGTGGGGCTCTTTGTGGAAGCAATTAAGTTTTAATTGTGAATTGAGGCGGTGGGAGTAGTGGCTTAGCCCGGGCGGCACTGGTGCATGGAGGGGAGAGAAAGCAGGAGCTCTGCTGAGGGAGGGAGTTTGCAAGTGAGGTGGCACTGGTAGCACTGTTGCCTTTGCTGGAGTTGGTGAAGGTGATGGCAGCTGGTACGGCGGTTTGTGCACATTAGCCGGGGATGGCAGCGAGCTGCGATGGGAGCGGGCTCGAGACAAATGACACACGAAGCGAGGAAGGGGTGAGGTCAGCAAGGAGGAGCGTGAGGCTGGGAGGTGGGGCCACAGCGTCAGGAGCTGGCAGGCGAGGTGTGAACGCAGGGGCTAGCTCAGCCACAATTTTGGGCAGTGGCGTGCGGCCGCGTGGAAGGGGGAAAATAGGGAGTCAATGGCGGGAGGCGGCTTTGCAAAAGACGCCAACGGGGAGGGAAGAAGGGTTAGCCAAAAAGAGAAAGCAAGAAATCAAGGGGGTTGCCAAATTGGGAAGGAATTTGGAATTCAAGCAAAAATCCAAAACCAATTCTAATGCTTTTGAATTTTGAGGTGTTTCAGATTGTATAAATGATAATTGTGCTAAGCATGGAGTTTTAGGTTTGGAATCCACCTTGGGTCGTACGGTAAAAATCATTGCATCGGTGCGTCCAAACCTTAAATTTGAAAGCTAGAGGAGTGGTGGTTATTAGCTGGTGGTCGACAGTGACAATTGATAAAAGACACATTCGGTGGTGGGAGTCATGAATTTTTTAAGTACAACGGTGGACACACACACGTACTCATGTATACATCTGTATGTATATTTTAATTCACACATACGTTAGTGTATTTACTACTACATGCCCAGCTAGAGCGGAGACCTACAACTCACGGAATGTAGGCAAGTGCTTTGAGTACTAAATGCACCCATATGTGCATATACTCTACCTTCTCAGGACCTAGCCCAACGAGATAAGTAGGAAATCCTTCTTGATCTAAGGATCGAACTCAGGATCGGTGGGTTCAGAACAACCGAACCCACCACTAAGCTAATGCTTAATTCTTGGGGCTCATGGATTGGTAGAGGGAAGGTCACATTGTGGCTCACCATTAGTCTCTTTTGCAAAGCCACTTTTGCAGAGCCAATTTAATGAGTCTGTGTTTCCTCACAATAAATCTAATAATTCTACGTCGTTCTCTTGCTAATGAATCAGAAATGGGCGGTGATGTACTTTCGTATGTGGCTAATAATTACAAAACATTTTCCTCCATTTTTTCTGTGTTTTCTCTAGAGTACCTAAATAAATATTTTATGTAATTAGTGTGTTTTATTTATTATTGTTCCACTAACATTGAATTTCATTTTCTATCTAAAAAATAAAGAAACAACAATCCCATGTATTGTAGAAATTGAGAAGAACCCCCAAAAACTTAAAACCCTCCAAATATTCTATTTTGTTGTAGAGTATATAAATACATATTTTAAGCAAATTGTGCGTTTTATTTATTATTCTCTCTTATATTGGATTTCATTTTTTATCTTAAAAACATAAACAAACAACCATCCTTATGCATTGTAGAAATTGAGAATAATTCAAAAAAAACTCTAAATTTTTATCCATATCAAATCTAAACTAACTATCCCACGAGATAACAACCGGAACACGGGAGTAACATAGTAAATTCCTAGTCCGCCACACCAAATCCAAACCGACCAACGAACTCGGGTTTGAACAGTCCGGGACGGAGACGGCGGGGGATTGCGCGGACGGGCCGCAGCGCCGCAAAGCCACCGCGCCGGCCCCCTCCAACTCCGCCTCCTCGCGCTCTCCGATTCTGACACCGAGAGCAGCTGCGAAACCCGATCCGACCGTAACACTAACTCCACCCAATAAAGCCGCAGCCGCCGCCGCCGTCCGTCTTGGTGTTGGAGAGTCCAGACTCGCGATCGCGCAGCCCCTTGTCTCGCCCGCGCGCCGCCGACTTGTCAGAATTTTGAGACCCTCGCCACCTTGCCGAAGAGTTTTGAATCCCGGTCGTGATGGATTCCGGTTCCGGCAGCCGCGCCGCCGACGCCGCCGCGTCGCCTGCTAAGAAGGCGGCCCCAGCTCCCGCTCCCGCCGCTTCGCCCGCTAAGAAGGCGGCCCCTGCTCACGCTCCTGCCGCGTCGCCCGCGAAGAAGGCGGCTCCCGCCGCGTCGCACTCGAATAAGACGATTCCTGCTCCTGCTCCCGCTCCCGCCGCGTCGCCCGCGAAGAAGGCGGTTCCTGCTCCCGCCGCCTGGGGGAGCGCGCCGGCCGCCGCTGGTGCGTTGGCCGGCGTGCACGTCATGGGCGGCGCAGAGTACTGGCCTGCTCTTTCCGGCGGGATGGTGATGCCTGCGGCGGCGGCGCCCAAGTCGAAGGCGCCCCCTGCCGCCGCCGCTCCTTGTCCTCCCAAACCCACGGTGAGTGTTCGTCTTCGTGTTCCTTTTTGTTAGCATGATGAAATTTGGAACATTTTGTTGAGATTGATTGAGGTTCGTTGCCGTCGCGATCGTCTCAGAGAGTGGCGGCGTCGATAGGAAATCCGGGCGCCTCGAGGACCGTCCCTGGCGATCGCGCCGCTCCGGCGCGCCCTGCGCCCTCGCCTGAGAAGCGTGGCGCTGTCTCGGAGCAATTTCCTGCGCACGCGCCGAATCACAGGAGCAATGGCGGCGCCGCGGGCCACCAGCACGGGCGTTTCCCGCCGCACCCCCACGGCAGGAGCGGGTACAATGGAGGAAGCAGGAGGGCGGTTGGTGGTGGCATTAGCGTTGGCAATGCTACTGTCAATGGCAACGGTGGCGGTGTCCGGCACGGGCAGGAGCACCAGTGGGGCTTTCATGGGCAGCCCGGCGGGAGGGGTCACCAGGATGGGCATGGACCGGGGCACAGGCAGCCCGGTCCCCAGATGCCCTTTGCCTGGGCTCCGCATCCTTTCCCTGCGCAGCTGCCGCCGCCGCCTCCGGTGCCATTTTTCGCTCCGCCGATGCCGCCGTTCCACGGCGCGTACTACGGGCCAATGATTGGATATGCACACTGGCCTGGTATGTGATTACATGCAATTGTACGAGTAGGAGGTGGTACAGTGCCACTGTTATGTCATACTAATTTGCTTTCGTTTTGTTTGGCAGAATTTGCACATGGTTTCTACGTTCCACCCCCACCAGATGCGCTTCACTTTGCGCCGTATCCTGCACTCCCTGTGCATGTCATGCTTCCACATATGGAGCAGCAAGCAGCTCCTCCACACATGGTGGAGCAGCAAGCAGTGCAGCCGCACGTAGAAGAACCGGAAGCAGCCAAGCACGTAGAGGAACCGGAAGAAGAGCAGCTAAGTTCAGAGAAGCTGGAAGAAGATCTGCGTGAACAAATAGAGTATTACTTTAGGTTGTTCCTGTAATTCCTTTAGATTTACCGGGAACATATATCTGTATGTATAGCTGCTGCTAGGTCAATTTCTTAACATTCTCCTTTTGTGGCAGTGAAAATAATCTATGCGCGGACCTATACTTGAAGCAGAATATGGATGCGGAGGGTTGGGTTCCATTGAGAATTGTCGCTGGCTTTAGGAAAGTAAGTTCTCTCTGCAGTTGTCATGTGAAGCGTTAATCAATGCACATCTTCTTTCGCTGCTTCATTAACATTCTACACAATTAAGCTGGTAGGACACACTTATTTTACTTGGAACATATCCCAATTCTGCACTAAATACGGCAAGAAACGTGTCTCCATATGTTCTAACTGCATTTATTTCCCGCTTCGTGTTTTTTCAGGTCAATGAGAAAACTACTGATGTAGAACTCATCCTGAAATCTGTCTCGTCATCAACTGAGGTTGAAGTACAGGTAACCATTTTCTATGTCAATTTATTTTCCCCAAGAAAATTTGTTACTATATTCCTTACTATAATAATGTGAGTTTCAAGCAATTTGTGAGTTTTCATGTCTTTGTTACATGCAAAATCAATTGGTATAGATTATTTTGTTGAATTTAGTTTGATATATGAATATATGATTAATGCGATACAGGGCTGGCCTATCCACATTTGTCATCACTCAGTTATTATTAAGGCAACATATATTAGATAAACATAAATTGGTCCATGAGAGTTAAAGCAACATATTAGACAAAAATGGCGTACATTAGTCCATGTGACAGATTCAAATCTTTTAACTGTAAATCTGGAGTTTGTTTTGTTCAAACTAAATTCTAATAGTAATGTTTAGACGAGAACATTCCAATTCTGCTGTTTTCCACATTGTCCTAAAACATGAAAACAAATGCAGAATATCTTCATGTGCATTGTAGCCGTGCAACATAGTTGTTTCGTACCACTTATTTTACTACTAGAGCTTTTTATTAATATATACATGTTCTATGCTTTTACAGGATGACAAAATAAGAAGGCGCATAGGGTGGGAGAAATACATACTTCGTAGAACCAGCTTGCCTGACAATTGAAGTATGCCACTAACCTTGAGTGTATGCCTTAACAGTCACGAGTGTGTGCTCACTTCACTTTTTCGGTGTCTCCTAGCTTGCCAGATATGACGGGATAGTTCCATCCATGCTGTTGTCAGAAATAGAATCCGTGCACTGCACATGGCACGAGTGCAGTTCTTACAGGCAGACCTGAAGACAGGTCGGCTCGCCGTTTGGTGAGCAATCTGTTCTATTCTCAGTAACCAGAAAGTAGCAAGACCTAACCAAAAAGTAGCAATTCGAGGCTTAGTGATGAAGGGTTTAAAATATTTCGGCTTCTGCCTTTCAGTTTTTAAGTGGCCATAAGATATTTAAAATACATCCACTTCTTAGTTTCGATTTTTTATATTTTTGTTTTTTATTTTTTCTTTTATTCCTTTGTATTATCTGCGATGGTATAATGGTGTTTTTCTTTTTTTCTCTCTCTTTATTTTTTAATTAAATGAATTAGAAAAGCTAACCACCGCTACAGTGTAACTTCAGTTACTACAATATAATTTTGACTGCAATGGTGTACTTTTAGCCTAAAACTGACAGCCAATTAAAGCGCCCCGAAGTTGAACAATGTGCTGTGAAAAGAAGAAGGGAAAGCATATACAATATAGCCTAAAACTGGGATGGACTATCACTGAACTGACCAAAAAAAGAAGGGAAAAGCCGGCAGCGCTGGCAAAGCAAATGCGAGATCAACTCGACCCCTTCATGGAAAAACATCAAGATGTAGTAAGGATGTGAGATGTGTCACATTGTACTAGGGCTATCAAGTATCAACGCGACATCATTTCTGAATTAGCGAACTAAACTAATAAAAGAGAGTTGGTTAGGGTGCTGGTTCGCCCCCATTTTTTTCTCTTTTGGAATAGGCCGGATCGATGCTACTAACAAACTATGATTATTGGTACCCTTTTTCGAACTGTTTGTCAGCGAAGCAATCGTACAACGAGCGGTAGAAACTGTAAGTTTAGTACGTAGTCTAAATCAAGCAATATATAGGAATATATAGACTCAAACCTTAAAATAGAAAATAAAATATTAATACTCTTAACACCCTCTCAAATACAAAGTATATACAATAACATTGCATTTGGAACAGTTGACACTAACATACAGAAAATCCAAAAACTGTATCTTGAAGACGTCGTCATGGCGTGCAACTCTTGAAAAATTGTGTTTTGGATAGATCGCCTCTTATTCGAAATCGTGCGGCGGCCTATAAAGCACAAAATGCAGGGCCAAGAAGGTAAAGGTAAGTAAGAGCAAAGTCAACCGCGGTACATCCGGAGCTTGGAAGCTCCGAAAATCCAAGTGGTATGTTTTTTTCCAAAGAGCTCCAACTTTTGGCCTCGAAGCAAACGGAAGTACCGTGCTGGAATTTCAAAACTTCCGAAGATCAGAACTATCGTGCTTATAAAAGCGGTAGTATTGCGCCGAATTTCAATGGCTAGTTCTGACACTCTGTTATAGCCGTTACTGTTACTACAGTACAGGTCCGCTTTCCTTGATTTTTCAAGATTATTTTATGCAATGGCTATATTTGGTTAGTGGGGGTATAAATACTCCCCCACCAGCTCAAGGATAGAGTAAGACACTATATTGAAACGTTCTTGAGTATAGAGCATTCACTCCACACTTTAATTGTTTTCATTCTATTCATTTGATATAGTTGAGCCAACATCAAGTGCATTAATCTAGATTTATCCTTTGGCACTTGATCGCCGTCAAGCGAAGCCTTGATTTATTACTCTTGGTGCTTGCCGGCACCTAGACGACTTGGCGGGAGATTACGAGGTGACCTCTTCAAGAATATTGTGAAGAAGCCCGGCACCGACTTGTGAGTGGTTTGGTGTCCACCATCTCCAGAACAGAGGAAGGACAACAACTGGTGGATTGAGGAGTTAAGGTTTAATTTGTGGAGCCGGTCCAAGTCGATTGGGTTTCCTCAACGTGAACTAGTGAAGGTCGACAAGTCTTTGATACCATAGGAAAAACTTCTCGAGTCATCTTGTGGTTATTTCTTTGTCTCTACGTTCTGCACTTATATTTCTAGCTTTGTGATTAATAAGATTGTCTTGTTTACTAGTGTTAGAGATATATTTATAGAGAATAGTGTTTGTGGTGCCTTCGATATTCTAGAATTGTATAGGTTTAAATTGCATTGAATTCTTGACTAGTCTTATTTTGTGTTAATTAGTCTTAGTAGGTAAAAATTTTTAGAGCCTCCTATTCATCCCCCTCTAGTAGCTTGTTGTTGATCCTACAGCGTGGGGCAGATCCGGCACGACGAAATCCGAGCGCGGGTGGTGGAGATGACTGAATCTATTGCAATAGCCCAAGAGGCAATATATAGGAATACATGGGCTTAAACCCTAAAATAAAAAAGACACTAATACCCTCGACAGAACCCTCCAGGTCCAAGCAGTTCTCCGGTACTCTTTCTTCTCGAGTAAAGGACCAAAATGGAGTTCCTAACTCGCTGAAAACAGTATACCAGCCTACATAGCACATACAGTTTCTCCATCATACCAAAATGCTCCAAACATGAGGGAAGAAGGCCTAAAAGTGATCAACTGGGACCGTGGTAACTCTCTCCCTCAGTTGGTGGTGATCAGTTGGGCTTTTTTTTGTGGCTTATGGCTAAAAGCACTGTAGCTGGCTGAAAAAAATATTGTAGCTGATAGAGGCTTATTTAGCATAATTAAATTAAAAAAATCAAAAAATATAAAAAAAATATGTTAGCCTATTACGTATAATACAAACAAATACGGGAAAAAAAGAACCGGCAAAAAAGCACAAAAAACCCAAAAATTCAGAAAAAGACGAAATTTGTGAATAGTGAAAAATAAGCCGGAAGCCAGAAGCTTAAGCCGAATTGATCAGGGTAGTCCTACTCGTATCTGCACTTTATCCTTGGAATGCATCAGGAGGTACTAGTACATCATCATCAAATTACATATAAATTCTCATACCTTTTGTTAACTTTTCAAGGATGTTGGAAACTCTCATTTACATTACCGACATAAACAATGAGAATGCACGAAAGGAGCTGTGTAATTTGTTTTATTTTTAAAGAGAGAGAGAGAGAGAATTGGGCTTGGAACTGTGCTCTACTGCTAAGCTAAATGGACAACCCGAGAGGAGTTGGTATAATACCCTATACAAACCCCGGGGGTTCCTGCGCGGCGAGAGGGGCCACGTCGCCCGTTGGAGCGCTCCGCCGGCGCGTGGCAAAGCAATTTCGGTACGGCCTGGTTAGTTTTTTTGCAAAAAAGTCCCTGAGCTTTCCGGAAATTACATAAAGGTCCCCGGTTCTCGCGAAAAGGTCCCTACCTGTTTTTTTTAGCCCCTTCACTTTGCAGGATAGCCCCCCGCGGTTTTCTAAATTACACACGAGTCCTCGTTTGTTTACGTATAGATAGTATTGAGAGAAGGATCGAAGAAACTTATCCTTCGAATCAACATTTATCACAAGGGAAGAACCGAAGAAGACACCAAAGTGAAGAAGCAGATAAAGACGCGCCGTGCCTGCATGCACGCAGAGCTGCAGGCAGGATCATATCCTACGATCGATCGATTCTACAAGCCAGCGACGAAGAGAGAAGAGAACCAGATGACCAGATCATCGCTGAGCTGGTCGTGCTCGTCCAGCCCCGTTGGCGCCACGCCGCCGCCGATGTGCAGGCGGCAGAGCGGGCACGTCCGCCGGCAGAACGCCAGCCACTGGTCGACGCAGTCCCGGTGGAACGCGTGGCCGCACGGCAGCCTCCGTATCTCCTCCCCGTCGCGGAACCTCGATATGCACACGCAGCACCCCGCCGGGTGATCGTCGTACCGACAGCGGCACTGCTCGCCGTCGGCCACCACCTTCCCGACCGCCCCACCTCCGCCGGCGCCGGAGAGAGCCGAGGAGAGGAGCGCCACCACGTGGCTCATCATCATCACCATCTAATACAGCAGCAATGCAGCGAGGAGTGGACCAGCATCTGAGGCTGGATTGCAATGGCTTATAAGGTGAGCGCGAGTGTGTGTGGTTTGGGATCCAGATATATCATATCGAATCATTAGCCATTGGGATGGAGAAGGTGCACCTAAAACTCCAGCCTCTCTCTCTCTCTCTTCCTTTCCTTGGATACAAAGCTTCTGCGATGCGAAAGGTTGGAGCTAAGCTAACTAATTGACAGGATCATTCGTACGTCCGACCTGACAGGGTCATTCGGTCATTCGGACCCAGCCAGTTCGGCTACTGTGTTAGAAGCTGCAGCGGCCTTCCCGGGCCGTCAGACCAAAAACCAACCACAGTAGTAAAAACTAAAAGGCTAAAGCGGCATGCAGTAGGCTTCATCAATCTTAAGACGTGGCCTCCAAGTGGCTACAACCATCTTGGTCTCGGACTTAGGATCTTTGGCCCTTATACTATGGGCATATTCTTTAAGTCAAAAACTGATGGTTTGCGATTTTTGCTACAGTATCTAACTTTTAAACTGAGTATTTTCTCAAGACGAGATCTACAAGTTAAACGATCTACACGTTAAAAGCCTAACATCTGTACCAGCCAAAATCGCAAGTGAGTATCTGTCTCTTCGTAATCTATACCGTAAACAGCCAAAATTTAAAATTTTCAGCCAAAAGCCATAAGCCGCAGCCGAAAAGAACATGCCCATATATCGAGTTTCACACAACAATCAGTTCGTCCAACAGTTAACCCGTCGAGGAAAGGTAGACAGTACACTAATACTTCAACAAGGAAATATGCATGTGGAAAACAGAGAGCTTTTTCTCTTCTGTAAGTGTGGTTAACAACCAGGAATATAGAACTTAAATTGGATGCCCGCGCGCATCTGCATGGCCGGTCTTGTCGGCCGCAGCCAAGCAGATGTGTCAATTGAGCTAGCCTGCCTGCATGTTGCTTCATCAGCACAAAAGTAGGGGAGCTTTTCCCATGGCTAAGCAACTTCAGTAACCTGCAAGGAATCGGAGGAATGATCAGTGAGCGAGCAAGTGATCAGTGGTTAGGTACACTGACCGGAACTATTCTCCCCTGTAGAATGTAGCTGAAGGTGAGCTGTCACTGATCATAGCTCTATCCGTGGCATGTCACATCGCTCACGTCTCCATGAAATTCTCATTATAATCGAATCCATTTCATTTGTAAAAAGCTTGGTAGATTGCACTTACAATTTTGCAGGAGTTGATGCTAGATAGGCATAGCAGGTTGAGATATCAATCCATGTGATGTTCCTTTCAGTCAACTGGCAAATGGCATGGAATGTAACGGTGGTTGGATGCTGTGCAGAACTGCACATACATACATGTTATGTTCCTTGCCGGAAGAACATCCGGACAGATGCAAGATTTTTGTTTTGTTTTCTGGTACCAATTTTTCTTCGGCAGGTGCTCCAGCTTTCCGCTGTTCTCTTTGCTTTTTACAAGGTACCTTTCCCTGTTCTCTTTCTTCTTTTTTTCCCCTCTTGATAGAATATCCATGGCCGGTTAGAGGAAATCCTCCCAAATCTTTACATTGGACCGAGAACAGAAATTGCATATGTATGTCATTTCAGGTGCAGATACTTGCTTCCTCAAACATCAGTGCAAGTAATTACTTCCTAATGCAGCTCTAAAAACCTACTAATGCAAATGCAGAATAACTTGGGGTCCAGGGTCCTATTGATTTGGTGGTATCAATAATCAGGATTAATATAACAATTACTCCAGCAAAAAGATGAAGGAGAAACAATTGTCACCAATTTTGTTAGGTTCGTCAAATGCTCGCAGTGCGATGATCTCAGTTTGCTGTTTGGATAAGATGCTGTGGAATATGAAACACTAAGAATAGATAAATAATCAGAAACCTTAGAAACCTTTTCAACAGTACTCGTGTAACGGCTTCATTCTCTTGAGCAAAATAGTCGGTGCACATCATCAGGGGAATGATTTACTACAGCAAGCAGTGATTTGAAGAGCACACGAACTGTGCTATTCTCGATAACTTTATCTACTATTACCACAACAGGAGCAAACATGTGGATCATTTTTCACCTACCTTGCGCGAATACTTCTCAAAAGTCATGTATCAGTATCAGATACTGTATCGAATGCAGATACTCCGCCGATACGCTCCGATACGTATCTATAATTTTTTAAAAATTTCAAGAAAAAAATAATCTCGATACTTTTTCGACACTTCGTGGATACGTGGCTGATATGGCTTGACCTAATACATATACTATTCTTCAGTCGGCCATTCACGCCTGCATCTCACAAGTCCATCTCCCCACACCCGCATCTCACGAGTCCCTGGCACTGTCGCTCCCTTCAATCGCCCACTTCCCTTCCACATTGGCTCCCCTTCCTGCCTCGGCAGTGGCGGAGGGCCCGATAGGGCAAGGTAAGGCTTGGGCCATACCTTGATTTTTTGCAGCAGGCCCCCATATACCCCCTATCCAGTATCTAATAGCCCAATAGCTACTAGCTAGTCAATGTAAATGTAAACCCTAGACTGCTCCCTGCTCCCTGCTCCCTGCCTCCCTGGACGGCTGGACCCTGGGCGTAGCGGGCGGCGGGCGGGCGGCGGGCGGGCGGCAGCCACCGGTGGGCAGTGGCGCTGGGCGCTGCCGCGCTGGGCAGTGGCGTAGCCGGCGGCGGGCGGGCGGTGGGCGAGCGGCTGCCACTGGTGGGCAGTGGCGCTGGGCGCTGGGCAGTGGCGTAACCGGCGGCGGCCTGGGCGTAGCCGGCGGCAGGCGGGCGGTGGGCGGCAGCCACCGGTGGGCAGTGGCGCTGGGCGCTGCCGCGCTGGGCAGTGGCGTAACCGGCGGCGGCCTGGGCATAGCCGGAGGCGGGCGGGCGGCAGCCACCAGCGCGCAAACTCCGACGTTGACAGGGTTGGAGCCTTGGAGGAGCTTGAATGGTATTGCTTTCGATCCGCCCCACCTCATTTTTTTTCCCGTCCTCCGCCACTGCAGCCCCGGCCTCGCCCCGTCGCCTCCACACTGCCAAGACCCTAGCGCCACTCCATCGACCGAACACCGCAAAGACCCTGCCGCCTCCACGCCACCTGGTGGCCGATCCCCTTCCCTCCCCGTCCGGCCGCAAAGATCCCTCTACGTCGGCCGGCCGCCGCACCTTCGATTGACGTCTCCATGCCTCGGCCCCCCTCGGTGAGCCCACTCCCCTTTCGCACCGATCTCCTTCTCTAATTTGTAGAATGTAGATCTGTGACTTGGATTAGAAGGTATATGAACTCACATATGCAAAGTTGTAGATCTGTGACTTGAGTTGTAGCCTGGAGGCTCGAGTGGCTGAGGATGGAAAAGATACATCCTTTCCCCTCGCATGGCATGTTTTCTGATGCCATCTATGTAGATAGAGGTGGTTAGCATACTCTCTTTATCTTGCCTTTTTTGCCATAAATTTTTTTGGTTCAGTCAACAGCTTTTGCATGTCACTTCTAAATAAATGGAACTGATGACCATTTGTTTCATACATCAAAGAGTCAGAAAGTTATGTTTTATTTTATAAGCTATAAAAGCATTCAGAGCAATATCAATGAGTGGCGCCTTCTCAAGCAGTAGTGGACTAGTGGTTACTTGAAACATGGTTTGGTTGAATTAGTTCTCTTTGTGTAAGTGTTACGTGAATACTATTCTTGTCCCTTTATATATTACTTTAACAGGAATTGGTGGATGTACTTGCACTGTTGGACTGTATGTATAACATTATACTGATTGCAAGATTGTATGGATCAATCTCAATAGATGTTATGTATGATGCAGTGTATCTGTGTATCAGTATAAATGTATGATGTTTAGATGTTATAGCTCATCACAGTGGTTCATTCTTCTTCGCAGATGGTTCATTATATTGGTCTAACAACTAGGAGGAAGAACTGGAGAACCAAGCAATTTGCTAATACTAAAGTATTCTGGGTTTATCAATTCGTGGTATCGCGTATTCGTATAGGGGTATCTGGGCAACATAGTTTTTCACTCATCGTGGAAGAATCCCTAAAACCGCATTCTTCTGATTTCTCCTTGTGGTCCTCAAGCGACTTTCCATCTTTTGGGACAAGACAAGGAAGTCCAGCGACTATCTGGAGTTGCATCAGCACGAAATAAGAATTAGGCAAAATTGGTGAATGAAATCACCAGATATAGGGGCAACTGCTGACAAAGAAAGGTGGAAGTTAAACAGCTAGACGATTCATGCTAGAAATGAATGAAATGCTAGAAGAAACATCACATTTAATCCTGCAATTCCATATGTTCAAATTTTCATTTGTTCCTCTAGAAACCGTGTTTCACATATTTATCCCTCAAAATGCAAATGATATATCAATTCCCCTTTCCAGGACATTATCAGTTGGTTGTTAGCCACTTGGCGTGCATTTTGATCAATTTCTCCTCCCACACTCCCTCTCTAGTTTGTACTCCCACCCACGACACGCAGATGTCTTGATCCACGAAATAATAACACTACCACCTAGTTCAGAATAGAAAACATGATCCACATATACTTAATTCCATTGCTTGCTGGTTGGATCCGAAACTTTCCCAAGAAACTACGCAGGCCCTGGTTCTGCTGAAAGGCTGAAATCCGCTCAAAGATAAAACTTGCGACATCCAAAATATCCATCCACTCGTGGGTTGGTTTGTGGTTGCTTACTAATTGCTAAGAAATCGACCTTCCCACGTTTCTTGGACATATTTTTCGCTCTGGCAATACAACAAACAGGTGGCCGGCACATATGGTCACATGGACATGCAATTAGAACAGAGAGGGGGCACCTCAACCAATGCAGCCTGTAGCGGAGCGGGAGGAGCCGCCGGGACTCACCGGGAAGGACACGCCGACGGCGTCGCTGACCAGAGACCCGCTGGCTTCACAGTACCTGCTCGGTAAGTGAAATCGTACAGGTGGGTAAACAAGGTAGGACGGAATCGAGGGCACCGCTCTTTCTTGGCTTGGTTTTGCCTCGCCTACCTGAGACGCTTCTTGGACAGGGGGCAGACGAGCACGTCGGAGAGCGCCTGCGGGATGCCGCCGCCGTCCGCCTCATCGTCGCTATCCACTCCGCAGAGTGCGAATCGGCCCGGTGGCCGTCGCCCAAAGCGCATGCCTCGGAGGCTGACAGGCTGCCAAGCGCCAGCCCATTTTCAGCACTCAGGCCTAATAACATCCAACCCATCATCCATGTGGTCTTGTGGGTGGGCTTCCAAACTTAATCGTTCTCTCGATAACGCTGCAGTGAATGGCCCGTTCTTTTATGTTTTTGGGTGGCTTTTAACTTCTATTTCTTCGGAAATCAAAATAAACAGAATAACTTTTAGGGATCTTTAAATAGCTTCTTGAGCCTGTTTGCATGTACGTCGTTTATATTAGCATCTTTGTCATCTACCACTAGGGATGGAAATTGTGCCCGTTTACCCGTATACCCGTGGGTAAATACTTTAATGGAGCCGAGTATTGGATATTTTCTTTACCCACGGGTATGAAAATAGGGGAACACTCTATCCGTTGGGTAAATGGGCATGGGTATGGGTAAGATCCACCCATACCCGCCCCACCCGTTTACCCACGATATAGATTAATAGGCGGCACAACCATAACAATATCTCTAATTGTTATTGATTGTTATAAACTTTTGTATATCTCTAATTGCTATTGGTTGTTATAAACTTTTTTTGATAGCTATTATATTTCCTAGCAACAGCTGCTACTTATATGCACATATCATTAGTTCAACTCTCAAAAGGTGACTCTCAGTTCGCGGATAAACGGGTATGCCCACGGACGACAGGTATCCGCGAGCGACGGGTATGGGCGAGGTTCTTCACCCGTCGTCCTCTGCAAGTATACCCGTGGGCGTAAATCGGGGTCGCAGGTACGGGTATGGGCGAGCACTACCCATACCCGTCACGCCCGATTGCCATCTCTATCTGCCACGTCTCAAAAAAAATCGGGGCCAAAAGTCATCGGTCACAACCAAAAGCCATCAACCATAGCCTAAGGCCCCGTTTTCAAACAATGATGGCTTCTGGATTTCAGAAGTCAAAAACCATTTAGAACGTGTTGGCTTCTTAACATGATTTTTTCTTTTTTCCTTATTTCTTTGCATTATCCATAAAGATATAACGGTGTTTTTTATTTTTTATTTTATTTTAATTGAATATCTCAGGAAAAAAAACTAACAATCGCTATAGTCCCATTTTAGTAAAAACCACATCCAAAAACCAAAGTACTTTAAAATAGGGCCAATCACTCACGTAGTCATCGTGGGATCCATGTAGTTAGGGTTTCGATAATTTAACTACTAATATATATTAAAGTACATAAATCAATTGTATAAAAATAAATTTACTATGTCCAGCTTATAATATGATTTTTATTATTTTTGCTAGTACAATGTGATACATAGAAATGTCATCGCTAAGGGGGGCTGCTCCATGTGGCTTCAGTTTCTGGCATTCTGCTTCTAGAAGCAAGAAGCCATTTGAAACGCGTTGGTTTCTTATTTTGTTTTTGGCTTTTTTTGCTTTTGATTTTTTTTCTTCTTCTTACTTTTCATTGTCCATGAAGATATAATGGTGTTTTATCTTTTTTTTATTTTTATTGAATGATTCAGAAAAATTAACGGCCGCTACAATCAGGGGCGGAACCAAATAGTGGCAAACAATGTCATAGGACACCCGTCCAAAAAAGTTTAGCAAGGATTAGCACTTTTAACCTATGTGTGAACCCTAGGCTAAATTCAATGCACCCGGTTCTTTCCTTGAAACACATGAAGGGAGCACTAGCAGCTCAAATTCCCAATAGTTAGCAATTGTTCATGATAAGTCTCTATTTCTCTTAGTCTACGAGGCAACTATAGCAGGCTAGTCAGCTTTTGAAAAGCCAACATAAGAGAGAGAACCGCAACAAGCCACATCCTCCATGTGATTATCCCAAATCATGTTACCTCGCAGCAGCCCTTGACACTTGTTTGTCTCGCATGGTTCGCCAGAAAATGTGCACCATGTACGTCATAAAACCGCATCCAACTAGGCAGCAACTGGTCAAAAAAGAATGGGAGAAGTTAGCATCACCAACTGCCCTTGCTTACCATCTCACCGTGGCGTCGCCTAGTCTCTATTGCCTCACGCCCTCGCTGGCCGAAGGAAGTTTAGGTTCACCTGATCAATATATACTTTACTCTAAATTTATCTCAATTATTCCAATTTGTGATTTATGATTTCAATGTGATGATTGTTGATTGATTTTTGTCGAATTGTATGGTTAAAACTTAGAGTTTCAATTTTGATTTTTGGAATACCAATTTAGCCCGTTGCAAATCATAGGCAAAATTGTAGTATTTTACTGTAATATCAAGTAAGTAAATCACTAGACGTATTTTTCTATAATATTATTTTTAAACAAATATTTAACTGACCTTTCAATTAATTAGTGATAATTTTGTGAATAATATACTTATTTGCTATGTAGAGAAATAAGAATTGACTAAAATTATGAATGATGTTATGGTTCATCGCTTTATGAATTTAGAACGTAAATACTAAGTGATAATGCATTAATTTACATTTGATCATTTTTTTCTATTTTTTACTTGAAAATTTTTAGTAATTTTGTTCTCTTTTAACAAGCCATTGAGATCGAAAAATGTATTTTACCAATGCCAACTAACTTTTATCCGTAGTTTCGCCCTTAGTTTCTTTATTTTGCTGCAACTAATCAATATTATTATCAGACTATTTTATTTTGTTAAGTATATCAATCACTATTTCTTTATCATTATACGCTGTCATCGGTTACATTGAAATATTGATGCTAAAAATTACCGAATGCATTACTATTTAGCACTGTCATCGGTTATATTGAAGTATTTATTTTCTCGAACGCGCAGGAGAGCTGCGCATCATTATATTAAGAAGAAGAAAAAGGTCCAAAATGGACCAGTACAGCAGAAAAACAATAGCACCCGTGAAACACACACTTGACCACTCGACCACGAGGCGCCTCAGGGCCAAAAACTAGTCAGCCCCCTAGCGCCAGCTAAACACCATAGACCTGCCTCATCCTTAATCTCTTGGAGAATTTTAGGAATGCTTGGAGAGGCCCCCTCGAAAACACACGCATTGCGGTGCTTCCATAGCCACCATGCCACAAGAATCACCAGGGAATTAAAACCTTTATGGTGTTGTTTAGACAGCCCCAGCAAGGATCGACACCACCACTCATGAAACACCAGATCACTAGGTCCCGGTGTGAGATGCGATAATCCAACCAAAGTCAGAATTTTGCACCACACTTCCCTAGTAAACACACAGCAGGTCAAAATATGTTGTATTGTCTCCTCCACTTGATCACATAACGGGCATTGGTGTAGATGATCCAACCCTCGTCTTGCCAACCTATCTGCTGTACAACAGCGATTAAGAGACGCCAACCAAAGAAAGAACTTGCATCGAGGCGGTGCCCAAGTCTTCCACACCCTTTCTGCTGGCTCGAATTTCACGGCACCGACAAAAAAACGATCATATGCTGATTTTGAGGAGTAAGTACCAGAAGCTGAGGGTGTCCATTTGTGCTGATCATGAACTCCCGGAGAGAGCTGAACATCCTCAAGAATGTCCCAGATCAGGAAATACTCATAAAACACTTGAAAAGACATTCCTCCCCTAATATCAGTGACCCACCGGAGTTCTGTCAAGGCTTCTTGCACCGTCCGTCGTAAGAGAACACGTTTGGGAACCAAAAGACAGAGAGCTGGAGCGAGGTCTTTTATAGATTGTCCATGCAGCCAACGATCAGTCCAGAATAAAGTTCCCGCGCCATCACCAACAATAGAGGTCACGGATATTGAAAACATAGCCCGGACATTAGGATGCACCTGCACCTCCAATCATGCCCATGGCCGATCTGGCTGGGTCTTTTTCAACCACAACCACCTCATTTGTAAAGCCCAACCAAGAACTTCCAGATTAAGTACTCCAAGCCCTCCTAAATCAAGGGGTCTGCACACACAATCCCAGCCAACCAGGCAGTGACCTCCCTTGATATCCTTCCATCCCTTCCAAAGAAAACCCCTCCTGATCTTGTCAATTGCTTTTATCACCCACTTCGGACTTTGCAACGCAATGAAGTGATAGACAGGTATAGCCGTCAGAACCACCTTGACCAAAGTTGTTCTTCCTGCTGGATGCATCATTGCTGCCTTCCATCTAGGTAAGTGGCTAGCGACCTTATCAATCAAATTATAGAAATCAATCTTAGAGAGTTTCTTGATTGACAGAGGTAATCCAAGATATTTACAAGGAAAATCCACTACAACGCATGGCATGGAAGCTTGAACAGTTGCAATTTCTTGCTCATTACAGTGAATTGGAGTGACCGAACATTTCCTTATATTTGTAACTAACCCAGAAGCTTCCCCGTACACCCTTAGAACTTCCTTGACCAAATCAAATTCCTCCACCCGTGGTTGAAGAAAGAGTACTACATCATCAGCGTATAAGGAGACTCGCTGTCCATTTCCTTGCCTCAACAACGGCTGAAGCAGACCTTGATCACTAGCTCGCTTGATGAGAGAATTCAAGACATCCACGACGATTATGAAAAGCATGGGAGATAAAGGGTCTCCCTGCCGCAGTCCACGTTGGTGAAGAATCAACTCCCCCGGTTCACCATTCACTAGAATTTGCGTAGATGAGGATCGAAATAACTTAGAGAGGGTGTTACACCAAACATCACCAAAACCCAAGTGCCTCAACACTTCCAAGAGGAATGGCCATGAAACCGAATCAAAAGCCTTACTAATATCCAATTTGACAAGCACTCTTGGTTCTTTTTGTTTGTGAAGAGCCTTGGCCGTTTGTTGCACAAGCAAGAAATTATCATGAATGCAGCGACCCTTGACAAAAGCGCTCTGATTAGAGGATACCATACTTGAAAGCCTTGGTGCAATCCGGTTGGCCAATAACTTAGTCACAATTTTTGCAAAACTATGCATCAAACTTATTGGGCGAAAATCCTTTATCTCCATAGCGTCCTCTGATTTTGGCAGTAAAGTGATATAGGCTGAGTTGAGGAGATATAGCCTACTAACATCTCCGTGCATCAGCCTACTAATAGCAGCCATAAAATCCACTTTGATCACTAGCCATGCTACCTTATAGAAACGCCCCGTAAAACCATCTGGACCCGGAGCCTTATCCGAAGGTATAGCCTTGATAGTTGACCACACTTCTTCTTCAGAAATGAATTGGTCCAGCTCTACTAAATCCAGAGCCGGCTGATAAAAGGATTGAAGCGCCAAGGTGAGATCTCTTTGTCTTGCTGTGCCCAATAGGTTATTATAAAACTCCCACACTGCTTCCTTTTTCCCTTCCTGATCCGTGATGATCCGATCATCCACCTTGATCTTAGCCATAAAATTTTTTCGTTTCCTATACCGCGCATGATGCTGAAAATATGATGTGTTGGCATCACCCTCTTTCAGCCAGTTCAGCCTAGAACGAGTTCTCGCTATAGTTCGTTCGAGGGACGCAAGACCAAGAACATGACGTTTCAGTTGTCGTTTCAACCAATCTTCCTGAGAAGTAAGGATCCTTGAATCCTGGGCAATCTCCAACTGGTGCAAAAGTTCCCTGACGAGCTGCAATTGCCGTTTGATATTTCCGACCTTGCATTGACTCCAGGATTGAAGATCACGTGAGAGCCTTTTAAATTTATCCGCCAGGAGTTGCAAAGGGCAAACAGTAACCACCGACTGATTCCACGATCTCGCCACCTCCTCAAGAAAGCCTTCTATCCTTGGCCAAAAACTCTCAAAATGGAAACGCCTCTTTCCTTGAATAAAATCATGCAAGCCTAACACGAGCGGGCAGTGATCAGAGATTAGTGATGCTGAACTTTGCAGAATACAGTCAGGAAACAAGTGCTCCCAATCAGCCGTAACAAAGACCCTATCAAGCCGCACCAACGTTGGAGACTCGCGTTCATTCGACCAAGTGTACTTCCTTCCGAGAAGTTCAATCTCCACCAGCTCCAAATCATTGAGGAAGCGGCGAAACCGTCCCATCATGGCCCTATCCAAATTTGCATTGTTCTTATCCTCAGCACAATAAATTAAATTGAAATCACCACCAATTGCCCAAGGCCCAGCACAAGCTAATCTGATTTGTCGTAACTCTTGCAGGAACAGAACTTTTTGTCCAATTGATTGAGGCCCATAGACGCCGGTGAACCACCAAGAAACCCCAACAGCAAGCTCAAACTGAACTGAAACCGAGAAGGTGTCGACTCTGGTACATAACACACGACACACACTTCCCTTCCAAGCCAAAAGAATACCTCCCCGGGTACAATTCGCTGGCAGTACCACAAACTCATCAAAGTCAGCACCTAAAGTAGACATGACCATGCGCCGAGAAATTGCTGCCTTCTTAGTTTCTTGAAGGCAGACAATATCGGGGCGAGTAGAACCGATCAAAACCCTAACAGAATCTCTCCTAGCTTTACGGTTAAGGCCCCTCACATTCCAAATTAAAACTTTTGACAGATCCATTGATAACAGAAAAAAGGAAAAAACGACTTGCACTGGACAATTTCACGCTGCAGCGATGGCTCGGCCCAACAGCACCTCCACATCTCGACGAGCTTCCTCCTGGGTAGGCACAACCCACCCAAACAGAGCTGCCAGAGCCGCAATATGCAATTGAGACAAAGGTCTTGTGAACAAACGGCTATATTCTTCCAAAGCTTCACTGCCAATAGCTTCACGGTCAGCCCGCAAACCCAGAAGCCGGATGATATTGGACTGAATCTGATTTACTGCCGGAAATGATGCCTCCCGCCCGTGCTTCGCCAACCGACCACTACGCCTGGGAACAAAGTCTGGTGGCAACTGCTTAGAGCACCGTCTGCGAACTGATGGGCGAGGGAGCAAACTCTCCACAGGCCGAGTGACCTCCGCAAGAAAAACTCGGGCAGGTTCGGTCAAGACCGGAGGAACAGGGTTACTATATTTGAAAACAATATATGTTACATATACAATGAAGTGATGAACTCTAAATATATATATTTTAATTTCGCCTCTGCCTACGTTACTATTTCATCCAAAAACTAACTGTGCGAAAGCGGGAAGAGCTGAGCATGTCACCGATACATGCACTCTGCGGCAAAACTCGAACCAACTGCTTGAAACGCGAGCTGAGCCGGTCGGAAGCGTCCGCAGTCCACGTGTCGCGCGTAGGACGTTGTTAGCAGGAAACGGTTCTCACATGTGACCGTAAATTAACATATTCGAAAGTCTAATATGAGCGCAAGTTCCATTGAAGCCCCTGGCGAATGAAGTCGTCGAGCAAATCGAAATGTGAGAAATTTGACCTATATTTACCAACAAAAATCCTTTCATTCAACTGATTTACGCCCATTTCTCCTCCCTCTCTCTCTCCTTTTTATATTACTACTAGCTGAATGCCTGTGCGTTACTATGAATTTTAAAACTTTATCATAATATATGTTTTAAAACTCACGGGTGCATACAAACATATTCCAAAAGTTTTTAAATCCGTCAAGTAAGTTGGAAGCTATCGATTACACCTCGTGGTCATAAGTCAGAAGACATCGACCACACCTCGCGATCGTAGGTCAGGAGCCCTCGAGCACACCTCGTTGTCGTAAGTCGGAAGCCCTCGACCATCACGCGTGATCGTAGGTCGGGAGTGGTCGACCATCGATGGTGATCGTAAGTTGGGCAACGGTCGACGATCGAGCGTGGTCCTAAATCGGGAGTCTTCGACAATGGCTCGTGGTCGTACGTCGGAAACCGACGACCATCATTCGTGGTCGTAAGTCGGAAGCCATCAAGGACACCTCATGGTTATAAGTCGGAACACATCGACCAGTGTTCGTGGTTGTAAGTCGAAAAACATCGACCAGTGCTCGTGGTCATAAATCGGAAGTCGTCGATCACACCTCGTGATCGTAAGTTAGAAGCCATCGACCGTCGCGCGTGATCACACCTCGTGGTCGTACGTTGGCAGACCTCTGGCATGCTTGTGCCCTGTCGCCCAACTACTGGAGCTAGCTTGCTTGGCCCTGATTTCGACCACGGCCCTTCGACGTTGACCGCGGCCCCCTTTGACCACAACCCCGACTTCGACCACGGCATCAACTTCGACCATGGCCCGTCTTCGACCACAGCCCTCGACTTCAACCATTGCCCCTTTCGACTTCGCCCACTGCCCCCTTCAATCATTGTCCCAGTCGACCAAGACACTTCGACAATGGCCACTTTCCCCTTCGACCACAGCTTTGACTTCAACCATAGATCTTTGACTTCAACCAGCGCTCGTGTTCGTAAATCAGAAACCGTCGATCACACCTTTGTGGCAAAAAGTATGTTACAATCCATGGAGAGTACGAGACATTGTGGGTCTTGCCGTCAAGGGTGGGGAGCTCGATCTCAGGGGTGACCTAGGGGTAGACGACGGGGATATCCAACTGGAGGGGGAACTCATAGCGATGGAGGTTATGGACAACCAGTAGGTGCCCTCCGGGTTGGCGCTACGACTACGACCATGACCTCTATAACCATGTCCACGCGCGCTACAACTACAACCATGACCGCTACTTCGACCACTGCCCCTTCAACTTCGAGCACTGCCCTCTTCGATTTCAACCACTACGCCCTTCAACCACTGTCCCCTTCGACCACGGCCCTTCGACGTCGATCACTTTCCTCTTCTACCACGGCTTTGATGACAACCACGGATCTTCTACTTCAACCACTACCCTCCTTGACCACTGTCCCCTTCGACCACAGTCCTTCAACGACCACGACCCTTCGACGCCGACCACTTCCCTCTTTGACCATGGCCCCCTTCAACCACAGCTTAAACTTCGACCAAGGATCTTCGACTTTGACTACAAATCTTCGACTTTGACCATAGCTCCCTTCGACCATGGCCCTTTGATGTCGACCACTTCTCCCTTCGACGATGGCCCCCTTCAACCACAGTTTCGACTTCAACTACGGATCTTCGACTTCAACCACTGATCTACGACTTCGACGATTGCCCCCTTTGACCACTATCCCCTTCGATGACCACGGCCCTTCGACATTGACCACTTCCCCTTTCGACCGAGGCCCTTCGACGTAGACCACTTCCTCTTTCGACTACGGCCCCCTTCGACCACGACTTCCACTTTGACCACAGATCTTCAACTTCGACTATTGCCCCCTTTGATCACTGTCCCTTTCGACCACGGCATTTCAACGTCGACCACTTCCCCCTCCGACCACCGTCCCCTTCGACCACCGTCCCCTTTAACCATGGCCCTTCGACGTCAACCACTATCCTCTTTGACCATGGCCCTTTGACGTTGACCATAGCTACTTTGACCACTGTCCCCTTCGATCATAGCCTTTCAATGACCACGACCCTTCAATGTCGACCACTTCCCCCTTCAACCACCGCCCCCTTCGACCACAGCTTTGACTTTGACCACAGATATTCAACTTCGGCCACGACCCCTCAACTACTGGCCCCTTCGACCAGGGCCCCCTTTGACCACAGCCCCGATGTCAACCATGACTCTTCGACTTCGACTATGGACCAACTTCATCCACGGCCCTTCGACTTCGATCATTGCCTCCTTTGACCACTGTCCCCTTCGACAACGGCCTGGACTTCGACCATGACCCTTTGACTTCGTCCACTGCCCCCTTTGACCACTGTCTCCTTTGACCATGGTTTGGACTTCGACCACGACTCTTCAACTTCGACCATGGTCTGACTTCGACCATGGCTCTTTGACTTTGACCGCGGACCGACTTCGTTCATGGCCCTTTGGCTTTAACCACTGCCCCCTTCAACCACTGTCCCTTTCGACTATGGCTTGGACTTTGACCACGACCCTTCGACTTCGACTGCGGCCTGACCTCGGCCATGTTCCTTCAACTTCGACCGCCGCCCCTTTGACCATGGCTTCAACTTCAACCACTGATCTTCGACTTCGGCCATGGCCCCATTCGACCACGGCTTTGACTTCAACCACAGCCCCCTTCAACCATGGCACCTACTTTGACTACCAGCTTAGGAGACCAAAATCACCACAGTGCGGTGGGCTCCGAGCAAAGAGTAGAAGGTAGAGAGGCTCACCGGGTGAGTGACCGCTAGGCAGTGGCTGCGAGGGGAGAGCCACGTGGGCAGGCGTAGGAAGAGGAAGTCGCTGCTGCCATCGTTGAGCACCCTTCTCTCCGATCCATTGGCCGCTATCGCCGAGCGTCGTGCCGCTGGTTGGAGGGGCAATGGGGGATGGAATTGGTCGTGGCGTCAAGGAGGTGTGGCACGAGGGTTCGGGGGAGAGAAGGAGGCGGCGGTTGCGGGAGGCGGAGGTGGGGAGGCGGTGATGGGCAGATGGGAAGAGGAGGCGGCGACGGGGAGATGCGACGTTGCTGGGGAAAGTTGGGGGACTGTGACCAGACGTCGCGCGGGAAAGGAATTGGTGATGGCACCGAGGAGGAGGAGGAGGAGGCACGGCACGAGGGTTTGGGGGAGAGAAGGAAGCGGCGGTTGTGGGAGGTGGAGGTGGGAAGGCGGCGACGGGCAGATGAGAATAGGAGGTGGCGAGCGAATGCGTTAGGAAGGCGGCGACGGGAGGATGCGACGCTACTGGGGGGAAGTTAGGGGACTGCGACCAGACGTTGCCACGCGGGGAAGGAATTGGTGGCGACACTGAAGAGGAGGAGGCGCGGCACGAGGGTTTGGGGAAAGAAGGAGGCGGCAGTTGCAGGAGGTGGAGTGGTTGAGGGAGGCGGGGGATGCGGGGGAAAAGAAGAGGAGGAGTGCGGCCCATGTGTCGGCCCGATCTTTACTACGAGGAGCGGAAGAACTACCTATATGCGGATCTGGACAACTGATCTTTGATCGGACGGTTGAGAAGAGAGGAGGGAGAATGGACCGACGACCACCAACTCATATTTTTAAGTAGTAGAGATTCTGTTTTTTTATATTTAAAGTTTTTTAATTTTTTATGGTTTTTAAGATACAATTTTGATAGTTACTTTTTAGAATTTTGTATTAAGATATACAATAAAATTATAATATTATGAAAGTATTTTTAACTATAAATTTAATAATATAGTTTTCATATAAACAATCTAGGTAAGTTTTAAATATATTGAGCTTCCCCGTCTTGGCATGTGGTTGCAACCGCAACAGTGAGCTCTAATGTGGCTAGTGTCAGCGAACCACGAACTATAGGTGGATGTCGTGGTCCCCAGACTCAGCAGGAGGGTGTCGAGCACATCCAGCTCGGTAGGTAGGCGACAGGTTGGTCCTACTGAGCTTGCCCATACTGCCATGAGCCCTGCCACCTGCCACGACGGGGGAGCTCGGTAGGAGACATGTGTTATCTGTCATTGCTCCTACAGTGACAAATGAAGCCAAATTTTTTAAAAAAAACATAGTTTGATAGTCGGTTCTGGAAAAAAAAACTTACTGTATTGCCAAATATACAATCGCTTCCTACGGCTTCGAGTAAAAAATCACGGAGTACCAAACGTCGGGAGTACGCTGGGGTTGGTACGAAGATGTCCGCACAGCACGGTACGCGTCCGCTGCGTTCGTTGCACGTGCAAACTAGGAACGGTCCCACCGACATGCTAATCCAGAGAAGTTTGGTTTGACATTTTTCACTGATTAATCACTAGGCTCCAGGGTTTACTGCTCTTGCAGTGAACCAAGTGATTAGTGCTGCCTGTGCAAAAATTCTCAATAGTACTGCTACCAAGCGCAGTGCATGATCTGTTACACTACCGTGTACGGTGTACCACCTCAAATGTCGTGTCCAATTAAATGGGTCAAACAGCTGGCCTCACTCCAAAGAAAAATCAAGGTAGCCAAAACTTGTGAATTATTGCTTGGAAAATTTACTAGCTAGTACACTACACTGACGCTCTACCTTGCAAGAAATGGAGAGGAAAACACACAAGCTAGCCATGATCAGAACGTCTCTCCAACTAATTATTTCCCATCATGCAATCTTCTGTTCTTATATTTACCCCAATGCTGCTGCAAATACAGGAGGCGAGGAACAGCATCAGACGAGTAGTAGAGTACTGACACCGTAGGAGCTCAACATGGCGAGCAAATGCATGGCCGGACGAGCATCCATAGCGGCATCACGCTATCTCATCGCGCTGATGGCATTAATGCTTCTGCGACGATCTTGCTGCATTGCGTCCGCGACGACGTCGGCCGCCGTTGTGCCGCCGGCGCCGGCAGCTTCACCGTCGAACCAGACGCGGCCGCCGGCGCTAATCGTGTTCGGGGACTCCATCGTGGACCCGGGCAACAACAACGCCATCGCCACGCTGGTGCGGTGCAACTTCGCGCCCTACGGCCAGGACTTCCCCGGCCAGAACGCCACCGGCAGGTTCAGCAACGGCAAGGTCCCCGGCGACATCCTCGGTATGGCACTGACCACTCTGTTCGTGCGTATGTCACGTACTGATGGTAGCATGCGGTGATCAGGGTTTGACAGAGAACATGTAAATTAACCTGTCGTTTGATCCAGCCACCCAGTTGGGCATCAAGCAGTACGTGCCGGCGTACCTCGGCACGCAGCTCAGCGACTTCGACCTCCTCACCGGCGTCAGCTTCGCCTCCGGCGGCTGTGGCTTCGACCCCCTCACCGCCGAGCTCGTGGTGAGCGCGCACTGATTGCATCAACTTCTCCAAGAACTCTGAACTTGCAGCTAGGCCGTTTCTTGATCTTAATGGTCATTCACTCTGCTGTTTCAGTCGGCTCTCACCATGGACAACCAGCTGGACCTGTTCAAGGAGTACAAGGAGAAGATCAAGAGCATCGCCGGCGCGCGGCGAGCGGCTGAAATCGTCTCGACGAGCCTGTACATGGTGGTCACCGGCACCGACGACCTCGCCAACACCTACTTCACCACGCCGTTCCGGCGCAACTACGACCTCGAGTCCTACATCGAGTACACCGTCCAGTGCGCCTCAGACTTCATCCAGGTAACCATCAAACACAGCAACAAATTTGCAACACGTCGCCGCTGCACGTCTACATTACACATCACTCACGTCGATCGATTTTGCCAGAAGCTGTACGGCATGGGCGCGCGGCGGATGCAGATCGCCGGAGCGCCGCCCATCGGGTGCGTGCCGTCGCAGCGGACCAACGCCGGCGGGCTCGAGAGGGAGTGCGTCTCGCTGTACAACCAGGCGGCCGTCGTGTACAACACCCAGCTCGAGAAGGAGATCAAGCGGCTCAACGGCACGGTGCTCCCGGGCTCGGTGCTCAAGTACATCGACCTCTACACGCCGCTGATCGACATGATACAGCGGCCGGACGCCTACGGTACTATCAGCTAAGCACACGACTCATCCGGCTAAAAACGCATCGTTTTAACCGATAGGGTTCTTCGGTCTCTTGATTTGATTGTAGGGTTCGAGGTGACCAACCGAGGGTGCTGCGGCACGGGGGTGTTCGAGGTCACGCTGACGTGCAACAGATACACGGCGCATGCCTGCAGCGATGTCAACAAGTTCCTCTTCTGGGACACCTACCATCTTACGGAGAGAGGCTACAACCTCCTCCTTACATCTATCATAAATCGATACGGATTCTGACGCGCCAAAACTGGAGCTTTTTTTTATGCCAAAATGACACAGTTCATGCTTCATACACCTTTGCTGTACCTTCACTGCTTTTGTGTTCTCCTGAAACTGAGTTTTATTATCTTTATTAATTTGTAGCTATAGCGCAGCCACAGCAGTTCAATATCACGGTTGCCATCTGTAATGTGAAGATCTTATGGGCATGACCTAGACCACTGCTGATGTCTGTTGGCCTGTTTCTACAAGAAATTAGCAATTTCCAATAGTTGATGAGCGTAACTCACAACTCTCCACAAACAATTCATTCAATTTAATTTATTTGTGAGAACTATGTAACGATTATTATGATATATATATATATGTGATCTGTTGGTGTTGTTTCATTCATCTGTGTGATTTATGTAATTATTGTCCTGTGCTATATACGTGATCTTACTTGTTTTCAGAAAGCATGGTTAGCATATCCTAAGGCTAACCGAAAAAGAGCAAATAAAATCGCTTTTGAAATAGTTATCACAGACGGTTCAGTGTTCTAAATCGTCTGTGATAGTCGAGTATCATAGACGGTTTGTATAAAAAAACCGTCTATGATACTGGACTATCACAGACGGTTTGTGATATTAACCGTCTGTATTGTAAGTTATCATAGACGCTTGGGAGCTATCTGTGATAACCATCTATTATCATTGACACATAAATACAGACTGTTGAGGAACCGTCTGTGATGACGATTCTGAACCGCCTCAACCGTCTGTGATGACAATTCTGAACCGTCTGTGATAATTTTTTCTGTAGTAGTGCGAGTGAAATTCTTATAACAATCCTAATCCTATTCTAGGAAATGATGATCGAATTTGAGAAGGGGCTCAATATAAACAGGCAATGCCAAGATTTGACACAAAGAGGAAACCGAATCAAAATCGATTGCTACATATTGATACTACGTCTAATACAACATGTACATATACCTACCATGCTACGTCTGATATGAGACGTTGAAGTGTCCTACACAGACACAGTACGAATTCGAATCAACTTTAACATTGTATATTAAAAACAACTGTATCATAATATCTAGTGCCATAACTACGCGGCCTAAAATAGAAAAAATTATAAAAATTCTCACATTAATCGAAATAAAAAAGAATAGGTTTTTCACCACTTGTTTTGATATAACCAAATTATAACGATACAAATTAATCTTATATAGATATTAGAATTATATAACAAATGTAATTATAACTCAATTATAGAAAATAGAGCTGTATATCAAAGACAATTGTATCATAATATCTAGTTTCAACTAATAGGCACAGAACATACCAAAGCAATGCCTCCCGAATCCAGAATGATAGTACAGCAATTTTGCGGGCAAAAAGTTACTAGCTATAGATACTTCACCGGTACCTTTATAAGTACTATATACATAACCAGGGCATAAACCAAACTTGGTACTTATGAACATAGAGAGTATATGACAAGCTAATGACTAGTCTAAAACTGCCTAATCCGACCATGGTCATCTAAGATGGCAGCTAGGTGCCGCCAGGCAAAATATCATACCCAAGGACATGACATAGAAAAAACTATACATTATGAGTTGGAAGCAATAACATAACGTTGGTTGCACCCAATCCTTGGAGCTTCAGAGAAGCTTATTCTGTGCCACCGCTTCGCAAAGCTCCTCCTCATAGAGTAAAACTCTAGGCGAGGCTGCAGCTTTGGACACAGGCCTTGGCAATCCTGGTGGCATTGAACGACGCAGGCGTTTTGAAGGCAATGAGGACTCCGGGAAAAGAACAGCTGTGATTGGCTTCACATCAAGGAGCTTAAGACGTCCAAGCCGAGGAGCATGTTTTGGAGCCTTTGGAGTTCTGGGGGTGGAAATCCTCACATCCTTGCCATCTATTTTACTGAAAATTCAGTGGTATGGGAACATATTAGAGTGAATCAAAGCAAATAAACGCTATTTGAAGACTGAATGTGATATAGCTAACCTCATAAAAGGCCAATGCTCTGTCGGGAGAGGGGTCTTGTTTTGGAGCAGTTCCTGTCTGCTGCGATCTGGAGTAGTGTAGTTGAAATGGTGCTGCCTGGCCAGTTGAACCTAGTTCACATGACTAAAAAATGAGTTTGGGAATGGAAAAAATCAAACAGTACAGAACATGCTGAGAATGCAAGCTAAATAAAAATAAAATTGAGCATGCAAACTAAGGCCATAAAGAGAATGTTGAACATGCAAAAACACTGAAGCAATTGACAAGGAAATAACTTAATGAGGTACACTATACAAAGATTTGGAACTATTAGTGGAAACTGCAAGTAATTCATACAAGTCTATATGATTAAGTATTGGAAGAACAAACAACTTTTTGCAAGGTCAGATGCCATGGTGGATAGTTGTTAGGCAAGGGACACGAATATCATTCACCAATGTACAAAAATAAGAGCTGATCTCAGCAACTGAGCATCAAAAATTCATGCTTTTAACGAGTTAAGATTGACAAGGGAACTAGAAGTGCCAAAGGACAAAACCTTATTAACTGGACTTATATAGGATGCAGCACGTGTAAAAAGATGAAACTTACTGCCTTTCGAATCCTTCTTGAAACATGGAAAACAGCCTTCAGCTGGTCATGATGCAAGTAACAAATGATCTTGATCTTTGCAATAAAACAATGGCAATCAGGTTTAGTACAAATACAATGCACATTGAAGTTAACAAAAAGGTGGATTCAATTCCGTACCAGCAGATCAAGTGGAAGAGATTCAAGTCTTGAATGGCCATCAAATTCAGCTGCTTGAGGAGTCCTTGGAGTTCTTGGCAATATCTGCCCCTTAATGCCACTAAATGGCTCAAAATTGAGTCTTGTAGGGGACATAATCAGTGTAGTGCTTTCAAAAGCAACCTCACCCTGTGGCAATATCTGTAGCTCATCCTTCTCCACATTCAACAGAATCCTTTTCTTCCCTATATCCCTGCTTGTGCTCCTACTATAACGAATCTGAGCCAGGGCACCTGGTTTCAAGTACTTGTTCTTTGTATGCTTCACTCGTTTCCTTTGCTTCAGAGTCACTGATCCAGACCCCATGATGACTGCTATTCGCAAGAAAATTAGAAGCCGCAGATGTTGCTAAACTTCGATTCTCTTCCAATTTCATCTCCTAGCTTCAGTACAAGGGAACACAAATTAAGCAATGAGGATAACAACAAAAATAACTGAAGAAGCGAACTCACTATAAAGGTCGAAAAGTAGTGCAGGCATGTGCGTCGTGACAGTTGATATAAAGAAATACTATAACTTCAGATAGAGCTTTTTTTTTGTAGCAAGATTGATGTTTTTTAGGTGGAAGAAAAGAAACTGTGAAACAATGGCCTATGCTAGATAAACAACTGGCAGAATATTGCGATAGTTAAACAGGAAAAAGAATGGGGAGGTGAACATCTTGCTTTTTAGGCAATCCCTCACTTTGAATAAACTAAAATTCCACATGGCAACTAAGCAGAAACACACCCAAACAGAACACAAATACACACACCTATATCCATCATTTAAAAAGAATACAAGCAACCCCATATTTTTAATATTACAAGCACTAACATTTTCCCAAAGTGCCGGTAGGTGGAACTCCAGAGGAAATTATAGTTCGAAATTATTGAACAGAACTGCCAAGATTAACGTGAAATAGCTAAATAGAACATGCCACCAAATAAGCTCATGCTTATTATTCAGATGTACTGTTTTGTTGGTAACTAAACAAATACAACGGCTCTCCATTGAAGAAGCTCATGAATTAGTTGATCCATCCTGGTATCAGGAAAAATGAACAAATTTGCAATGTATGATAACATTGTGACTTAATGTTTCAGGTTCTAGAATGCATTAAATGGTAAACAGCTAAACAAATCATCAACACAGAGCATGAGAACATCACACACAGCAAATTCGAAAAATGAAGAGTTCTGCAGATTAGTTAAAGGGCATGTCTCTACTTTCTTTTGTATATCAGTTAAGAGAAGCTTATCAGGACAATTGTTTGAGAGAAATCTGGACATTATTGATAAAGACTGTCTCAAGAACTGCATGAGGATATTATATAGTAAGAAAATAAAATATTATAGTAAATCAACACATTCCATTTTAATCTAGAGAAAAATGTGAATAGCACTAGTATGCTGATTGATGTGTAATTGTGAATATCTGACAGGGGGATAGCACATGCCCATAGAAGGCTGGAATAAATATGATATTATAAATGTGCTAATGCTAGCTTGGCTAACTGAGTAGTACCAAATATTGACAGCATCGCTAAAGTTCTCAATGAAAGATAACTGTTTGAAGAGGCTCCTAATTATGACTAATGATTAAGCACATTAACAGCTCGCATAGCACCCATGGAAACAACTTCATCGAGTAATTGAACAGAGATCGTATAAGTAACGAAAAAATTGTACTACCACTCTACCAGTCTACCAGAGCAGGGGCTAGCAATGAGCTTCATCGCACTCTGCAAAATCCCCATATCAATATCTCTATAGGATCACATCACAAAATCATACTCATATTAAATATCCCCATTGTATAGTAAATCATATAGATCAGGAAGGATCACTCACAAAAACATATCCATTCGGCTCCCGGAGCACGGGTTACCCACCCATCCCCAAGACATGCTCACCATCTAATCAATCACGCACCGCGACCAATAGCACAAGAATACACATGGAAAAAAGAAGTAAAAAAGCGGCCTTTAGAAGCAAAGATTAATGGGGTTACCAGATACGCCCGCCGCCGCAGCTCAGAAGCCAGCTCCCATGCTCGCTCGATTCAACTCCTTCCTGCAAAAGAAGACCCAACCCACCCGGAAACCGCCCCACAACAACAACCAAAAAAAAGCCAAATGGGGGAGGAATTCAACAAGCGGAGCCGCAACCGCACAACCACGAGGCTCTCTCTCTCCCCCTCTCTCTCTCCTAAGGAAGGAATCGAGATGAGGCGAGAGGTAGTGGGGAAGAGAGAGAGAAAGGGGGAAAAGGGTTTTGTATGAGGGGAGAGAGGAGAGAGGGAGGGAAACCGAAATTTTTCGGCGGGGTTTGGCGCCAAGGCGCCTCGGAGAGGGCGCGGGTGTGGGGCCCACCCGGCAGACTATCGGAACAGAGTGGATTTATGCAGGCTTTTCTAAAGGTGGATTTTTTTTCCTTAGTACGACTATTTTATGGATGAATTGGATATCATAAATCGTTTTAAAAAATTTATACTGATAAATTATTTTAAAACGGTGATAAAAATCATATAATTTATTTGTTTAAAAGATGGCATAGATCATAAGTCATACATTATAAATCAGACCAAATTAGAATTTTCCGCCTTTAGTTTAAGATTTGCAAGCGCTTAGCCCGGCAACCTTTTCCCGTGTCTGCAGTGCGGGAGGCCCACCTGCTCGTGACGCCTCGGGCCACCCGTACCCGTACGTGCGTGCGTGTTGGCACGGCGGAAACCGCGGAGCTGACACGGCGTAGCCATTGGAATTAGATTCTTCCTCCTTTTTCCTTCCACTCTATTTGTCGGCAGGAGGAGTAGAAGTGATTTCCCATTCATGCAATACAAACGCACGGGCACAGCTCTGGTCGTCATTTCTCTAAACTGTATGCTACTGAAAATATATTCAAAAGACAATGATGTGGTCATATGTTTAAATACGAGTATAGGGTGGACGATGATTTTTATCATTATATGAATGTTTGTGTGAATGAACCGACTACAGATAAGGTGATAAACAATTTCAAAAAGATTATACTGATAAGCCGTTTTTAAAAAAACAATGAAGAAATCGTTCTGTTTATTTATTCAGAAGGAGTCATAAACCATAAACTAAAAAGAAATAAATATATTAACACAAATTTCTATGCGACAAAGCCAGATAGCTTTGTATGTATTGGTTGTCAAAACGTTAGGAGTTTGACTACATGAATCATAAAACAAACATCATTCAATAACGAAAGAAGTGCTAGTCAAACATTTTCGATTGATTAGCCGATACACAGGAAAGGACGGCATTCTACATTTCTACCAGGCGATGCACCATCTCTTCCCCGGTGATAACGTGTTTCGCCAGCGGTAACGAGTTAGGTTTCAGGGTTTAGTTGGACCCCCCCCCCCCCCCCCCCCCAAACTATAGAGTTAGCAAGGCATCGGTGGTGAGTAGTGCAAGCAGGGGTGACGAGGTCTAAGAAGTAATATGTTCAGACGGCAAGCAGGAGAGACAATGTTGTGGCCAGGCGACAACAACAGATGTTGCAGGGGGAGGCGGCAAGGTTGCAGAGCAGAGGCAGCAAGACAAGGCAAGGTTTTTTTTTTTTTTTTACAACAAGGCAATGCAAAGTTGAATGTGCCTGACAAAGTGGCAAGTAGTCTTTTTTAGGGGAAATCGGGAAGCTTTATTGATTATTATCAGTGATTACATGTATATCAATGCCCAGCAGCCACACATGCTTCCCCATATCAAGAGAAAGGTTGTCGGTATCACGACACGCAGTGGCGGAGGACCCGATAGGGCAAGGCCTGGCGTGCGCCAGACCTTGATGCGGGCGGCGGGAGGCGGGCGATCCGCCCCACCTCATTTTTTTCCCGTCCTCCGCCGCTGACGACACGTATCGTTGTATCATACGATCCTATGATTCTACTGGAGGTAGATGATACAGATTGCAATATGGATCGGAATCAGGTAGTATCACAGTGAAATCGTGATTCTACTCGTAAAATCGTTAGGATCGGGAAGGATCGTAGTGGGATCATGATCTTGACAACAAACTATATGTAGCATATAAATTTTGATATTACCCAGTGCTAGTTTATGTTGCACTAGTTTAATTCACTTTGTTTTATTGTTTACATGTTGTTCTAAGGTAAAAAGACAGTATCTTTGACATATTGTATTTTTATATTATTAGTTTATTAAAAATAATTAAATAAGTTTTAAAAATTAACTTTAATTCAATACAACATGAATAAGTGTATTTAAATTATAAAATCAAATTCAAAAAATCTACTACAGACTTGCATATCTAGAGATATAATTCAATTTTTATATAAAATATTTATGTTTTAAAATTTTTGATAGAATTGTAATTCTACGATCTGATCGTACCATCTGATCCCATCAAACGACGAATGACAACCTTATCTAGAGCGTAGAATTACTTAGCAGGAAAATAAGCTTCCATCTTTGAATGCCGACGTTCATGGCGTACGTCCGCCGTTGAAAAGCAACTTGGCGAGAACTACCGAGTAGTCCGGTTCAAGTGGTTTGCCACTTAAGTGGTTCGCTAGCTAAATGGCAGTGGACCTCACCACCCAGACGGGCCGGGGAAACCAAACAAATCTGCACATCCTTCCCCGGCCGCCGTCGGTCCATGCTTACAGCCTCTGCTTCCTCCCAAGGCCACCGATCCACGCGGCCGCCCGGCGAAGGCATCCGACGATCCACGACGCCGTACATGACCGGATCTTTTATTTTAAAATCATATGTGTTGTCTGCTGATATTTTTGAAAAAGATAATAAAAACATTAACCACATCGGTGTATGTCTCTCCCCACCTTTTCTTCCCCTTCCATGGTGTTGTCGGCACAAATTAAGGTGCTAAACGTGGCTATTTGGAACCTGCTTGGACATTTTAATCTATCACGTTCTTCCTTTGGCATGAGGCGCCTTGTTCCTAGTATCATACTCAACTTACGCCTGTTTTAATTTTCGCTGGCGCAGGAGGTTAGTTCTGAAAGTGAAAAAGGACATTGCAAATGGCATAATTTACTTTCGTTCTGTGCTGCTGGGATTGCTTTGTTTCGTTCCACCAGGATTGCAAAGACACACAGATAAGAGAGAGAGAGAGATCTGAAATCTGATGGGGGCTCACCGCTCACACTCCCACTGTAACGTCCCCGTTTTTAAGAATAGGAATGTCATTACCTTCCGTAATAGCTCAGAAGTTCAGTTATGTCAGACCAAGATTTTACAATCTAGAATTCTCTGTGATTCCACCGCACTATTTTCTGGATCAGTAGATAGTGCTCACAGATACAATATTGAACATCAAAATACATATCATGCGGTAATAATAGACTTACTCATGGGCCGAGCAGGCCAGAATCGATAAAATGCCGCAACGGAAACGAAGCACACAAGTATGACTCTCAGGACGTGCCCACAGGCAGCCAACTGAAGGTACGCGACCTAGTTCTTGTCACCTTCATCTTCTTCACCATCATGTCCAGATGTATTGCTGAAGTGTAGTTATCTGACTCTTGATTCTGGATTAGTTGAGTGAGCGAGGGTGAGCACAAACCACCGTGCTCCGTGAGGCAATACACAGGATGCAAATAGATAGCATGCATGGGCGGATTTGTAGTGTGTCATGGGTGTTCAGCTGAACACCCCTTTTTTTACAAAATACCAGGTAAATAATCGATATATTTGGTGTATATACTGTTAGTTGGACCAAAATTATATACTTGTGCTCGCAAATGAATTTAGCCCGTACTCCCTCATATCTCACCCACGACCCATGTAACACATTAACCCATTTTCCTTGCCACCACAACTCTTGTGCATCGATGTACTAGCCCCCGAACCATCCACCCAGATATTTAAGCAAGTTGGGGTTTTTGGGAGTATAAAATAGTCATATCAAAATATATCAGTCATTTTCACCATGACTTCCCAAACCAGTTTCTCATGATTGAAAGTAATACTTAGGGCATTTTGGTGCTCCCGATTATCTAAGCAGTACTAAGCAGTGGCGTATAATTACGGACTTATTTTCGAAAGTATTACCATTATAATTTTTGCTAAGGTGACAAGGCTCAGATATTCAAGTGTTCCAAATGAGTGTAATACTAACAAATTCATTAATGGGTATATAACTAGAAGCTTGAAATCAAACATAAATTTGCACATAAAATAACAGCATGCAATTTGATAATTTAAAATGGAATTAATTTGCAAAAAATGTAGGTTCAACATGATCAAAGTATTGCCTTGCCTTGTGCGGTTTACCGCGGGTCTTGAGCTCACTCAAGCTTTCTCATTCATTGGTCTTGAACTTCTGATCTTTATCTTCACCTCAATCTTGGTCTCGCTTGATCTATTGATTTTTCAGGACTTCAATTTCTAATTACGCGCTAAACAACTGAATCCAAATAAAGACAAATAACTCAAAAGATCCAAATAAATCTAATTGAACTTGGTTAATTTTTATTATGATAAATGGGTGATCTGAGGTTGGGTTGTTGGGCATAGAGTTTTGACGGAGTCAAACGGGGTTGGAACGAACTACGAAGTGAGAAAATGACAACAAGGAAATCTGCCAAGACGGATGTCAAAGAGGGTTCAGGATATAGAAATATTCCGTTTCGGATTTGAGGATGGCTAGGCATAGCGGATGGTAGAATATGATGGCTCAATCTTTAATTAATAATTAGATTCTAATTATATGTTTCAAACTACAAGAGTTACTCATATATGATATTTAATCCAATATTAAATCTTAAATAATGTTATTTTATATCCTAATCAAATTTATTAGCCTCCCTGGATTTTTTTATAATTTTCCTTAATTTTTCTTAATTGAAATGGATTAAAGAAAATAAAATAAAAAGGAGAAGAAAAAGGTGCAGCCGACGGGATTCGAACTGGAGACCTGAGGTCTGAGAGTTTAACGCACGCTCAGCTAGCCAACTGGGCGGAGGCCTTGGGCTGACAGAATGTATGCACACAGACGAGAAAAACCGAGGGGTGGCTGGGGTCAAAACAGAGGAGGCTCGGACGGCGCATGGCCAACGGTGTTGCCGGCGAGGGGCGGTCGGGGAGGCGCCGGCGATGGCCAAAATGGAACTCCGACGCCAGATGGAAGCCGAGGGGGGTGCTGGTGTGAGCCAAGGAGCTCCGAGGCGGGCCGGCGGAGAGGATTGGCGACCGGGAGGCAGGGGTGGTACGGAGCGCCAACACTGTGGTGGGAGATTGAGGAATTGGAGGGGAGAGTGAGCACGAGTGCGCCGTGTGGAACCTCACCGAGAAATTTGCCGAGTCGAAGAAGGTCCATGGCGAGCCATTGATGTGGAAGGGGGAGGCAGTGAAGAGGCTTCTCGGCAGCGGTGAGCTGGGTTGAGGGAGGAGCTCCGGTGATGGTGGGGAATGCTCCGGGGAGGCGTGTAGATGGTGCCCGAGGGAGGAATTGGCCCATGGTGTCCTAGAGGAGGAATGGCGCTAGCGGCGGCGATTGTGGCCGGCGATGGGGAAGAACGACCGTGTGGGGAGCTCCAGCGGAGATTTTCCAATTAAGCTGGAGGGCGGTGGAATGTGCCCGGGAAAGCAATGTGACATGCTCACTTCTGCGATAGCGTCACCAAAATGGCCAGAATGTGGAGAGCTAGCCTCGACCTACGTGCGGTGTGAGCCGGGCTGAGTCGGGAGGAAGAAGGAGCTAGGAAGGGAGGTTGCAGGGGGTAATGCAAGCTCAAAGGAGCCCCTTTATATCTTGGGGAGTTGCTGTTGCACTGCAGGTGGTGACCATGCCACAGGACGCGGGATGGGATGGCAAGGCGACGGGCGTCGCCGGATGACACGTGCGCAGGGCATGGGCACAGACGTGAGGTTGACAAGAGCAGGCGTGGCGACGTGGGGGTGATGGGTGAATAGTGGGAGCAGGGCCGGCCGGTCGGGAGTGAGGACAGAGAGCGAGCAACGGGTGAAGAAGACGAAGAAGAAAGAAAGAAAGCTGAACGAGTGGAGGAGGAAGGGGAGAGAGGGTGGCGGGGAGGAGCTGGGCCCAACGGCAGAGGGAGAAAAAGAGAGAGAGGGAGAGAAAGAAGAAAAAATAGGAAATTTCTGAAATTCGGATTTTTAATTTAAATTTTAATTTACATTAGGATTTGCTAATTTTTGAGTTTTGAATGATTTTTGAAATTCACATTTCTGACTTTTATTTCTAATTAGGAAACTCAAAATTAAGTCCGAATTTGAATTCTTGGGTCAATTTGATGGAAGATGGATTTTCATTTAATTTAATTTCTGGATTTTGGTTTTTAGAGTTTTAAACTCATATTTAAATTATTTCATATATTTTATCGTCATGATTCTTATTTGTATTTGAGAATTATTTCAAGTCAATATTTTACTTAGCACAAAGTTCGGGAAAACCCAAATAAGATTTAAAAAAAAATTCTAATGCCAACAGGATGTGAATAAAAAGTTTTAAATTCTTCGCAATTTCAGACATTCGAAATTTAGGATGTTACAAGGTACGGACAGAAGAAGTATCATGTTTGCTCATGAGCATTTTAAAAGTTAGTTTGAATAAAATAAGACCTAACAGTCAACTTTAACAGTTTTAAAGGCATCCAAGCCCAAAATAAGACCTAACAGTTAGAAGATTCAAAGAAAATTTCCACAAGAACACTTCAGTGCGGTCGTAACCCTAACACGAAAACTTGTAACAACCTTTCTTCTTTTGATCTCTGTGTTGGTGAAAAATGAAGCAAAACTAATTACAACCAACTGTACTCAACAAATTATATAGGGAAATGCTATATAATTACTTGCCAGGGTTTCCAAGGGATGGGGATATATGTGTTTTAACATTTTAGGTGAATGTAGTTTTATTTGTAAACATTTCTAAACACAAAAAATAATAACTTCTTAAGGAATTGGGATTTTAAAACTTGATTACCAGACTTCAACATTTTCAAATATACTTATGCTTCACTATTGGAATTGCCAATTAAACATAGTTTCATTTATCGGAAGCACAGCGTATTCGAATACCATTTATAAATGACTCTGTAGAGATGCTCAACTTCAACTCTCATGACTGAATTAAGAAACAATGTTGCTTCACTGCTCATCTCTTTATATAGCCTCTACCTAGTAGGTGTTGTTTCCCAGTAAACTCGAGTGGCATGTGTCCTCTCCCGATTTGAAGCGGATCTACTGTTGTTAAGTATGGTTATCCCCTCACATACCAACTCTCCTTTTCAATATGGTTAACCCCCTCCCATACCAACTCTTCTTTTCAATATGGTTACCCCCTCCGATACCAACTCTTCTTTTCAGTACGGTTAACCCCATCCCATACCAACTCTTCTTTTTTTTTCTTTTGTTTTTTTGTTGTAGAGATTCAATCGATTTGAGTAGCTACTAGACTAGGTTTGACAAGTCAAAGCTTGTGGTTAAGTGATCAATATGTTCTTTATTATCATAAGGTTCTAGTCCTTACTTTTCATCAACAAGATAACTATCCATAAATCAATAATCCAATGCACTGTGTCACTGCCACTTCTAGTTTATTACAGTTGAATTTTTTAAATTACCATAGTATATTTTATAGTAATTTATCATTACTAAGGCCTATCTAGGTAAATATGGCCATCAAATTAAATAGTGCCTTTTCAGGTGGTAGGACATAACTAAATATCATGTCATTCTAAATATTTATTGTACATGAAATTATAATGCATAAATAAGATAATGAAAATACTGATAAATAAATGATTAAAGGAATATTTGTTCAATATGATAAAAAACATATGACTTGACTCTTTATCCATAGTATCTGATTATCTCACTGTAGTCTTCAGATTGGATACTGATTTCTTTAATTGCTTTTTTAGCTATTCTGTTGACTAACTCATTAGGTCCTAATACTACCATGGAAAACCAATGCAAATAAGTTCCTACTTTACATAATGCAAGCTGGAAACAAAATACAATAAAAATAACTAAAAAGATATAAAGAAAATAGGTTCAAGGTTAGGGTTTAGGCGGTGTGTGGTTTGGCTGAATGGAGTTGGGATTAGGTTAGATAGGGTTCAAGATAGTCAAAGAAGTATATAGGTGTTATATGGATTTCTGCGAATAACTATGGGTGTGTATGGTGTTAGGTTTGGAGTCGGGATATCATCTGGATGGTTTGGAGTTTTGTCGGAGTCTAAGATAGTGGAATGAAGCTGGGAAGGGTGTAGACGGGCTGAAGATGATAAAATGGGTATATATATGTGTGTGTTTTTAGGGTTTCGGTGAATGATAATAGTTCAGATCGAATTAGGTTTATGGTTTGGAATGGTGTTTTAGTGGTTTTGGGTTTTATCGATGTCTGATATGGAAAAACAAAGCTGGGAATAAGGTAGACGAACTCAAAACAGTCAAAATGGATATACTTTGTAATTTTTTGGGTATGGGTGAAGAGTAACGGGTATTTTACTCTTCATCGTGGGTTTTTACTGTTTACAGCGGTCCGGTTGCTACAATTATTATCAGGTTGTTATTGCTGTACTCGGAGAACAGAGAAGTCTCAAGTACTCTGGTGGGTTCATGTACGACTAACGAGGTCGGACGGATGGTTGAGGTTCGACTTCGAGCATAAAGTCGATGGAGATTAGACGACATCTGAGTAGCTACCGAGATCGGACGACGTTCGAGCGGCTTAGGAGCATCGAGCGGCATTCGAGTAGCTTGGGAGCATCGGATGGTGTTTAAGCGGGTTGGGAGCATCGGATGGCATTCGAGCGGGGTTGCCCAAGACTCGAAGTGGTGCGATCAAAGTTTCTTTCCATTACGAAGAGGTCGGGGATTCCAAGCGGAGGAGTGGTTGGAGTTTCCAGGGCACACAGTGATCAAAGGATTCATGGTCAAAGACAACAATTGGCGATCGTGGGTGGGTTCCTAGTGCTACAAGGATTCCATTTTTGGGCTCGGAAGCGGCTGGAAGTCGGGTGATCGCCAATGGTGAGGTCTTCCATTCTCGGGACTTTTGGATGGCATAGGGGCTAATGGCAGGTCAAGGGAACAATAGCATTTGCAATTTGAGCATCTTTGGAGGTGGTGGAGGCTTAGGGAAGTGGTGGTTTGAGAAAAGGTTCGCCAGGTTGGGCTACCCACGACGGCCTCCTTTGGTCGGTTGTGGCGCTAGTTGCTAGAGCATTAAGGGGCTTGGGAATCTAGGGCCATGTTTTGGAGGTGTTGATAGGGTGTGAGGAAGCTATAGGCAGAAGCAATTAAGATGTAATCGACTAATTAACAAAAATTTAAAATTGTCTTACATTGGTGTTTTCCTGGTGATTGTCGACGAAGCTCTGGTCGATAGGGGCGATTGAGGGTGGGGTGGCTTCCTAGACACCAATGCATTGTCTGGGAGGTGGTCTCGGGCTTTTATAGCCATTCCATGGCGGTTTGGCACATGGCACAGTTGGGGCGGTAATGGCGTGTGACCAGGTCGAGAAGGCATGAGGAGGCGTGACGTAGCTAGTGGTGGTGATCTTTGTGCTACCTCGGGAGTAACATTGTGGCAGTCAAAAGGGTACAGGGTATGTTAGGTCGTCTGTGAGGGTGTGAGAGCAGAGATAAAAGAGAGGACGACGGCGGTGAAATAGCCATGGTGGTTTGATCAAGTGGGGCTACGGCCATAAATGAAGGTGTCAGGTGTCAGGGAGGCCTTACTCTGGCTTGGCAGTAGTTGGCAAGGTGGGCAAGTGGTTTGTGGCGCTTCTATTGGTGGTGAGACATGAACAGAGTGGCGGCTGCCGAGTCTGCTCTGGTTAATCCGAAGCGCAGCCAGGGGCATTTAAAGGGGTGTTACGGGTGGGAAGGGCGAGGCGTACGGGCGTTGACAACATGGCAGAGGTGTGGCAGCGGGGGGGGGGGGGGGGGGGCGAAGTCGTGGCGGTGGCGTATAAGCGGTGACCATGTGTGGGGTGATTTTTCGAATGGTGAGCAGTGAATTCGGTCGAGGCTACGGACAGTTGGACGAAGGAGATGGTGTGGCGGGGAAAAGATAGCCTGAACGAGTGAGGAAGGTGATGGATAGAGCCAAGAATCAAGCGGAAACAAGATTGAGAGAAATTTAATTTGTTTTCAAAATTTGGGTTGTTTCACCCACGATCACATCTTTATGACTTACCAGTCTGATGCAGTGATGCTTTCCAGTACCGAATCCAGGTCTGAACAAAATTTCCTTGCAACACAGTATTCCTCGCTCCACATTCCCTTCCCTCCCTCTCGAAGAAAAGAACTTCGTTTTTCCACTGTTCATCGCAAGGACAAAATACATACAAGACGATGTAGAGAGCAAAAAAATCAAATGAATGGAAAGGAAAAGCGAAAGCAAAAGCCACAAAAAGGGAAAGGCAAATGAGAATAAGGCGCCGTGAAGGAAAGAAAAAGGCGGGAAGCGAAGCGACGAGGTCCCGAGCTCGCCTTCTTCGAAGCAAGAAGCAACAGCCTGCCTGACGCGCCACTTGGTTTCTTCGAGCTGCTATCCACTCGTCGCCGCGCCATGGCCTCCTCCTCCTCACCCTCCGACCCTGCGCCGCCGCCTCCGCCCCTGCTGCTGCCTCCGCCGGAGCCGGCTCCCGCCCCTGCGCCCGCGCCTCCGGCGGAGGCCAGGTCGAAGCCGAACCCCACTGTCGCTGACAATGTCCGGGGCCTGCTCAGGTCCGGCGAGGCGTTCATCCGCGGCGCCTTCCGGGGCAGCTCTGGCCACCCGACTCCTCCTCGGCCGCCGCCGCCGCCGCAGCAGCAGCAGCCCCATAACCGCCCTGTACGATCTTTTCTTGGCATCTTTTTTTCTGGGGAATTTTACTGTGCATTCTACTGTAGAAGAGTAGTAGTAAAGCTAAAATTTCACTATTGATTTATAGGATATTATCGACTTTTATGTGTAAATCTTTTTTTCCGAAAGAGTTTTATCGACCATTCATATGATGTCTTGCGGACGGCGCTAGAGGCCTGGGCCGAGTCGTAGCGCGCGTAGCGGCGTAGGTGGCCACGCTGTGGGGCTGGGCCCGGAGCTGCGTCAAGGACGGCGAGGACATGCCACGCCTGCTCGTCTCCTGGGCCTGCGAGGTCAAGGCCGTGGACGTCGAAGGCGGCGACGGCGACCAAGGCCGTGGAGGCCGTTGTGGCCAAGGCGGCCGCCATCACGACTGGTGCGAGGCGACGGGGCAGCAAGTAAAAGCAGAACGAGGAGGAAGGGAAGAAGAAGGTCTAGGCTGGAGCTCTGCTGGACGTCCTTGGTCGCTGCTTTGGACCTCGACGAACATGCCTGCTGGTCCAGGCTCCAGCAGGGTGATCGGCGAGCTCTGCACCTGCTCCGTTGGGGACAGCCCCGCGAAGCACGCGTCGTCGCCGGGGATTTATTTACTGTTGCGCCACGAATTTACTTGACGATTTTATCCCTTTTAGGATTCTGTAGTGTAGATGATAGTATAAATAAATCCTAACTAGTCTAGCTATTGGATCACAAAGATTAGACAGTTTATATTTATTTTAAGGTACCATAAAAGTGATCTTTTTCTTACATGCATGCAGTAGTCGCCGCCGGCGCCGGCGTTGGCGCCGGTGATGTGCTCGATCGACGTAACTCCTCAGACGAAGCAGACAGCACTGCGTCGTTTTCTTTGTTTTGCACTTTGATATTCACTCACCGCACTTAATTTCTTCGCATGCTTTCAGTAGAATTTTGTTTCCGCCCCAGTGAAATGCTGATTATAAACTAAAATCAACCTGTATACGCTGCCACCACTGCATTTCACCTCTTTTTTCCCCCCGGACTGCGTCACGATTTCTATACGGTTCTTGCACATGCATTTGTTAAGACTCTGAATCCAGTCAAGAACGGGTTAAATCCCTTTCACGGTTTGGGTGGGATCTTGTTGCGTCTCGCGTTGATCCATGGATAATGACTCATTAATCCATATTTTCGCGCTACCAACATCATCAAGCAGTTCCTGCTGGTCTCACTGGCACGCTTTGCTGCAGGCTCGTATCATGGAGCGCTTGCAGCGCGACACATTTCCTGAAGTCATGAAGCTCCTGGATAAACACGAGCAAATGGAACGCATCTTTTCCATGTACAGAAGCGGCAAGGGGTTCCATTTCCCGGACCTCCCTATCCGGGTGAAGGTCGCGCTCGATGCGGTCGGCGCACTGTTTCTCGTCGACGACAGCGAGTTCGAGCAAGCGAGGCAAACCCTCGACAGGGCGGGGATCAGGACGGGCCTCAGCTCGAGGTTCGTCTTGGAGGCGAAGACCAGGGGCAGGGACACCATTGCAGCGGAGCTCTCGACCAGGTTTGAAGCAGGTGCTCGTCTTGGGGAGGCGACCGGGAGGCCTCTGGAGCTGACCAGGCTGCAGTACTGCACCCACATCAACGACTGGCTGTCGATGATCCTGGTTCCTTTCGGAGCTCGATGCAGCAACTTCTTGCATGATTCAAGCTTGATTCAGGTAACCGTGTCCCTAACCTCTGCCGGAATCATTTTCGTTGGGGTAACTGTCACATTCATTGGGCCTCAATCGTATAGTGGCGAATTGATCTGATGAGATTGCTGGCAGAGTCTCCAGAGCCAAGCCTCTTTCGACGGGCCGCCTTCGTTTTCTGAACATCACAACTGTGCTGCCGGTTTGAGCATCAAGGGATCCAAAGTCGCCGCATCCATAGCCGAGTTGATCTATGGTTCTGGAGCACAAGACAGTGATCATGGGGTAGCCAACCGCATGACCACATTTGGGCAGGTGTCCTATGAACCGGCCTTCGATGTCAAGCTCAGCTTGTCAGGGCTCTGGCAGATCTGCCCGTCGTCATCCCGGTTCAACAATCTTGGAACGCTTGCCGTTCCACTTGGCAGCCTGAAACCGCAAAAAAGAACACCACCTCCGGCACCGGATCCGGGATCCCCTCCTGCAGGCACGGCATCGGAAACCCGGTCGGCGCAATCGATCGCGGCGATGCTGGGCTGTGAACTGTATGGAAGCATCAAAGCAGAAGGGTGGGTTCAGATGGAGAGGCCCAACCGTGGACCGCTGCACTGGGGCTTCTGCTTGTCCGACACCCCTGACTACGAGCTCGGATGGGGCGTGAGGATGGGCGGGACGGCGGCGGGGGAGAAGCACCACCCGCACCTGGAAGGGTTCCTCAGCCTCAACGTCGGCAAGGGTGCGAAGCTGCAGCCGGGCCTCGTGTTTGTCATGGAGGGGGCGAAACCGACGCCGGCGCTGGCGCTGCGGTCGTCGTGGTCCATGTGACGCACACCTTCCCCTACCTCGCATCGCTTTGCTTAAAAGCCTTCGCTTTCTTCCCCTACGGCTGTTCTTGTTTGGTCATTTCCTGACTTCTCTTCCGATATGGCTCGCAGCTAATAAACATGCCTTGGCTGATGGCCTTGGAGATTCACACTGAAATGTGAGATCGCTTCATGTAATTGCTTTGCTTTCCTGGGACTTTGTTACGAGCTTGATTTTGTGTGTAAAATTCAATACATGCCCATGGGATGGCATGAAGTAGACAGAACAGTGCCAAGTTCTCGAAACTAGATTGACCACTGAACAAATACTCACACTCGTCGCCAGTGTATCAAACGCTGCTCAAGCAACCCAACATCACAATTCGCAGCAAAGAGGCGGGCACCGGCAAGGAGAAGCATCAATCATGTGGCGGAGCATCTGCGACAGCCTCGCCGCGGGTTCCGAGACCCGCACCTCCACGCCATCCTCCGCCACCAGCAGCAGCGCCGGCTTCTCCTCCCCCTCCTGCTCCCCCACCTCCGAAGAAGAAGACGAGGGCTTCACCTCCGCCTCCGCAGCAGCAGCGGTGGCATAAGCCACATCCTCCTCCGGGGACATGGGGCGCTTGCCCTTGCCCTCGTCGTCGTCGGCGGTGGAAGCCACGGATGGGATTGGACGGCGAATCAGCGAGGTTTCTTGTCCGTTTGCGGGGAATTCGGGCTGATTTTTAGAAGAAACCAGCCGATTGGCTCGTGCAATTTGAACGGCTAAATTTGTTACAATTTGTTTTGTATTAAAGGACAATTTAGGAGTTTTAGATTAATTATGCTTGTTACAGTGTTTTAGAATTATTATATATTGATGTAAATGATTTTTAGGTGTTTTAGAAACATTGGACATGGTAAGAAAGTTTGAAGATAAAATACATCTTTTTTAAAGAAAAAACTTAAATACATCTTAAGCAAACATAACTGGAACGTGACAGTGAATATGCTTTTGGGATAAACAGTGACTCAATTTTTGAAGGAAATTTTGGTATTTTTCAAGGAGAGCTACTTTTGGTCAAAACTTATTGTTTTTCTTGTTCTTTACATCCTTTATGTACCTCTTTTTTATACTTTCATTCCGACAGACCAATATAGTGTGGACTACATGTCACAACGAGAGAGGCACAATGACGTCACAACATCCAGCATTACTCTACTCTAGTTGTGGCGGTTGCCATTGTTTCCTTTTATGCTTTCATCAAATTGTAAACAGCTATGTCTTACATTCAATCCATTGTATGCATGAGCATTAAGGAAATAATTAATCTTCTTCACCATGTTTTTTCTTCTGAATCAATCTTTTATTCCTTGATTTGACCAAGGTGTTGATGAACTTCATTCTTGGTAGAGCCTTCTCATTGCTAACAGATACTCCCTCTATTCTTTTCTATCTGATACTTTAGCGTGAGTTTGGTTTGGAGGCAGTAGGGATAGAATGGCTCCATCCCTGGTTTTAAGGACGGGACCGTCCCCGTTCTTTGTTTGGTTGTAAGGGATAGAACCGTCCCTGTTTTTTGTTTGGTTCTGGGATATCAAAATATGGGATGAGTCATCCGACGTGTGGGGCCCTTTTGTCATCCTCTTGTTTTTGAGAGGCGAGGAAGAGGGACGAGCCCATCCCCTCGTTTTTGAGGGACGGGGGCATCCTCGATTTAGGGGAATATTTCCGGGATATTCCCCAAAGGGGATGGACTCTGTCCCTGCTGACTCCAATCCAAACAGGTCCAAATCTAAGATCGCTCCGTCCCATCCCCTATTATCTCTAGAACCAACACACCCTTAGAATCCGTGCTACCAAACTTTTTAAAATTTAATCACTAATATGTTTAAAACTATTTAAACTGGATACATGAAAACTATATCATTAGACTTGTCGTTATAAATACCTTCATAATATTATAATTTTATTAGTATATAATATATAAAAGTTACAAAAAGTATCAATCAAAGCGAAATCTTAAAGAGTGGAAACTCAAGAATATCACTTAAAAAAGAATGAAGAGAGTATCCTTCTTTTATTTTCCTCTAATCATAGGGCTGCTTTCTCTCATTCCTAGATGTTACATATATAGATTGACATATTGAATAACATGTGTTGTATGCATCTACAACGTTAAAGTCCTATTTGTTATCAAAATGTACTATCTATTTATAACCCTATTAATCTGCACTGTTATAATCTAAACCCACTGTAATCGACGGTATAGATCTTTATATTTTTTTACCCGATTAACATGGTAATTTCTAACTCTTGAAAGCAAATGTGATGGCTTATTTTGAATGTGCATATGAGATTTTAATTTTGAATTCACATAGAAACTCAAATTGCTAATTTTCCTTTAATTTATTTCCAAGTTTGCGTAATGTTAGATTGTACATCACATTGGAGTTTTTCTAATACAATTTTAGGTTGCAATTGTATACAAATCAAACTAATAATTTGTATTTAATTTTTATTCTGAATTTGAGTGGTTTATTTGAATTAGTATATTTTTAGATTTTATATGACATTGAGTTTTTTTACAGTTTAAGGTTGGAATTTCTATGTAAATACAATTGATAATTTTATTTTATTTTTATTATAATATTTAGGTATTTTAATTTGGAATTCATATAAAAAATCAAAACACTAATTTGGAATTCATACAAAAAATCAAAACACTAATTTCCCTCCCCGACTCGCCACAGGCATCCACGTCGTCGTCGACGAGGGTGTCATGGGACGTTGTGGACCACCCGCGGGTGTCATTGCAGGTGCTCAAGTAGAATGTCCTCATCAACAGGGCCGCGCAGTACATGTCGATGCCCACCTCGCCAACGTCGTGAGGCACCAACAAGAAGCACGTTGCTATTGAAATCATCCATTGAACACAGCTTCATCTATTAGAAGCACGCGTATTCGAAAATCATTAATAAATGACTTTGCAGAGTTGCCCAGCTTTACCAATAAGATTCACCAACTCCCGTGACAGAGTTAAGAAAATAAGGTTTTTCACTGCACAATTCTTTATATAGCCTCTATCCTATAGGAACTATTTCCGAACAAATTTAGGTGGCCCGCAGTCTCGCCTAATTTGAAACGGTCATACTATTGTGAAGTATGATTATACCTCCTCCTATAGCACAAAAACTCCCTCGCCTCCCTCCACCCTTTGTAGATATTCAATCGAACTTGTACAAGTTCTAAATCAGGTTTGATGAATCAATGCTTGTGGTTGAGTGATCACTATATTGTTTACTTAACATAAGGTTCTAGTCCTTATATTTTCACTAAGGCAACTTTTATCCACAAATCCTTGTTTCAATGCCCATCCGCAATGTTTGGATGCCTATCCGCACTATTTTTAGTGCCCATCCACATTATTTTAGTGCCCATCCACACTGTTTTGGTGCTCATTCACACTGCCATTTTTCCAGTTCAAGCCTCCACCCTAGGATAAGGTCATGGGACTCAACCATCTTGTGGCTTCCCGTGATATCTCCTTATCCTATAACCACTTTTGAAATTCTATCGGCAAAGTGCCAAGTCTCTTAATAGTATAAAACAATTGAATTCCTGATTTACCATGATTATTTAAACAATATATTTAGTATTACTAAGTCTTGTTAAGGTGAATATGGCTATCAAATTAAACAAAGTTTTTTTTCAAGAGGTAGGACATAACTAATATCATATCATTCTAAATGTTTATTGTATAAGAAATTACAGTGCGTAAATAACATAATGAAAATACTGATAAATAAATAATAAAAGTAATGTAGGTTCAACATGATCAAAGACATATGTTTTGCCTTACGGATCAATGTATTCTACGATTTCGTATTCTTTTGATTCTTGAGCTTGAACTTGAGCTTCTCCTCCCTAGGCCGGCTGGTCTACAACAACGTGTGCTAGCGCAAAGCAAAAGAAACAAATCAATTTCATGCTCGAAGGATTGAGCTAGAAATAAAAGAAATAAAATAAAGAAATAAAATCCAAAAAAATCAAATAAAAATAGGTTTGGATTATAGGAGTTTGGAATGGGAAAACGAAGCTGAGGAATGGATAGATGAGTTCGAAATGATCAAAATGGATATATATATATATATATGTTGTATTTTAGGGTTCTGTGAACAGTAATGAGTCTGGTACTGTTCATCACGGGTTTACTGTTCACAGCGGGTTGTTTAGTCCTTATCGGGTTGCCGCTATGTACTCGAAGAACAGAGCTACGAGTACTCAGGTGGTTTTCTATTAGCACAAATCTTGCTTGTGAGGTGTTTATGGAGCTGAAAGACGTGGTCGTAATCGAGTTACGACTACTGAGACCGAACATTCAGTGCGGTCGTAAACCACAGCATGGTCATAAACCATAGTGTGGTCGTAAACCACAACACAGTCGTAAACCACAGCATGGTCGTAACGATAATGTGGTCGTAACGACAACGTGGTCGTAATGACTCCTGAGTAGTCGAGTGTGAAGTCGACGAAGATCGGACGGTGTATGAGTTGCTACTGAGATAGGATGATGTCTGAGCAGTTGCGGGGATTGGACGGCGTGTGGGTGGCTTAAGGGATCGGACGACGTACGAGTGGCTGTGGGGATTGATAGATTTAATCTTGATGAGTTATAAGTGATTGTAGAAGCTATGGGTGGAGCCACACTCAAAGCTGTGGTCGAAGCAGTGGTTGAAGCCGAAGCAGCAGTCGAAACTGTGAAAGTCAGAGGCTCTGAGTACTGTGCTCCGAGTACCGACAGTCGAAGACATTGAGCACGAAGAAGCCATGGTCGTAGCATGAGATGATGCACCATGGTCGAAAGCACCATGGTTGTAAGTCGTAGTCGGAAGAACGCTGTTGCAGTTAGAAGCGACCAAGTGGCTTAAAAGATCAAACAACGTACGAGTGGCTTAGAAGCATCGGACGGCATCCGAGTGGGCCGTTCAAGTGGCTTAAAAGCATCGGACGGTGTCCGAGTGGTGTTGCTCAGGACTCAAAGCGGTGTGATCGAAGCTCTCTCGATTACAAGGTGGTCGGATAGTTCAAGCGGTGGAGCGGTCGGACAAATTTCAAATGGTGGGGAATTTGTGGTCAAAACAACAATTGGCGACCATGGGTGGGTTTCTGGTGTTTGGGGTTTCCATTTTGGGGCTCGGCGGTAGCTGGGGAGTTGGCGTTCGCCGGCGGCAAGGTCTCCTCTCTTCGGGACGTTTGAAAGGCACAGGGCTTAAGGACGGGTTAATGGGACGGTAAAGTTAGGGTTTGGGCATCTCTAGGGTTAGAGAAAGCTCAGGGAAGTGACGGCTTGGGTCTGGTTTGTTTGTGTTAAACTGTCCACAGCGGGGTCCCATGGCTGAGCGGTGCGCGCTAGTCGCTAGGGCAGTAGGGGCTCGGAGAGGTTAGGGCAAAGCTTCGGCAAGGTTTCTATGGGTATAAGGAAGCTGCAGACCAAAGCAATTGAAAAAGGATGGATTGAATAGAAGAGATGGAAATTTGAGCTTACTTCGGGTTTTCCGGTGATCATCGATGGAGTTTTGGTCGTCAAAGCAATTGAGGATAGGTGGCTCATTTTAGACGTTGATGCATCTATAGGAGGTGCTTGGGGGTTTAAATAGGGCGAGTATGGCGGTTCGGCATAGGGGCAAGACTAAGGCGACGACGACGTGTGGCAGAGGTCGAGAAGGTGCGGGAGGGCGTGGTGCGGCTAGGAGAGGAGAGGTATAGGCTGCCTCGGGCATGGTATTGCGACGGTCAAAAGGTGACGTGGTGTGCCAGGCGGCGGCTGTGAGAGAATTAGGACTGTGCATTCGGTTAATTCGGTAGAATCGGTTCGGTATATACGGTATATACGGTAAATACGGTATTGTTAGTTCGGTAGTATACGATATTTTTGAAAATACGGTTCGGTATCGGTAAATCCCAATTTATTTCGGTGCGGTATCGGTAAATACCATATTTACCAAAGTTAACGCAAATTGCAAACAATATAGTAATTCGTGAGACAAGTAGACTGGATGGCATGGCACAAAAAATTTCTAAACACTACAATACTACGGTGGCTATGCAGGAAAACGGAAGACTGCATGTAGCCATGCAATCGGCTGGTCTTACATGCTCTTTCACAACTAGAAAATAAGTTAACAAAACTGAAATGGCGATCCGCATGCCCACGCTACAAGCATACTCACTGCAAATCCAGACAAATTTTCATTAGCATGGGTCATGGCGTCAGAAATGATCAAAAGGAGGGGTTTGGATCTAGATTTCCTGAGGCAGATAGGCCAATATCATTGTTAATTTGGTGCCATGGAAATATGATTAGGACGATGTTTACTGATAAACATTTTTATATATATGTATGTGGTGCATAATTCCGTCACGGTTGCTTGCGGTCCCTACCTTTGAGAGCAGAGACCGGAATGCATGCCCCTGGTACATTCACTGCTATTCAGTTTTACGGTTTGTTCGGTTTTTTTCGGTTTTTCCCGAAAAAACCGAATACCAAAAAAACATAAAATACAAAAACCGAACCGAAAACCGAAAACCGGTCAAACCGAGTTGACCGGTTCGGTTCGGTTTTTTCGGTTCAGTTGAGATGTGCACAGCCCTAGAGAGAATGAGAGCAGAGACAGAGCAGGGAGGTCGGCGAGGCGGTAGTATGTGATAGCAGAGAAAGAGCAAGGTGGTCGGCAAGGCGGTGGGGGTAAGGTTTACGATAATGAAGGAAAAGCGTACGATGGCTTGAGCTGATAGAGGTGGGTTCTAGGGTGCTCGAATTTGCGGTGCGGGGTTGCCGGCTGTGAGACATGGGAGAGCAGAGGCGGTGTGGTAGCAGCAGGAAGCAATGAGAAGACGTGGGAGCAGAGAGGCTGGGGCGACGGCAATACTTTTCGGCCGTGCACGAAAACAATTGAAGAGCGATGCAGCAGAGAGATCAAGACATGGACGGCTAAGATTTGAACTAGACTAGACCAAGATTTTCAAGAAATCAAATCAAACAAGATTTCGCATTTCTTTTGAAATTTAGGTTTCACTTCATTTTTCACCTCTCGTAGCCTTGTTCGCTGTACCAGCATCCCGGAGCGGAGCAGGAACGAACCTCAAGCTGCACGCGCACTGCTGCCGGGGCGGTGGCAAGCTGGCACACTCTGCAACGTGCAGCCCGCCCGACGGGCCACGCGCGCACCAAAACCACACCCACGTCCGCGGCAGGCGAAAGCAGAACGACCGAACCGAAACCGAGCCAGCACCACAGGCTGCGCGGCCGCGCGTGCCGTGCTCTGCTCGGCCGGCGCGGGCGCGGAGGAGCCGAGGCCACCACGCCACGCGGCGCGGCCTCCGATTCCCCCCCTCCCCTCGCTGTGCGGCGCGCCGAGAAAACGAAAGCGGGAAGCCGAGATCCGGAGCCCACCCGCCGCGATGCAGCCGCCGGTCCTCCTCAACATCGGTCGGTCCCCCCCCCCCCCCCCCCCCGCTCTCTCTCTTTCCGTCTGCTAAGTATAGCTTCCATTCGATTCGATTCGATTCAAGGTTCGTTCGATTCCTCGTTCTTCTTTTGGCGGTTGGTCACGGACTCACGGCTGCGATGCCGGCGGCTGCCGATTTGTGCGCTGCGCGGTGCAGGGGGCAGCAAGTACGCGACGACGGTGGACACGCTCACGCAGCGGGAGCCAGGCTCGCTTCTCGCCGCCATGTTCGCCGGCGGGGCGCACCGCCTCCCCACCACCGTACGTACGACCGCTCCTCGCTTGTTTCTTGCGGCTGCCTGCCTGTGAGTGACCTCGTGTCCCATGAATTGGGCGTGGTTGGTGGGGGGTTGCAGGAGGAGGGGGCGGTGTTCGTGGACCGCGATGGGGAGCAGTTCCGGCACGTGCTCAACTGGCTCAGGGACGGTGACGTCCCCGCGCTCGCCGGGGCCGAGTACCAGCAGCTGCTGCGGGAGGCGGAGTACTACCGGATGCATGTAAATGGACCACGCCGCGCGCTCTCCAATTGTAAGGGTTTATCGGCTGTCCGGGAGGCTGGCATTTGTTTGGCTTGATTTGATTTGTTTTTCTAGGGGTTGATCGATTGCATAAACGAGAGGATGGGGGAGGAGAAGGGGGACAGCTCGTCGGAGGCCGAACTGACGCGCAAGGACGTGATCAAGTGCATCCAGGCTGACAAAGTCCGGTTCCGCGGCGTGAATCTTTCTGGACTTGACCTGTCTAAGCTTGTAAGCTCTCGGGAGGTTCACTGACTGGTTAGGTATCTCTTGTTTGGTCGAATGTTTCTTGATGATGTGGGTTGAGCTTGTATAGATGCATCTTTGTTCCCCATGTGTTGCAGGACTTATCAGAGGTTGATTTCAGTTGCGGGTGTATTAGGAACACAGATTTTTCGCATGCTAACCTTCACAAAGCTAAATTTGGGGTACGGCACTTGCATTGTGATCCTGTTTGTAGCATACGCTGCATATCTCAGTAGCTCTTATAAAAGTTAGTAACTTTGTTGTGGATTTTATAAATCAATTGCATGAATTTGTAATAATACTTCAACTAGGAATTGCTAACAACAGAATTACCTATTGCATTTTCTTTTCAACTTATTACGTAATGCTCTTGTGTGTAATGCTACATCAATAGCGAAACATCTATGTCTTTTTTGCAGGAGGTTGAAGCTCCTCATTCTTCGTTCCATTATGCAAATTTGCGTGAGTAAGAAGCTTCCACATTTTTCTTTTCTTTTTCTGCAGTTTTTCTTTCCTGCTTATTTAATTTGTATTTTGGAGATGCTGTTCGTAATTGCACAATTTGAAATTGCAGGTGTGAGTTTGTAGGAGCAAATCTTGAAGAATCTACTTTGGATAGAGCAAACCTTCAAAGTGCAAACCTACAAGGTAGGTGACCCTTTTTTCCTCTCACATTTTGCCTGATCACTGTTTATTCTTAACCTGCATGGTATCTGTTTCCCTTTTTTCTTGCTTGTGAAATTATATCACCGGGAGGTTTCCTTGTCAACTGCAATTTTACTATGTCAAGTGTCAACCCCTGCTTAACTGTTTTTAAGGGTCAAGCTGGATTTAATTCGAAATTAACTTTCTCAAGTTGATTTCTTATTTAGATTTTTTTTCATAAACTAATGAGTAAATGTGGTGTAGTACTTGAGATAAATTGTTGAACCTATGCTGCAGATGCATGCTTGATAAAGTGTAGCTTCATCGAAACGGATCTTCGTTCAGCACATCTACAGGTTTGAAAAATCTTGTGTTCAGTATGTTACTGTGTATTATTCCTATTGTGGCTATAAGCTAAACAGTAAGTTAAGTGACTAACAGAGTGTGTAAGAAAATGAGCTATATGCCTTTCTTGTTAACCCAAGGAAGGATATACATGGCCATAAGGCCTCATTACAATAATGCCTTAACTACATGGTACTATTCCAAGGGTGTATATATCTTTTACATGCTTTATTGGGCCTCTTGGCCCAGCAGGCCGAATAGATGCAGGTGAGGGCCATCCCCACAACAATTCCCACTCGCAAAGTCAAATTCCGTACTAAGAAATCTGTGTAGGGCAGCCACTGCTTTTTGCAATGCAGTATAGAAAACTATGCAATAATGATGACGAGCATGAAGGCACACAAACTTCATCATTGACAATGTTTAGTCTTTCTCTTTGTCTTTGCTACTTTTATCTAATCATATATTGTTCATCCCTGCATGCTGGATCCATCATCCATGCCAATCAATTCATACCCATAGCACTGTATGTCCTTTTCTCCTAGTGCCATTCAACAGAGAATCTGCATATGAACTAGTTTTTAATAGCAACCCCTTTATTATTGAACGTTGAAAAGTGCTATTCAATTCTCTTGGATCAGTTTTGATACTGACAATCAATTCACATGTATTTTCAGAGTGCAAACCTTACAGGTGCCAACTTGAGAGGAGCTAACCTTGAAGGAGCCAATCTCAAGGTAGATTTTACATTGTGAAGCATACCTTATCTGGCGACCTTGATGGTCCTCAGTGTTTATCATCTAGTGAGATAACATACGACTATGAATATTTTATCGTCTATCATTGCCTCTCTCTCATTCACACACACACAGAAACAAAAAGCATTAACCTGTTTTTCCTTGCTTCCTATCATTTAAATGCACAGATATTATAAAGTACTCTCCTTTGCAGGGGGCTAAGTTGGCTGGTTCAAATTTGCAAGGTGCAAATCTTCAGCGAGCTTACCTGCGGGAAGTAGATTTGCGCGAAACAGTACGTTTACCTCCTGTCACAACCAGTCTTATGGTAGCTAGTTATCCTTTTCCGTTTCATATCTTGCAAACATAAGAAAGTTATCGCTGGGATACAAGTGCACATCCTCAACGATTGCGTGTTTTCATTCCCCCTCGCTTTAGATCATGCAAGAACTTGATACAGATCTAGTAATGTGGGACCATAGCGTTTAGTAGAATTAAGGTTGTTTTCTAAAATCTAATCCATGAGTTCCTTTCGTAAACAGCAATTAACTGGCGCTAAGCTCGGAGGTGCAAATCTGCTTGGAGCCATCAGATAGCGCAACAGGAGAAGATCCGTCTTGTCCGATGAGATCTGTACAATGCTTGTTGGGGGAAACAGTGAACTGTAGTCGTTGATGAAATCTGTACAATACATCAGCTGGTTCTCTCTTTCTGAATCTATATATCAATAAGCCCTATTGCTGTAGATTCATGTGACATCTCAGTGATTTGTGACTATCATCGATTTCTGTGGATTCATCATTAAGCCCTATCAGCAGCCAAGGTTCAGCACACGTTAACAAGAGGCAAGATAATCGATTGACATGTTGATGCTTGAGCCATTCCAACCCTGCTTATTTACAGGGATTTTATTCCATTTTTATCATCTAGAGATACATCTGGGTGTCCTGCACTGTTGTATATGCACAGGTGTCGAGCTGGACCTTGCTCGCCGCCGCGTCGACGCAGCCGCCGGGGAGGTCGAACCGCTTGAGGAAGTGGCACCACTGCCGGCCGCCGTTGACGGCGCGCTCGCCGCTGATCTCGAGGCTACCCGACGGGTCCACCTGGACCTTCAGCTGGTCCTTAAAACACGAGTGCGATACGCTGCTTCCATCTCTTGGCTTTGCTCTTCCATCTGTTGCTGCTTGAATGAGAAATGAGCCGTGCACAGCAGCTCGGATGTATAAACGTGCGTGGGGCAGTAAAAAAATTTGGGACGTGAGCGGGCCTGATCTTTTCCTCCGAAACTGACGGTTTTTAGCTTTTGCTACAGTACCTAACTTTCAAATAGAGTATTTTATTAAGATGGTGTCTATAAGTTAAACGATGTACACGTTAAAAGCCCAATATCTGTATCAGCAAAAATCGCAAGTGAGTATCTCTCTCCGTAATATGTACCGTAAATAGTCAAAATTTAAAAATTTCAGCCAAAAGTCATTAGTCGCAGCTGCAGCCAAACAGGCCCGTAATATATCTCTCGTGCTATCTAAGTGAGACCAAGGAGAGGAGAGGATACTAAACCTGATCGAAGACTAATATAGTCGGAGATTAGTATAGTTGGAGATCTGTGTGACTGAACCGGGCAAAGAAATGCATGATGTATACCGCTGAATCTTTTGTGTTGTTTACCTCTTTCCAAGAAAGACCTCTTCCACTGTGTTCGTCTACGAAGTAAAGTCACAATGTGCCTTGTGGGAAGTGATCTAAGCTCTGACAAGAAAACTTTGGTCATCCAAGTTCTACCAACGACCAATTTGGGATATCAGGCAAGCAGACAGCTGCAGGATGCACCAAGAGCTTCGAATTGAAGCATTCGGTGACTGATACAAGAGGAAAGCCTTCCGTTCTCTGTGAACGACAACAATCAGCAGTGTCTTGGACCGCTCACCAGTCACCACTGATACTTGGCAGCAACAAGAACCTCCTCATAGAGTTTAGCAGCATTGTCCCAACTAAGATCTTGCATCATCTCTCTCCTTTGGAGTCCCACCCAACTAGTCTTGTAGTTTCTGTATGTGTTCAAGCAGTGACAGTTAGAAATTGGCCTATTTAATTATGCCCCATTTCCTTAATTTCAAAACATACATGGTTTAGTACCATATTGCTAAGACAAGGTAAGGAAGACCGATTTATAAGGTGGAATCCTCACTACTCCTTGAATATGGATAGAGATGGTATGAAGAGGATTCTGTCTAGTTACACACGCGCGTATTAGCGTATTTTCGCGTGAAAATCGCGTGACTTGTGACTTGGCAGACCCAGTCCATCTTTATTTTTGCTGAACCATGCGCCTCTCTCTGTTTGAATGAGATTCAAACATTTGATTTTGAGGCTTAATTGAGTTTTTGATGACAGACAGTTTTCAGTGGGTAAATCACTGGTTAAATATTTTCAGTTACCAGTGAATAATTGAGCAGTTATCAGTGAATTATTTTAGTTCAATGGGGTAGTTACTAGAGAGTAATTTCCATATCTATATATACCTAGAGACGTCCAAGGTATAAAAAAGAGAGAATCCCTCATTGCTTGCATCTCTTACTTCTGTCATCTCGTGCTGTTGTACTTCGCCGTCTGAATCTCGTCGACCTTTCTTCCTGGCGTGCACCTGGAAGGAGGAAAAGCGGCTATCTCCAAACCGTTGCCGTAGAGAGTATCTGCACGGGGCAGCAATAAGGTTTCTGGGCAGCGCATCTGCGTGGCCGCTCACTGCACTGCGTCATCTACGTTCTACACTGCGTCAAGCCTGCGCTGCTTCCTGTTCTTCATCAGGCGAAAAAGTAAGTCGTTCGCGCGCACGATCGGCTTTGTTACTAAATTTTTCTTGTGTATATTCTAAAGTATGATGAGTAATCTGCTGTTAGTTATAAGTTTTACATCATTAGTTTATTATTTTTGTCTCCTAATAAAATTTAGAATTAAAATATTGCTCACATTTCCAAAAGTGACCTAGCGCATCAATCATTTTGTTTGCCTCTACCTTCTCGAAAGTCCAACCTCCTCATACGGATTATAGTGCTCGACGGTGTCTCGGAGACCACCGACCGCATGAACTACTGGGGCAGTCCCATACATCATGGCATAGAGCTGGTTCAACCCGCATGGCTCAAACTAGGGTTGGCAATGGTGACCCGATCCCCGACGGTGAATTCACCTATTAGGGGATGGGTCTGGCGGATTTTATTCCCCGCGGAAATTTTCGTGGGCAAAATACTGTCCCCGTCGGGGATGGCGGGGCCGGGGCCGGGGAAGTGATCCCCGTCCCCGTTAACCATCGGGGATCACTGACATGTGGGGTCCTCTACACTTCATATAAAAGTCAGCCAAAAAACCCTACCCCGCCGCCCCCAGCCCCTCTCCCCCAGCGCCGCCAACACCTCCCCTTGCGCTTGCACCCGACTGCCCCTACCCCGCCGCCCCCCAGTCCCCCTCCCCCAGCGCCTCCGCCCCCACCGCGCCCGGCTCCCCCGCCGCCCCCTCCACCGCCGCCCTCTTCCCCTTCCCCTTCCCCTTCCCCGGCGCCTCCGCCCCCTCCCCCTCCCCCGGCGCCTCCGCCCCCTCCCCAGCCTCCCCCTCCCCCGGCGCCTCCGCCCCTCCCCCGCCGCCCCCTCCACCGCCGCCCCTCCCCCGCCGCCCTGTTCCCCTTCCCCGGCGCCTCCGCCCCCTCCCCCGCCGCCCCACTGCGCCCGGCTCCCCCGCCCCCGCCCCCGCCGCCCTCTTCCCCTTCCCCTTCCCCGGCAGTTCGGCCCTTCCCCATCGGTTCCTCTTCTCCACCGAGGCGACGCCACCTTGGATCTGAGACCGGCAACGCCCTCCTCCACAGATCTGAGACCGGCGACGCCCTCCTCCACAGATCAATTTCTTCATCTAGTTGTGGCATCTCAATCTTTTATTTCAAAGTTGTTTGCAGCAAATTGCAACTAACATTTGATTCCTGACTGACATTGGATGTGTCTTTTTTGTTTAACATTGATGAAGCCTATGATGATTTATGGTACGCAACTTGGTTTGTCCAAAAACCCATTCTAATTGATGGCTGCAGTATTGCTGTGATATGCAAAGTGCCATGAGTTAAGTGTTGGCAGTGGCCACATTTGTTAAGTGTTCCTTAGTTTCACATCTCTCTGTTACTTGTTGCGCGGGGAATTTTGCCCCGTCGGGCCCCCGAAGCCCGTCGGGGAACGGGGACGGGCCTAACTTGGCCCCGAGCCCGGGGCCGGGGCCGGGGTTCGGGGAATTTTAATTTCGCGGGGATCGGGGACGGGGATTGGGTCCCGTCGGGGATGAGCCCCGTTGCCAACCCTAGCTCAAACCTTGATGGCATCAATAGTACTAGTCTCATAGGCGCGGCGTCACGCCGCGCCAGCCACCGTGTGTACCGAAGTAAAAGAGGCGATAATTTGTGAGGAGTTTTTTAAAAAAAATCGAGGGCACATGCGTATTTTCGAAAAAGCCAAAGGTCTTTTTCGTAAAAAATCAAGGGCATGTACGTAACTAAACGAGGACCCGTACGTAATTTAGCAAACCGCGGAGTGCTATCCTGCAAAGTATACAAAATTTCGGTGAAGTGGAGGGGTGTTTTCAAAAAAAAATTTTAAAAAAACTGGCAGGGGTTTTTTCGTGAGAAATAAGGACCTTTACGTAATTTCGGAAAAACGCAGGGATTTTTTTGCAAAATGCCTCCCCCGATCGTACGAAAATTTTTCGGTCACGCGGCGGCCGAGGGAGGCAAAGGGGCGACGTGGATGCAGTCTCCTCGCGGGGAGTCCCCCGGAAATAATAGGGGTAGTATATCAGCCCCTGCAGTCATACGCGCGATGAGCCAACCTGACAGAAAAACCAACCCACCCCCTAACTCTGTCGTAATGCAGGCTCTCAAGCCTCCTCAATGTATCTTCAAGGTCTTGCCTTCCGGTACCCAACATTATTAACTGTACCTCTTGGCCAGCCATCCATGGCATCGCTTCTGCTATCAGGTCCACACCTTTTTGATGGTCTAACCGTCCAATGAAAGCAATGACTGGAACATCACCACGAACCGGGAGACCAAGTTCTTTCTGCAATGCCGCCTTACATTGTGCTTTACCTGTTTGAACAGTGTTAGACTATGTGGATGACCATGATTAATGTAATGATGAATAATTGATATTTGGATTGCTTTGGAATTTGCGTTTGCAAAAGTTTCGGTCGATCGCAGTCATAAATTTTGAATCCGAATAGTTTCAGTCGGTTCTGAGTGGTTTTGATTTTCTCCGAGTGGTTTTGGTTGGTTCTGAGTGGTTTTGGTTACTCCGAGTGGTTTTAGGCCAGTCCGATTGGGTTTAAGTGGCATCGGACGGCTTTCGAGTAATAAAGGTGGATCGGACGGAGTTCGACTGACATCGGTGCATCGGACGGCTTTCGAGTGGCCTAGCAAGATCGAACGGCGTTCGAGTACCACCGGAAGATCGGAAGGCTTTCGAGCGAAGCAATCAATGATCAGAGCACGACTTTATGACCACGTCCAACTTCGATGATGATAGATTTTGACCACGGTAACTCGACTATGACATTCTAACCATGATAGACTTCGACCACGTCTAGCTCAGGCTACGTACGACTTCGACTATGACAACTCGACTATGGCATTTTGACTATGACATGCTTCGACCATGTTCGACTGAAGTCTATTTCTGTAGAATTTTTTGCCGTGGGTATATTTCTGTTATTTCGAATCAAAAATAGAATATCAATAAAAAAATTCTATGTGCTATCTCGGTGCAAAACACTCTTTTTGTTAAATTTCTGGGCAGATGGAGATTGTCCAAATGTGCATCATCACAATTTCTTCTTACAAAACACACTTAGGAAACTCATTGACGGCGCTTCACAATTGACACTCGCGATACTTTTCTTCAAATTGTTAGAAAATTTGGGCCTGGTCTTGAAGCCTTAGTCTATGGTGGACATCTCACCACTAGGCTATAAATAGGTAGTACTATTGATTATTTTGTATACGGAATCAGAAAGAAAGCAATAAAGAAAGACCAGGAGTTCTCTCTACCTTTCTGTGTTTTCAATCTACTACTTCTGTGGCAAGGATCTTGGATTGTTCTATAGAAAGAATCAAGATTTGAACTTGGATTGGCTATGCAGATGCTGGGTACCTGTCAGACCTGCATACCGTAAGGTCACAAACGGGCTATGTATTCCTGTGTGGTGGAACAACAATTCCCTAGAAATCGTCTAAGCAAAGTCTTGTAACGACTTCGACGAACCACTCAGAAATCATAGCACTGTACGAAGCCACATGAGAATGTGCTTAGCTCCGACGAATGATCCACCACATCTAGCAATCATGTGGGATAAATATTATGCAGGCTCCCATAATTATCTATGAAGATAATGCAGTTTGCGTTGCACAAAGTGTATGCAGGCTATGTGAAGAGTCATCTCACAAAGCATATCAACCCCAAGTTCTTCTATGCTCATGAATTGCAAAAGATGAACAAGATTAAGGTGCTGCATACCAAGTCATGTGAGAATCTTGCATATTTATTCACTAAATCACTTTCTGCATCCAGCTTTGAAAGATGCGTACGAGAAATTGGAATGATGAGATTTAGAAAAGTGCAGAATTCAGGGGGAGAATTTTCTCAGGCCCGTTATTAAATCTTGATCATGAAGATCGAGTACCTAAAGAATAAGTTCTGAAGATTGAATGAAATTGGGTGGATTGTACTCTTTTTCCCTTGACGAATTTTCCTGAAGTTTCTTGGCCAAGGTTTTTAATGAGGCAATTCGTGCAACACAACATAACATATATCATATACTCTTTCTCTAAATTTTTCACTGGGTTTTTATGGAGTTTTGACGAGGTATGAACGTGTCAGATTAGTGCCCAAGGGGGGTGTTAGGAAATTGGGCATGGGCTTGAAGCCTTGGTCCATGGTGAGCATCTCACCACTAGGCTATAAATAGGTAGTACAAATTGACTATTTTGTATACGAAATCAGAAAGAAAGCAATAAAGAAAAAGTAGGAATTCTCTCTACCTCTTTGTGTTTTCAATCTACTACTTCTGTCTTCTATGATTGATCTGGTTTTGCATAAGCAGAGGAATCAATCGAACTGGTCACCAGCGACGGTTCTTCAACACAAACTACCAGGAAGGCGCAGGCTCACCAAGAGCACACGTGGAGCAGTAAAAAAATGCAGAAGAGACAAACACTTTTTTGCTCTCGGGTATATTTATATTAATTTGTGCCTCTAATTTTTGTTTGAAGAAGTCAGAAATCATTGTGAATACTTGGCTACCTGAAACGACTTCCCTATTCCTCTCATTTCTGTCTCGCTCTATGATAAGTCAGAGGGTTACAGACACATTACACACTGTACTCCTCTTGTCAAGGGAGGAACAAGAACGATTATATATAACAGTATATATAGTTTTTAAGTAATATTGTGCATTTAAGTAATATTGTGCTAAATAGTAATACGTCCGATAATTTTTTAACATCAATATTTTAACATAACCGATGTCAGTATATGATGATAAAGAAGTAGTGATTGAAATGCTTACTAAAATAAAAAAAGCTCAATAATAATATTGGTTAGTTGCAGCAAACTAAAGGAACTAAGAGCAGAATTATAGATAAAAGTTGGTTGACATTGGTAAAATACATCATCTGACATCAATGATCTGTTAAAAAGAACAAAATTACTTAAAATTTTCAAATAAAATAGTTTAATAATTAGATGTAAGTTAATGCATTAACTTTTAATATTTATGTTCTTTTAAGTTCATAAAAATGATGAACCACAACATCATTAGTACTTTTCATCATTCTTGGTTTTCTATATAGCAAATAAGTATATCATTCATGAAATCATCATCAATTAATTGAAAATGTCAATTATATATTTGTACATTCAACAGTTAAGAACAATATAAATAGTTAAGAATAATATAATAGAAAAATATGTCCAATGACTTACTTACTTGTCATTGTGGTCAAATACTATAAATTTGCCTCTGATTTGCAATGAGTTAGGCCAATGTTCGAAAAAAATCCAAATTGAAACCCTAAGTATTAACTCTACAATTTGATAAAAATCAATCAATAATCATCATATTAAAACCTTCACTTACAAATTTAGTCTTTGTTCTTGAAACAAACTGAAATTAAGAAAATTTTAGAGTATAGTGCATACTGATCGAGTGAAAATAAATTTCCTTCGGTCGATGAGGAAGCGAGGCAACTGGGACCAAGTAGCGTTGCGGCGAGGGCTACTAATGGCGTCGATTTCTCACATTCTCTGCGCGGCCGATCGCTGCCTGGCTGGGTCCGACTATACGGTGGGCATCGTGCACATTTCTCGAGCGACCGTGCAAGACGAACAAGTGTCAAGGGCTGTTGCGAGGTAACAGTGCTCCCTTTGTTGGGTTTCAAGAAAAAAACATGTGCACTGAGTTTGAGCTGGAGGGTTCACACATAGACTGGAGGTGCTGATCACTACTAAAAATATTTTTGGACTCGATGTCTTGTGACATCGGGTAGGCAGCCTAGCTTCCGCTCCTACCTCTCACTATCGTCTCGAGCACGAGTCTCTCTCTCTCTCTCACTTTCCCCACCACTCGTCAACTCTTTATAAAAGAAACTTCTTTTAGCCACTACTATTTATTTTCAGTTAAAACCCATCAGCCGTAAGCAAAACCATCCGCAACAACCTGCCAATATGAACAGGCACTCACTCACTCAGGAGAAGGTTGCGTACGTTCTTCTGCTGCACCGCCCACACCAACTCCATCATCGACGATGCACCGTACACCGTCGACCCTGTGTTGTGTTGTGTGCGTGCACGGACGAGCATAGTAAGCACACGCATGCAGCAATAATGAATGAAAGGAGCACAGTTTCAGTGAGCTACGAAACACGCTAATCATCGAATCACCTGGCTCGCCCAGGTAGATGACGAATCGGAGCAGCTCCTGGGCATGGAACTCAGGAACCTCATGAGGCTCCACCGCCCTGTTGCTTGGCTCGGCGGCCCCCCGGGGCCGGAAGAGGTGTTCTAGCACCTAGGTGAGCGTGTGGTGGTTGCCACTGTTGTCGTTCACTACGACCAGCACCTTCATCTCGGCTCCTCCTCTTCTCGCTTCGATTCTCTCTCCTACCGGCAAAGCAGATTGACGCCACTAGCTCTCCAAGTAGGTGGTCGATTCGGCTTGTGGTCAACGCAGTGCTGGATACTTGCGACCAGCAGGGCAAGTGCAAGCTAGCCACGGTAGAATGGAGTTGACGGAGCTGTTCGTGGAAGGGGGGCGTGGTTTGGAGGAGGATGGGGACAAGAGGGGCTGGGCGGCGCGCGCGCGGCTGTCATGCAGGGCGGGTGCAAGGGGGCAAACTGCCGCGCGCTGCCCTGGTTTCGCACGCAGTTTTGCCAGCGCTGAGCCAATACGATACCCCGCTATTACGCTTGGAATACTACCACTGGTGCCACATCGTTGTTGTGCTGTTCTCTCCACGTGCAACCGGCAGGCAACCCCAGCACCGCAATCCATATAGGTTCCAAATTCTATTCCTTTCGGCTTGCAACCTACTACGGCCGTGGCAGGCAGAGGTAAAACCAGAAAAAATGGTCGGAATTCACTGTTTCATCATACATATAATTATATGTATAAATTTATTTCCGATTTTATAGCGAAGTATGCGGATATCACAATTTTACAGGATATTTCAGTTTTTAAAAACCCAAATTGAAAACCTATTTTCAAACCCTACAATTTCACAAAAAAACAAACCAATAATCATGACATTCAAACCCTAACTCATAAATTCCGTCCATTTGCTTAAAGAAATCGGAAGAATCGGGAGAAATATAGCTATACCCTATGTTGATTTAGAACTTAATCTATGCCGCCAAGTGCTCGGCGAGATGATCGATAAGCAACGATGACCAGGAGACGCCGTAGTCGATGGGTTGTAGCCGCGGCCTCCGAGCTCCAGCAACTAGCAAATACGGGCCTACAACCAAGAGAGAGAGAGAGGATTTTGCTTTTGCGTGAGGCGGGACAAAGGAAGAGAGGGGTTGAGACGTTAGTGACTAGGGCAGTGCAATGCGCATCCGGTACGGCCTCTACCTGTTATCTTCACTTTGTAGAGTGGCTTGGATGGTCAGCTCCTTGCTCACGCTTGTATCTGCTAGGCTGCACTTGCGTATGCTAGGCTACATATCCTAGGTTTCGATTGGTGCTGTCTTAGGCTCAACCACGGGTGCGCCGAGTGGAGCAACAGAGTTGGGAGTCCAAGAGCTTCAATTTTGTAGTTGGTTAGATGTTCTTCGATTTGAATTGGGAGTTCACATATAAATTTATATGGTCTATACAATGAAATAAATAAAATTATACCTGATGTCCTATGCACCCATGTGCTCCTTTGGATCCCCCTTATGGCAGGATTGTGAAAGCATAAATTTAAAAGCACGTGAAGGGTCTAATTTGCAACCATCATCTACTCTACTACTAATGGTGTTGTTTCAAGATTTGTGCAATTTAGTTTTTTTTTCATCCACTACACCGCTACTAAGGCCCCACTCGTTTCGGCTTGGGCTTCTGGCTTATTTTGCACTATTCATAAATTTCGTCTTTTTTTATATTTTTGGCTTTTTTGAGCTTTTTTTCCGGTTCTTTTTTCTCGTATTTGTTTGCATTATACGTGATGGGCTAACATATTTTTTCTATTTTTAATTTTTTAAATTTAATTATGCTAAATAAGCCTCCATCAGCTACAGTGCTTTCAGCCATAAGCCACTAAAAAAAGCTCTTTCGAGCAGGGCCGTGCAATTTAGTTCTCCAGAGAGCATAGGAAACACCTCTCCAATTCAACCATGGATTAAGTCAACAAAACCCTAAATAGGGCTGTGGCTGTGACCAATAGTTTTTGGTCTTAACGCAAGTATTTTGCGTGAATAAACTGAATGCTAATAAGTCGATAAGACGCTTTGAAAAGGCTGTTTCGATAAGTCCAATGGAGAAACAGTCCCATTTGTTTGTTCATAAGAAGACATAAGCTATAAGCTATGAGACGAAAAGAAGGAGGCTAGACTAGTCGAAGATATTAGACATGTGGCTCCATCTCATTAGTACGCCTTTTCTATACTCTCATTGGCCTTTTTCTTCTAAACCACTTGGCACACTATGGTTTTGTTCTTATTAGCTTTTGGGTTCTAGCTTTTTGAGACGTTAAAAAAATCAAACGTCGAAACGGAACAACCTTTTGAACTGAATTCACCAAATGGCTTCTTGAGTCCAAAACCGTATACGCCATTCATATTGGCGTCTCTATCGTCCGCTATCATATCAAAAGCACAGATAAAGATCATTAGTCATAGCTAAAAACCACTAGCTGTAACCTAAAAGAATATCCCTGCCATCACTGCCCAGTAGGTCGGCTACAATAATGTAACTTAGGAACCGTTCCTTAATCTCAAACAATTCCTCAATTTTTAACGTGTCAATACATGCGAGTCTTAAAAGAAACCGTCGATGGATCATGTAATAGTCTGATTGAATGACCTAGAACATACCCAATTCTTTCCCGTGGTATTGTTATCATCTGCAAATAATCCCAGTTACATCTTATATTTGAAATTCGAACATGCTACCTCCGTGATCCACAGTTCCCGGTCCTAAAACTAGGAGCTCAAAATTTAGATCTTACCAAGCTCTCATATTACTTTCATCTCCGCGCAAACGCATTTTGAGCTTAAGTTTCTGACTTCTGGCTTATTTTTCACTATTCAACAATTTCATCTTTTTCTGATTTTTAGCTTTATTTTGAGCTTTTTTGTCGGTTTTTTCCCGTATTCGTTTGTACTGGCCGTGACGGGTTAACATGTTTTTTCTATTTTTAAAATTTTTAAATTTAATTATGCCAAATAAGCTACCGTCAGTTATAATATTTTTCAGTCAGCTACAATGCTTTTCAGTCATAAGCTACTCAAATTAAGCCTTTTGAGCAGGGCCTCATGAAAAAGCACCGAAAGCGTGAACAGAAAACAAAATTCACAAACAATTCAACCAAAAAACAAGCAAAAAAACTGGGTCGATTCGCACGTAACTTACAAGCCGGCTTCATCTTTCGTCTCCCATAAACCCTAAACGGCCACTTTCCCCACCCGGACTCACCATGGAGGCGGACGAGGCCCCCCCGCCGCCGCCGCCGTGGAAGCAGAACAAGTCGGCCGCGGCCATCGAGGCCTCGTCGAGGCCCCTCGCCGCCGCCGCCGCCGCCGCGCGCCTCTCCGCCCGCTCCCGCGGGCTCCCGTCCTCTCGCGACTTCCACTTCTACAACAACTTCCCCTCCTTCAAGTCCCCCGTGGCCGCTGCCGCCGCCAGGGCCGACTCCTCCCTCGGCATCCTCGCCGCCACCCCGCTCCTCCCGAAGCAGCAGGCGCCGTTCCCCCGGGAGGACCTCGACGACGCCCACGACTGGATCGTCACCGTCAACGACGACCTGCACGAGCGGTTCGGCGCCTCAATGGACGAGTTCACGGCGCTTCGGGAGAAGGACGAGGCCGCCGGCCCGAGGGCCGCGCCGGAGGACGGGTTCCAGGTTGTTTACGGCAAGAAGAAGAAGAAGAAGAAGATGGGTACTGGAGAGGAAGGCGTTGGTAAAGGTGAGGCCTTTGGGGGTTCTGGCTCGGTGAGGATGGCTACCAAGGACAAGGCGGCCGTGCCAGGGGCAAAGGCGAAGGTGCCCTTCCACATCCCCACCATCCCACGGCCGCAGGACGTGTACCGCATTGTGGTGGACAACAGGAGCAAGCCATTCGAGCATGTCTGGCTTGAGCGGAGTGACGACGGTGCCCGTGCCGTCCACCCATTGGTTAGTGTTTGCTGCATACATTTCTGCTAATCTCACATCACATCTTTCTGCCCATAGTTTTTGATTAGTGTGATTAGAATGAAAAGATGCATGGAATGGGTAAAAGGAACAATTTTTGTTTAGTGATGCATGTAGAGAATCTCTAGCATTTGGAAGATCGGCAAGTATTGAACACGGATGATGATGTATCATCTAATATTCTGATTATGCGGAAATAGAATTGCAGCATAAATGGAAGTTGATAAGAGTGTCTTGAGTATGAAATGATCATGCTTTGGCCTAGTAGAGACATGATTGGCTACAAAATTGTATGAACAAAATGAGGAACCATTATGAATATGGGAAAAAGGAAGGGCAGAAGACGCCTTTTTAACAGTATCATAGATTAAAAGCCAGCATCACACAAATTGGAGAGAAGGGGGCTGTTTTCTTGTTCTGCATTTATATATCAATTATCAAACGTGCAAAACAACTGATTTGCATGTATGTAAAGAGTGGTGTGACTTGGTTCTCTCTTTGCAGGAGAAAGTCCCCGTGGGGCAATTAATTGACAGAAATGTTCCTGAAAGTGAGCCAGTGAAACCTCCTGCTTTAGATGATACCCCTTTTTCGTTTGTTGAAGACTTGAAAACCTTGGAGGTGCTAGCGACGAAGCTGAAGAGTGCAACTGAGTTTGCTGTAAGTAGATTTTATTAGTTTTTAATTCAATATTTTTCGTTTTGGTTTCAAACAAACGAATGTTGTTCTTGATTCTTGCTTATGCCACACTACCCCAGTGATTGTCTAGCTGACAATTTGATATGCAACTTGCTTTGAAATGATAGTCATAATGCTTATGTTGATGGTGTTTTATGGGAAGTCTATTTACTTTGTTCATTGCGAAGATCAGGGTTGCAATTGTCAATGCACTGCTAAGTTCTGTATGGGCAATAGGGCATTGTTTTTTCATGCTAGATCTGTTAAGGCGCAGACATTGTGTTGCAAATAATGCACAGAAAATAGAGACAAGAGACACGAAATTTTTACGTGGAAAACCCTTACGGGAAAAAACCACGGGCGCTCGAAGGCAAATCACTGTAATGTGGAGAATTTACAATGGAGCGCTTGCTCTTCCTATGGGCTACCGGGGTACATATTTATAGCGTGAGGGAAAAAAGTCCCAAACGGAGAGCAAACTGGATCAGAGTCGGTTGCTACAGATTGACACCACGTCTGATACCATCTGTGCATGCACCTGCCATGCCACGTCTGACATGAGGCGATGAATACGAATTCGGATCAACTTTAACAATCTTCACCTTGAGCCGAATTCCCTCCAGTAGTCGAAGAATATGATAGACTCATCCAATAAAATTATCATCCATACCTTGAGCGCCGAAAGTCCAAAGGACTAGTGAGTAATACCAACTAAGTCTGAGCATAGCTCAAACTTAGATGTAGGAACTGGCTTTGTCAACATATCAGCTGGATTATCATGAGTACTTATCTTATTGACTTTAATATCACTTTGAGCAATGACACCTCGAATGTAGTGATACCTAATATCAATGTGTTTTGTTCTCTTATGGAACATTTGATCTTTTGTAAGGCAAATAGCACTCTGACTATCACAAAATATTGTAGTGCAAGATGTACTTCCACAAAGCTCAGTGAATAAACCTCTTAGCCAAATGACTTCTTTGCAAGCTTCAGAAATAGCCATATACTCAGCTTCTGTAGTAGACAAGGCAACGGTAGCTTGCAAACTTGCTTTCCAGCTAACGGCACGCCCTCCAACAGTGAACACATAACCAGTGAGATCTTTTATCCAAATCTCCAGCAAAATCAGAATCCACATAACCAACGAGTCCATCTCTAGTCTTCCCAAATTGTAAACAAGCATTAGATGTGCTTCGTAAATATCTGAAAATCTATTGAACAGCTTTCCAATGCTCTTTTCCCGGATTAGCCATGTATCTACTCACCATACTTAATGATTGAGATAAATCGGGGCGAGAACATACCATAGCATACATAAATGAACCAACTGCACTCGCATATGAAACTTTAGACATGTATTCAATTTTATCATTTGATTGTGGATATGATGCTAAAGAAAGTCTGAAATGTGCAGCTAAAGGAGTACTCACAGGTTTGGCCTTATGCATGTTGAAACGACGAAGAACTTTATCAATATATCCCTTTTGACTTAGATATAATTTGCCAAACTGTCTATCTCTAATGATTTCCATACCAAGAATCTTCTTTGCTGCACCAAGATCTTTCATATCAAATTCACTATTTAATTATGCCTTCAACTTTGAAATTTCAGCCTTGTCTTTTGCAGCAATTAACATATCATCAACATATAGGAGCAAATAAATAACTGAACTATTAACAGTCTTCAAGTAAACACAGCTATCATAATTAGATCTTTTAAAATTCTGAGATATCATAAAGGAGTCAAATCTCTTATACCTTTGTCTAGGTGATTGTTTCGAACCATAAAGAGATTTCTTCAATTTGCAAACAAAATTCTCCTTTCCCGGAATAATGAAACCTTCCGGTTGCTCCATATAAATGTCTTCTTCTAATTCCCCATGTAAGAATGCAGTTTTCACATCCAATTGTTCAAGCTCATAATCATGCATAGCCACAATACTGAGTAAAGTGTGAATAGAACTATGCTTCACAACAGGGGAAAAGACATATGTAAAATCAATACCTGGAATTTGACTGTATCCTTTTGCAACTAGCCTTGCTTTGTACCTAACCTCTTCGGTTGGTGAAACTCCTTCTTTCTTCTTGAAGATCCATTTGCAGCGAATAGGCTTCTTCTCAATTGGCAACTTGACCAGCTCCCAAGTGCCGTTCTTGTCAAGAGATTCCATCTTATCATTCATGGCAGTCATCCATCTTTCTGAATCACTAGAAGAGATAGCCTCTGAATAAGATGAATGTTCTGCAGTACCTTCAATTTCTTCTGCCACATTTAAACAATAAGCCACAAAATTTGCTTCTTCAATATATCTCTTAGGAGGCTGAATGTTCCTCCTCTGTCTATCAACTGCAATGGAACGATGTGTTGGTGGTTCAACAATAGGGGCTTCTAAAATATTTTCCTTGTTGACTTCTAGTGTAGATCCTGAATCAATAACATGCTCCACCTGCACGCTTGATTGCTTTTCAACGGGAACATAAATAGATGGCTTATCATACAACATAGCAGACTCATCAAAAGTAACACTTCTGCTAATAACCACCTTTCTAGTTTCAGGATTCCACAATTTATATCCTTTCACACCGGTTTTATAACCAAGGAAAATGCACATAACTGCTCTAGGCTCTAATTTACCATTGTTGACATGAGCATAAGCAGAACAGCCAAAGATTCTTAAATTTGAATAATCTGCTGGAGAGCCAGACCATACCTCAATTGGAGTCTTCTTATCAATAGCCAAATTTGGTGACCGATTAATCAAATGACAAGCAGTGGAAGCGGCTTCAGCCCAATAACTCTTAGATAGTCCAGAATTTGATAACATGCAACGTACCTTCTCCATGATGGTTCTGTTCATGCGTTCGGCCATACCGTTTTGTTGAGGAGAGCCTGGGACGGTATAATGTATCACAATACCTTCTGACTTGCATAAAGCTTCAAATTCTCTAGAACAGAACTTCAAGCCATTGTCGGTACGTAGCTTCTTGACATGCTTACCAGTTTGTCTTTCAATCACACTCTTCCACTCTTTGAATGTTTTGAATACATCTGATTTATGCTTGACGAAATATGCCCAAACTTTTCTTGAGTAATCATCAATGATGGTCAACATGTAGCTTGCTCCTCCAAGTGACGGAACGCGGGATTCTCCCCACAAACCAGAGTGAACATAATCCAATATACCTTTTGTAGAGTGAGTCGCAGTACTGAATTGCACCCTCTTTTGCTTGCCGAAGACAATGTTCACAAAACTTCAACTTGTTGATGCTTTGACCATCAAGGAATCCTCTTTTGCATAATTCCATCATTCCAGCTTCACTCATATGCCCCAGGCGTATATGCCAAAGATTAGTAGCATCAGAATCAGATAATTTATTTGAGACAACTGTAGCATTACCTGAAATTGTAGTGCCTTGCAGATGATATAAGTTGGCAGCTTTCATATCACCCTTCATCACAACAAGAGAACCTTTGGTGACTTTCAGAACTCCACCTCCACTTGAATACTTATACCCTTTAGCATCAAGAGTACTCAACGAGATAAGATTTCTCTTCAAATTTGGAATGTGACGAACATCTGACAAAGTTTTGATGGTGCCATCAAACATCTTGATCTGGATAGAACCAATGCCTGCAACCTTGCATGGTGTATTATCACCCATCAACACTGATCCACTTGGCGTAGTTTTATAAGTAGCGGACCACTCACGGTTCGGGCTCATGTGGAATGTACAGGCTGAATCAAGAATCCATTCATCGTCGGCTTTGCAATTACCGGCGAAGGCGATGAGAACATCTCCATCAGAAGCTTCTTTGGTGACAACGGTGGCTCTAGGTTCATCATCTTGTTGATCCTTCTTGAAATTGTTATTTCTCTTTTCCTTGTTCTGCAACTTCCAGCACTCGGATATGTCATGACCATCTTTCTTGCAATACCTGCATAACTTCCTATTCCTGGATTTAGATCTGCCTCTGTATTTGCTTTGGCTTCTGCCTTTTAAATTGCCGTTTGAACCCTTCTCATATTGCCTGCCGCGGACAGACAAACCTTCTGCATGCATACTTGAACTTTCATTTGGAACAATAAGCTTCATCTTTTCCTTAGCATACAGAGTTTCATAAACTTCACTGAGAGTGAGAGTATCTCGGCTATATAGAATAGTATCTCCAAAAGTAGAGTACGAACTGGGCAGAGAGCATAGCAAAATAAGACCCAAATCTTCATCATCATATTTTACCTCCATAGCTTCGAGGTCTGCAACAACTTCCTTGAAAGCTGTCAGGTGGTTCAACAACGAGGCACCCTCCGCCATCTTGTGGGAATAAAGTTTCTGCTTCAGATGCATCTTGCTGGTCAGATCCTTGGTCATGCAAATCTGCTCTAGCTTCAACCATAATGCGGCGGCGGATGTCTCCATAACCTCCTGTAAAATATTATTTGATAAATGAAGATGAATTTGAGATAAGGCCTTACGATCTTTACGTTGCTTCTCATCAGCGGACAATGTGGCTGGCATCTTGTCGATCCCCAAAAGTGCATCATCCAAATCAAACTGTGATAAAACAGCTTGCATCTTGACTTGCCATAGAGAAAACCTCGTGTCGCGATCCAACAACGGAAGATCATACTTCAGAGTCGCCATGCGGAAGAAAACCAAATTTTGATGGTACGAATCTGTGTGTACCTAGCAAAAAAATTTTGCAATTGAAAACACCTGGTACGATCTCGGGTGCACGTAGCAATTCTTGTCCAAAAGTCACACCAGCACTCCAAAGACTGGATGCTCCTGACGCAAAGGAAATTTGCTCTTTTTTTTTCTTGATTTCCGTGCGGCTTTTGTTTTGTCTCCGCTTGTTTCTTTTTTCCCTGCGCTGGCTTCTACCTTCACGTGTCGTCCGTTTTCTTCTGCGCCTTTTATCTCGCTGCTCAGGAACCAAGACGAGGACGGAGACGTGTGATTTTGCTTCGGAGACGGCAACGTGAACTGCTTCGGATGACGTGCGCGAGACTCGAAGACGCGCTGCGCGAGACGGCGACGCCGGATTGAATCTGACGATTTTTTTCTCTCGTATCTCTGAGACTCTAATCTCCTGTGCTCTAAATTCCTGTGCTCTGATACCACTTGTTGCAAATAATGCACAGAAAATACAGACAAGAGACACGAAATTTTTACGTGGAAAACTCTTGCGGGAAAAAACCACGGGCGCTCGAAGGCAATTCACTATAATGTGGAGAGTTTACAATGGAGCGCTTGCTCTTCCTATAGGCTACCGGGGTACATATTTATAGCGTGAGGGAAAAAAGTCCCACACGGAGAGGAAACCGAATCAGAGTCGATTGCTACAGATTGACACCACGTCTGATACCATCTGTGCATGCACCTGCCATGCCACGTCTGATACCATCTGTGCATGCACCTGTCATGCCACGTCTGACATGAGGCGATGAATACGAATTCGGATCAACTTTAACACATTGAGATAATCATATTCCATGCTGCAAATGTAGCTCTTCTTTGACAGTTTGGCCAAAATCCGAAGATGCTCACGCAACCTATGAACTGTTTGATGGAAGCAACATGTCAGTTATATCGTTATATTGATCCTATCAGTCATCAAAATGGTACCATTTTTGCCAATAATCATCAGACCTTGATGGTGAATGTGATGGATTTTCTATTATACTTAGGCCATATGGTCTCTGTGTTGGGGCTTACATTTAGCAGCCACCTTTGAAATTTGCATGGGATGGTTAGGTTTTTTGCCTTGCCCACTCTACCTTTGCTGCAATGAGTTATTCCTACATTCCTACTACTCAAAGATAGTTAACTTGTATTCCCCCTTTTTTTTTTCAATGTATTACATTTCCTAGAAGACAATTCACATTTTTCACAATGCGTTACACATAATAGTAGGCACTGCTCTTCAGTCCTTTTATGCTCTCTATGTTGCAGTACTGTATAAAATTATTATTTTTTGGCTCTGGTGCTGTCCTTGTTAACTTAATTTTTTCGTCTTTTCTCCTATTGTTTTCAGGTCGATTTGGAACACAACCATTATAGGTCTTTTCAGGGTCTGACCTGCTTGATGCAGATTTCGACAAGAACAGAGGACTTTATTGTGGACACTCTTAAGCTTCGTAAATATCTTGGTGACCACTTAAGAGAACCTTTTAAAGATCCAACCAAGAAAAAGGTACAATCTGCTTTATTCGTATATCTGTGTTTTATTGTATACCCTAAAATTGTAGTTTCTCATTGCTCTCATGACAATTAGGTAATGCATGGAGCAGATCGTGATATAATATGGCTCCAGCGAGACTTTGGCATATATGTATGCAACCTTTTCGACACAGGCCAGGTATAGTGCAACATAGGATGGATGGCAGCATGGTCCTTGCATCTCAGCTCTGTTACTTTTCATTTTTGTTCATACTTGATTCTTTTGGTAAATCATTGTTTTGATGTTTTGTTAACTGAAGCTTGATCTTCCCCTCCAACTGCAAACAGGCTTCAAGAATCTTACAGATGGACCGCAACAGCCTGGAGCATCTTTTGCATCATTTCTGTGGAGTGTCAGCAAACAAAGAGTACTTATTAGTTCTCATTTACCTCCTGAACACTTTCTAGTGTACACCGTGCCTACTTATCTATCATGTCATGAAATCAAAATTTGAAAACTTGACTAAGACATACATGTCCTTGCAGATATCAGAGTGCAGATTGGAGGTTGAGGCCACTTACTGATGAAATGATCAAGTACGGTGCCTTGAAACTCATGGATTTCCTTGGATTGCCACACGTTTTATGCTCTCTCTGTTTTTCTTTGCTGACTCCACTCCCGCTGATCATTTTCATCAAGTGCATCTGATTGTGCTTACTCTATGTAGGTACGCTAGAGAAGATACACACTATCTGCTGTATATATATGATTTGATGAGATTGAGACTGGAGAAGGAGTCTTCAGGTGAAAATGATCTTCTTTTAGAGGTAAAAGTTTTGCTCACTACTTTTTTTCTGTGTTCCCGTCTAATTGTCAAGTTTGTTTGACTGCATTGTTCTGTATTATCTGCCTCTGCCAGCAATAACTTCTATGTGGTGTGTTCTTTCCCTGACCTTTTGCAATTATTTTGGTGCTTGAATCATTGAATGTGCATTCTATCTTATTGAACTAGCTTGGACTTGTAGAGCATTGAAGCACACATGCTCATTCTTTTATTGCACTCTTGTTACTTATGGATTCACATCAATTATTGAACTACAAGCAAGTCAGCTGATGTGTCTGCCATTACTGCAGGTTTACAAGCGCAGCAATGAAATTTGCCTGCAACTATATGAGAAGGAGCTGCTGACTGATTCATCGTACCTTTACATACATGGGTTTGCATTTTGCTTGTTTTACCATAACTTTGTTAAAAAAAATCTATTCAAGCTTCGTAATATCAATTTTTAATTACAGGTTGAAAGAAAATGAACTGAATGCAAGGCAGCTGGCAGTTCTTGCTGTAAGTACATTTTTTATACTGGTGATTTAATCTTTGATGATTTTTCTGCACTTGAAAGTACACAAACATATGCTGTTTTGCTGGACATGAATATGTAGTGCTTCAAGGCCCAAATTTTGGTCCTTGTGGATGATTTCTTATTGATACTCCATTGTTTTGAGTTGTCCTTGCCCCTAGTTTTTATAACTCTAGGTGTCCTCATTTACTGAAAAGCCATATCTGAATTTTAGTTATGAGATTCACCTATTTTGAAATGTCTTTGCTTAGCTGGGTTGCCAGACTGCCAGTTAAATGTATTTAATATGTAGATTAGAAGCTGAATTGAAATCAGTCTACCACACCTCATTTAATTGTTTTCCATGACAGAGTCTATACCAATGGAGAGACAGCGTTGCGCGTGCTGAGGATGAGAGCACTGGCTATATATTACCCAATAAGACCCTACTTGAGATAGGTACTCCTAATTTCTTTAAATTGCTTACATGCATGGCTTAGCTTGGCTAACCTTTTCCTTCAAATTCTGGATCTAAAGCAAAGCAGATGCCTTTGACCACTGGGAAGTTAAAAAAAATAGTGAAATCAAAAAATTCGTTTCTTGAGCGCCATCTTGGCCATGTCATTGCCACCATCAGGAGTGCTGTTGAAAATTCTGATGCTTTTGAAAGTATAGCTGAGCAGCTAAAGAAGGGACGGCTGGAAGAGGTGCGTTATGCTGATCTTATGTGAATCTATCTTCTACTTCACTGTTGGAATTTTTTTAGGGAATGTTTAAAGTAACTTTTGCTCTGAGGTTTACTGTTGGTGCTTCTTCACACTAACATATGGCTTTGTGCAGTTAACGGTGGGAAATGTGAAGAACAGTGGTGAAGACACTGAAATGATTCCTGCTGTCAATGCTGATAATGGTGAAAGTAATGTTGATCTGAGTGATGAATCTGCTGTAGTTCCCACAGTGATTACAAATGTGGGTACTGCTTCTCTCTGTATGGGGAATGTTGCAAGCGAAGCTTCTTTAGGTAATTTACAGCTGGTGAACATTGCACCTGAAACTAAGAGCTCGGGGACCTTATCAGGTGTAACTGGACCAGCAGATAAGGAGATATTGATCAATGGTGGTCAGCAGCAAGTAGGAAAAACTTGTTCACATCTGTGTTTGCTGTATTTCTTTCTTATCATGTATTTAAATAACTGCATTGTGTAGGTGTCAAAGGCCACAGTTCAAGTATTGAAGAGGCCTACAGCTTTTGGAGCTCTGTTAGGAAAACCAGCTTCTGGAAGAAGGCCAAATCTTTTTCCAGGGTTTTCAAGTGAGCAGGTATAGTTTGTTGCTTATTGTCTACATTTTCCTCCTATAAGGGCTTTGGAATTGAGCAGTGAAGATATTAGACCTTGTATATAGGAATACACAATTGCTGTGAATTAATTTACTAATTTCTTTTGAAATAATACATGAAAATTGTTCAAAGTGCATCCTAGTTCGCACTATGCAAAGTTTGATGACTTCTCTTGGCTTAAAGCTGTTAAGCAGTTTGATAATATTGTGTTGAGTAAATGCTTTTGTGTGAATTCGATTAAACTAGGCAGAAACATGTTGCTAGATGTGCTTAATGTTTGCATCCTTCAATAAGCAGGACATAATAGGACTTAAGATCTTTAGGTTCACTAATCTGTGATATATTGGCTTTAATGAATGTATATCTTGCTCTGTTTTTTCTGTACGCTTAGCAATATAAAGTCAGTGGTTTTTCTTAGCAATATAAAGTCAGTAGTTTTTCTCATTAGCTTTACCTAAAAATGCTTAGTGGCTAGAGCCACCCTGACTTCCGTTGGCTTTGTTACATACTTACAATTGCAGAATAAGAGTAAAGTGGACAAGATAAAATCTTCCGTGCTACTTCCTTTCCATCATTTCTCTGGTGGTGCAAAACCTCTAGATGCTAGTCTTCCAGTGGGAGAACCGGTGCATCCCGAACCAGAAAGCATCCATAATGATCCATCTTCTCAGATGGAAGAAGTGATACAGTTGGACACTGAAACAGATGACCCCCAACTTCGAGAAAATCGCAATGAAGATGGACAGAGCCATTGCGAACCTGAAGAGACGAATATGTCTAAGCCTCATCCCAAGCTTTCCTCTGGTACCGAGCAGCGCTTCCAATCAATCAACGAAAGAAAAAACCTTCAACAGAACCACAAGGCGCTGCAAGAACCTGAATTCAATCACCAGCTGAAGGCTTTTGATTACGTTGAAGCTAGGAAGAACATTACATTTGGAGAGGTTAAAGCTGAGAGAAGCAGAGACGATGCAGTGGCCAGGGCAATAAATAAGGATTCTGGGGATAAACGGAGAACTTCAAACCAACCTGGTGGCGGGGAGAATGAGGGGAATCTCCAGACTCCACGAAGACGACAGGCTTTCCCACCTTCTGGCAATAGGAGTGCTACATACCGTTAGTAGTTGAGAACTTCAGATGTATAGCTGAGGCATTGTATTCTTCTTAGATTTATGGATAAAAGTGTACGGAGGGGGGATGAACATTGTCTGGCATTCATCGGTAGATTACGGAAATATTTTGGAGACAAAGTTGGGTTGTTTTTCTCATGCTCTTTCTTGAGAAACTATTGCGGCCCTCCTACCTGGTGGTGTACTGGTGCTGACTAACAGAAGCTTGATCCAGAACTTTCAGAATAGTAGTACCCAATATGGAGTCATTTCAGTCAAGAATATGTAACAAGCATGGACCGCTTGCAATGCTGGATCACGGCCTTTGTTTGGAAGCTGGGAATTTCCCAGGATTTTGATAGGAATTACACTATTTCTGCAAAATTCTCACATGAAACTGTTCCAGACAGGCCTACTTTGCTAAATCCAGGATACGTACTCATTCATCGTATTTATGAGCATGTTATTTTTGGCTACAGCTGATAGCTGTGGTTGATGGTTTTTGCTCTTATAATGAGAGGTTGTACAAATGAGTCGAATGTTGATAAATGCTTGAAAAATGTGCAGAGAAACTGTTCTGTTTGTTTCTTTATGGGAAGTCATGAGCTATAAACTTAAAAAAAAAGTGGCTTATATTTCTTTTGCTCTTTTAAGACTAAGATTTGTGATACAAATCGTCAAATCGAAGCAGGATTTAATCCTCGGTAAAGTGTTATTTTTTTTTCTCTTAGGCGAGAATCAATGGTGTACTACACCGGTTTGTTATTATCAAGAAAAGTCAACGACCTACCCCCAAAAAAAATGTGACAGAAAAGATTAGGATAACTTTTTCGCTGTGATTTGCAACGCGATCCCATCTTCTCCTGAGTTCTTGATCTCCATTCTCTCCACCAATCCCTTCAGACTTCAGCCCCCTTGTTCTTGGATGGTCAGGCAACGCAGGAAAGCCTTCAAGGGTTGTTAGGATCGTGATCCTAGATAGAATCATTTTTTATTTGACAAGATCCGATTATACATGATTCTATCAAATTTAGAAGCATATATATTTTATATATAATTGAATTATATTTCTAAATATGTAAGTCTATAATAGATTTTTTAATTTTAATTTTATAATTTAAGTACACTTATTTATATTATATTGAATTAAAATTGATTTTTTAAACTTATTTAATTATTTTTAATAAACTTATAATCTAAAAATACAATATGTCAAAGATAATACTTTTTTTACCTTAAAATAATATGTAAATAACGAAACAAAGTAAATTAAACTAGTGTAACTTAAACTAACAATAACTAATATCAATCTCATTGCGATCCTACCCAATTCTAACGATTCTATGAGTAAGATCGCGGTCCCACTACGATACTATCTGATTCCAATCTATATTACGATTCGTATCATCTATTTTAGTTAGAATTGTAGATCGTACGATACGTATTACCATACTGACAACCTTGCTCTTGGTCGGATTTGCAGTGCCTGGTGCGGCGGAAGCCGGCGAGCTCCGCTGATCGCGCCGATGCAGCGGCAGATGGGGGCAATGGCCGATACCTCGCCAAGGTGCAGTCCGTTGTATTCGCCTCTCATCCTCCTAGTCTGACCTTTCTTTGGTTTAAGTGTAGCCAATCTCGTCTCGTTCTGCGCAGGAAAAAACTCTGCATTTTATTGGTTTTTGACAGTTTAGTCGTCGTCGATATACTATTTTGTTTTAGTTAATCGTGGAGGATCACAATCTGATTCGTTGCGTTCTGGATTGCTTCGAGATAATGCGATCTTAGGAGTGTTTTTTTACCTCAATGATTAACTTATTACCGCTGTAAATCTTGCAATTGGTGCCTGGTGACATGTTGCATTGGTATCAAGTGGCAAACTGGCAAATCGCTGATACAAATCTTGATGTTCCAATGTGAATAATGTGATATTATGTAATCAGATCATTCACTAGTTTAATTAATAATGTGAGATTACCTCGCTGTCACATAACTTATGCAGCACTAAAAGGCAAGGCAATCACCAACATGTCTTAATGTCTATCGTTGAGGATTTTCGGCATTAAACATAGTTTTATTTTAACGAACAAAGGTTATCAGTTTCAGAATTTCAGTCACCTTAGCCTTTTGAGAGGGTATATGCTCCTTCATTGAGTTCTACTTTCAGATGTAGGTAGTGCATGTAACATACATCATGTCTGACCAAAGTTATTTCAATGGTCGTCAGGTGTTGGCTCGACCATTGGTGCCGGCATCTATGTCCTAGTGGGAACTGTTGCTCGTGAGCATGCCGGACCAGCTTTGACAGTTTCCTTTCTGATAGCCGGCATTGCTGCTGCTCTCTCAGCGATGTGCTACGCTAAGCTCTCGTGCCGTTTCCCTTCAGCAGGAAGTCCTTACAACTATTCCTACATTTGCACTGGAGAAAGGTACGAGTTAAAAAGCGCGATCCCATCGGTTTCTTCTTCTCTCTCTAGATATTTTCCTGACTTTTGTTGGTGCATGTGCAGCCATGATAAGGAAGAACTATGGGTTTTCACTTACCTTATCTTCTGTATTTCTTGTTGACAAATTCTGGACAGTGTTGCTTGGCTGATTGGTTGGGCTTTGATTCTGGAGTACATGATTAGGGGATCGTCAGTGGCACGAGGCCTATCACCAAACTTGGTAATATTCTCTAGTAAGCTCTCTTCATATTTCTTTGAAAAGAATTCTCTTCAGATACGTGAAGGTGTAAACTATACATAACTACAAACCTTTATTGTTTCTTCAGGCTCTATTTTTTGGTGGCCAAGACAAGTTGCCCTTGTTTCTTGCACAAGTACGTCTTAAATGGCTTGACACCACGGTTGATCCCTGTGCTGCTATTCTTGTCTAGATAGTTACTGCATTGCTCTGTCTAGGAATTAAGGAGGTACTATAAGTCTATAACTATACATAGCTTCAGTTTCATGAATTGCTGGTTACTTTCGACTTAGAATTTCCCTGTATATTAAAGTGTTGAGTGATGTCTTCATCAGAGGTCATTTGTGGAAGGCATCATCACCGTTGCAAATGTTGCAGTTATGCTGTTTGTCATTTGTGCTGATGGATGGTTAGTATTCCAGAATGGCTTGTAATGCCCCAAATTTGCAAGAGGAAAACATTAGAGGTTTTTGCCGTCAGACCCGTTGACCTTTTTGGAGAGTCGATTTAGTTTCGCGCGCAGAGGTTCCCAGATCATCCCAGGACGGTCGGCACCGTCTAGAGAGCCGTATAATTAGCGCTCTCAGAGGTTCCCGGACCGCCTAGGGACAGTCGGTACCGTCTCGCGTTTCGGGTGTTCATCATCCGGCAAATTCTATCTTACCTTTTCACCGTCTTACCGCTGCAGTAAAGACCCCAAAGCCAACTTAACCCTTGGACCAAAATGCCCCTGAGCAGTCAATTATTTGAGAGAGGAATGGGAGGGCGACTCGGACATTTCACAAGCCAAGGCAGCCCCCAACCATGCTCATTTAAGCTAGCCCTTGAAGCATGCCCTCATTTCCCACCAACATTCTCTCGGCCAAGGTAAGAACAGAGCCAACCGAAAACACACTCTCTATTCCTTCACACTGCCGAGCCAAGAAAGCCAACCTCAGAGCACAAGCTCATTTCTCCTCTCTTCTTCTCCACTAGAACAGCCCCACATAGCCTTGCCATCTCGGCCAGCACAGGTAAGCAAGGTGAGTTTCCAATCAAGGGAATACCACACGCACACAAAGAGAGTGACGGTAGGGGAGCCGAGGGAGGCGAGGTGGCGCCGGCGACCGAGGGCGGCGGAGGCGGTCGGCGGCCGTTGGCCGAGCCGGCCAGGCAGTGCCCAACGCCCTACCGCCACCGCGTGCGCAAAGGGGTGGGCACGGGTTCAGCCCGGACCCGAGGCGCAGTAGAGGGGGGGGGGAGGGGAAACGGCGGGGAGGAGCTGGGGGCGGTGGGGGAGGCGCCGACGTCGTGGAGGCGGCCGGTTTGGGGAGGAGCCGCCGGCGGCGCCCCAAATCCATGGGCCGAGGCCCTCCGCGCCGCTAGCCACTGAGAGGGAGAGGGGAGGCGAACAGAGGGGCGACTGGCGGCGGCAAGGGGGAAGCCGGCGCGCCCATGTGCCGTGCGCCGCCGCCTGGAGGGTGGGGCCATCCGCCCGGTCCCCGCACGCGAGGAGGAGAGAGAGGGGGGATAGAGGAGGAGAAGAAGGCAGGGGGTAGCCGACGGTGAGGGGGGCCGGCGTCGCCAGGCCGGCCGCGCGCTCTGCCGCGCCACCCCCAGGCGGGGCCTGTTCGGCCGAGTGAGGAATGGGGAGAGAGAGTGGCTGGGGTTAGGGGATAAGGCCGGTTCGGCCAAGAGAAATGGGGAGAAAAGAAAAAGGAAAAGGGAAGAAAGAAGGAAAGGAAAAGAGAAAGAAAAGAAAAGAAAAGAGGAGAAAAAGAAAGAGAGAAAAAAATGGGTTCAGCACCTGCGCGACAGGTCCCTCAAAACCCGTGCGGCTACGCCGAAGGCCAGGAGTTGTGCCTAGTGTTGTTGATATCTGTTGAGCCCTGCTTTGTTTTGCCGTTGAGTCGGGTTAATGTGTACGCAGGTGGAGGTCCCGGGTCGGAGCCGTCCACGCGTCATCCCCGAGGCTAACCAGGCAAGTACATTGTAAAGCGGTGAATTCGGGTAGTGATTTCGGTTAAAATTGAATAATTTGAGGTAAGGTTACCTTTTCCGGGAGCATAGTAAGAAAAGATGAATGATGAACGTTAAGACATGATAAGTTGAAAAGCATAAATAAACTGTATGTACATGGTAGAACAGTGGATTGTGGTGAAATATTGGTATCTTTATGTCTTTGGTGACGTGTTCTACAGTGACTTATGATTTCGTGTTAATCGTACTTGGAGGAGTGTTGCTTATAATTAAGTGCCACAGTGAAAGCAAGTTGCATTATGCATTGCACTCATTCACAGACAACAGGACCTACCTCGGTGGGTGGTATACCGGTATAAGCTACAGTTACAGACGCATTACAGATGCATTGCATTGCATTGCATGAAAACAGAACAGAACAGTGATACAGTTACAGATGTATTGTATTGCATAAAAGAGTTAATAATGAAGCAGATACAGGGATAGCGATGTATAGTTCACAAAGATGGGAGGTGATAACAGTAAAATGATTACAGAGATAGTGATGTGTAGTTCATAGAGATGGAAGGTGGTAACGAGGAAATAGTTACAGAAATAGTGATGTATAGCTCATAGAAATGAGGAGTGATGATAGTAGAATGGTACAGAGATAGTGAGGAATAGCTCACAGAAATGGGAAGTGATGGTTGTAGAATATTACAGAGATAGTAAGGAGCAGTTCCCAGAAATGGGAGGTGATGGCGGTAGAATAGTTACAGAGATAGTGAGGTGTAGTCCACAGAGATGGGAAGTGATAACTGTTAAGTAGTATAGGCTAAAGAGTTGAGAATGTGCATGAGCATGTGCGTGGGCATATGCATAATAATCGGTGGATGAGAATCGATAAGGATATGAAAAAAGGGCATGTGCATGATGAATAGCCCATCGGATCTTGAAATGGTTAAATGGAAGAGTGGTTAATGAAATTGTAATGATTACGGTCTAATGAATGAACCTGTTATTTGCTGTTTTGCTTTGTACTTGCTGAGTCGGTGGACTCAGCCTTGCTTTGTTGATGTTTTTTTAGGTGACCGTTGAAGGCGTCAGGCACGGGCGGGAGTAGCAAATGGATAACTGGCACGAACCAGCAGCACTTTTGTATCGCCTTTTGTCAGTGTACTTTAGCTTTGTTAGGCTAGAGTAATCACTGGAACTTCTATGATGTATCTGAACGCAGAGACATAAATAAATTTAATATTGGCTTAAATTCTCCTGTGTTAATGAAGTGGTAAGAGTTACAGAGGTGGTAACATCTTGGCCCAGAGGGTGGGCGGGGTGTTACATGGCTGGACTGGTTATAATATTCCAAAAGGGTGAAATTAAATTTCACCCTTCACACATGCAAATACATTGACTCCCATATGGTTTTCATATTTCTTTGGTTGATATGTAGTTACTTCCCTAATGGTGTGAGCGGAGTTTTTTTCTGGATCAGCAACCCTGGCCTCTTCTTTGCGTACATTAGTTTTGATGCAGTTGGTATCACAGCTGAGGAGATTGGCTTTTCTTCCCTCATTTATAAAAGTATTTTTGCATCTTTGTGATTAAATTCTCTCTTGGTACTTCAGTGAAGGCCATTGTTATTGTTCAGTGGCATGATTATCTTTTATTTGTCAAAGTACTTTCCAGGTGAAGAATCCTCAGCGTGATCTTCCATGGGGAATGGGTTTGAACATGTCCTTATGCTGCATCCTCTACATGATGATTTCAGTCATTATTGTTGGTTTGGTGCCATATTATGCAATGGATCTTGACACCCCTATTTCATCAGCATTTGCTCAATATGCAATGCAATGGGCAGTGTAAGCACCAGATGCCCTTCGAGCCGAATAACCTGGCTATTGACGAGATTGTTAGCACATTTGTATATATGCCAATGTTGAGCATTACTCTGTTGTACTTATTTCTTTTGAAATGTAGGTATGTTATTTCCAGTGGGGCTGTTCTCTAGGTTGCCCGGATACTTCGACACAGATACACGATATGTCGATACTACGATTTGCCATTTTCTTAGAAACACCGATACAATGATACGTTTATATATACGTAATAAAAATAAAAAATCATAAATTAATGAATTATTATAAGGAATTGAGAAACTGAGAATACCTTAATATTGAGGCACCAAATTGTTTTGTTCTCTAGTTCTCTCCCCTAGCTGTTAGCCTTATATAAGTTGACGGAACAAATGTAATGAATCATCTGCGAAGAAATGAGAGAATAAGTAAGTACATAGATACAAATAAATAACAGAATCACAAATAGTGCAAGTGTTCAACAGACCAAGTACATAATATTTCAACCACTTAGTATTGCCCGAGGATGACATGCACTGCGTCCACAGCTGTTTCGGCCGTGTTCTTTAATCCCTGCAAAAATGTATTAACAAGATCCAATCAACAGAGACCAAAGTTGATTAGTTCACTGACAGGCACGGCCGTCAGCGCGTATCACCTGCATAGATTAGTCTGGGGTTGTTCTGGCTCATCATGTATGATTGATTAACTCGTAAAGCCTTCGGTTAATTTCCTTTGAAAAAGTTGACACTTCCACGATCTATCGAAGTCTCCAAGTCCTCAAATCAGCACAGAGAAATGACCGTCATATATGGGTTGGGGGTTTCTGAGCCCAACAGTTTTGAGCAAGAAATTGAAGTCTGAATTCTGAACTCTGAAGAGAGGTAGAATTAGAAGCATGTGTCGGTGTAAAAAAGGCCGGAGATGGCTTGAACATTCTCCAGCAGCATGTATAGGCACAGTAACAATAACAACAGTGCATTGTGTAATTGCATAGAAGTTTATTTCTCTTTTCAATCATTTTTTACAGTTTTCACCCACTACTGTAAAAATTGTTACCATACAGTTATTTTTTTTAGTATAAAAGGGAAATTACAAAAGGTTATTGGGCAAGGGCTGTTATTTCTCGTAGTAGGCCCTTGAGTAATTCTATATTACAAATTGCTTCATCGGAGTCGTGATCGCAAAGCTTCGCGCAATCGTAGATTCATAGGGCTTGTTTTTTTCCTCCGAAGTTAGTGGTTTTTGACTTTTGCTATAGTACCTAACTTTTAAACGAATTATTTTCTGAAGACGGGGTTTACAAGTTAAATGATGTACATGTTAAAAGCCCAACATCTGTAACAGCCAAAATCGCAAGTATCTCTCTGTAATATATACCGTAAACAGCCAAAATTCAAAAATTTCAGCCAAAAGTCATAAGTCGCAGTGTGGGGACTATGTGAACCGTTAGATTCGATTTATGCGGATCTGATTGGAGCGGGGCAAGTGTGGGGACGGATATATTGCATAGGAGGCTCTCGGTGAGAGAGACCCCCGTGCGGCGTACCGGCGGATGGCGGCGGCGCCGACGAGTTCGTCCGCCTTGGGGACGCGAATGCCGAGCGCGATCGAGGCGCGCGTGCTCCAAATCACGGCCGCTCCATGGAGGGCCTGGCCCAACGGTGCTCCGGCGAGAGGCGCCGGTGTTTGGCTGGCCAATGCGGGAGCCGCGTCCGCGCGGGAGCTTGACGCGGTGCCCTTTTGCTCCGGTGATGCCCCCGACTAGGGCGATCGGCGGCGAACCGCACCCTAAATGAGGTATAGCTGTTGACCTTATTGTTCCAATAAAAAAAATAAATTTAGGAGGCAGTCCACTGTAGTTGACATTCTTGAAAAGGATTGTGTTTTGAATTCAAGAATTGATTAAGTGGCGCGTCGAACTCGATGTTCTAGTAAAGAATCAGAATGGGAGCGCACTCCATTTCTTAGCAAAGATCGATGAGGCTCTCTATTTTGTTAGAAAAAAAAATGCTAGGTAGGTAATCTATGTCCCTTTTGCTCCAAGAGATTGGCAAGATCATTCATCTTTGCCAAGGCGACAACATTGAGTATTTTTGGAGCAGTGTGCTGTTAATCATAACTGCTGACGATAGGACATGCCTTCAGCTTGATCTGTACGGATTGTGATGAAAAAGACCGAGGAGTACTTAGCAGTCTGTTAATGTAATGCACCATATCCATGGGGTGTTTTTGTACACACCCTCAGTGCAACCACCCACTGCTCCACTGCTATCCATATTGCTTAGAAATTTATGGAATTTAGTTTGCGAGGAGAGCATAGAACCACTACTCTAAGAATACATGGTGGCAAGGTTATTAAGGCGGTAAGGCGAGGTAAGGCGACCCACCCCCCTCACACCTTTTAAGCGGTAAGGCGTGAGGCGAGGCGACGTCTTACACATATCATAAGGCGAAGAAAACAGAGTTTTGAAGGACTAAATCAGAAGAAATCTAAAGAGACAAAGGATCTAATTGTAATTTCGTAAACTCCTGAGGACTCAAGTGTAAAATATCCTAACCCTAACACCCTCACCCCAGTCGCCGCCTCCTCACTCTTCCCTCATTGCAAGCCGCCGCACACAGCAGCACAGTCCGTCGCCTCTCTCTGTCTCGCTCGCAGCTCGCTCATCTCTCTCGCTCTCTCCCCCACTCAACCGCCTCGGCGCCTCCGCTTGCTCTCATCTCTCTCGCTCGGCGCTCGCTCGCTCCTCGCCTCGGCGAATCCGGCTCCCTCGGTCCCTCCCTTCTCCCCGTGCGCCTCCGCCTCGCTAGCCACCATGGGGAGGCGGGGAGAAGGGAGGAACCGAGGTGAAGGTCGGCAGGGAGGGGGAGCCGGGGAGGTAGGGGGAGGAGGAGGCCGCAGCAGATGACCGTCGGCGCGCCGCTTCGACGATGGTGGCGCCTCGGGGTGACGGGGATGCAGGCGCTAGGGTTCGACTTCGCCCAGGCTTATGCGACAGGTTCCCCACTGGCCCCCTTGATTTTTTTGGGTTCTTGGGGCGTCCGCCTTTGCCGTCTCCTCGCTTTTCTTTGCCTCACGGACGCCACAGCGACGCCTTGGGGGTTGAGGCGGACGCCATACTCCCTCCTGGCAAGGCGACACCGACGCCTTACACTGCAGCACCGCCTTACCGCCTAAGCGTCGCTTAAGCGACGCTTAGGCGACGCCTTAATAAGCATGCATGGTGGTATATTATTCAGCACGAAGTACAACAATATAAGAGTGTTATTGCAATACAGCAAATACATGTTAAGAACAAAATGAAAGATTGCAATCTTCTGAAATGTCGTGATTCGGGACAAAATGGGCTCTCTAAATTTAAGCAGTCATTTTTATCCAATAATCTTACCAGGTATCTGGTATCACGAAATTTGATAGTAAAAAATGTGCCAGTGTCAGTACTAATGCTATAAAAGAAAATAAAAAAGGGCAAAAGCTGAATGCTGATCCTGTCAAATTTGTGACCTCATTAGCCCATAACTGGTATACATCCTTATTCTGTGAGATTGCACTATCTCTATACTTCAACATCCTCTCAACAAAATTGCCTTAACTTTCAGTCTTTTTTTTCTTTCTATACGCATGATACATTTGATCAGAATCAGACTACAACTTCACCTACACTGCTGCTTCCTAAAATTTCTTGCAGACAGCATCTTGTTCAGCATGGCCTTGAGCCTTCTTGACCCAGCACCAGCCTTGATCACCCCCGTCCTGCCAGGCTCCTGGGGGTTGGAGCACAGCCTTGCCTCCCCCTCGGAGCACCACCCACCGTAGCTGAACAACTGCCCGGCCGAAGGGTCGCCGTGATGGCTCCGCCGCAGGATCTCTCGGTCGATCCTGTCCAGCACCGGGTCGTCCTCCCTGAACTTCCGCGCGAACGCGGCGCTGCTGAGCACCATCCGCCGGTAGTCCCGGGGCCCGAGGTAGAGCGGGTGCTGCTTCGGCGGGTTGTCCCACCGGATGAAGTGCAGGTCGTGGTTCACCGTCGTGTTCCTGAACTCCCGCGAGTTGCAGGCCACTGTCTGGAAGTAGAACTCCGGCGAGGAGATGAAGTTGGTGTAGTAGAGGAGCAGCGTCCGCGGCAGGTTGTCCCAGCCCATGATGCAGTACTCGGCGAAGGACCTCGACAGCATTGTCCATGCCGACCCTGCGTCCATCAGCAATCCATCAGTTCCCTTTTCCCATTAGCTTTGCAAGCAACTCATCGAATTTTTTCAACCAATCGCCCTGAAGTATCTTAGAATTAGTATTCAATATACCGAAAGTGATATAGTTTAAGTGGTGTATTAGAAGTAAGAGTACGGAAAAACTTTGGTTTTCTTAGAAATACTGAACACAGAAAAGTTTGGTTTATGTAAATTTGCCTAAAATCTTGCTGGAATTAGTACAATTTCTCTGAAAGGACGAACGACGGCAAACATAGCCTAATTGTCTGGTCGGCAGGATGGGCGTGGGCATTCCTGCCGTTTCTTGGAAGCAAGTGATTATCAAACTCAGCCAATTTATCAAAATGAAAGGTAGCTTTTGCTTTGCCAATGCAACAGCAGAGCGCAGCACATTGGTTGGTCTGCCTGGATTTGCTAACTCCACACCATAATCAAACATCAAAATGCTGATGTCCACTGGTTCAGATCTGATCAAACCAATTAAGTAAATATGCAGGTGACTCCGTTGACTAGATTCCCATTCTATGGTCTATTTTTTTGGCTTCGGTTTATGACTTATGGTTACAGCTTATGACTTTTTGGTTATTCGTGAGAGATAGTACAGAGTAATACAAACTTGCATACGATTTTAGCTTATATAAATAAAGTAGTTATAGTATATACTATAATCAATTTGTAGACCTCATTTTGAAAATACATTCCGTTTGAAAGTTAGTTACTATAAAAAAGCCTAAGTAGTTTTTAGAAGTCGAAAAGAAGAGGCTTTAGCTTTTGGTTTCTAGTTTCTAATTTCTTAATTTCGTCCTTTTGGATTTTTTTTTTGTTTTTTCGTATTTCTTTGTATTGTCCGTGATGACCTACCCTTTTTCTATTTTCTATTTTTTAAATTTAATTACGCTAAAAAATCATAACAGCTATGGCCTGCAATTCTTTTCTGCCAAACTCGTCGGTAGTGCTGAACACAAATGACAACCACTCGTCGGTACCACCCGACGTCTCCGTACAAGCGTTGTCATGTTTTGGACGTCTCCTAGTACTCCAACGACAAATGCAGCCTCACGATCAACCACCAGCCAGCCGGTACAACTGCACTGGCAATGGCATTGGTGTGACACCACAAATCGGCGCAAGGCACGGGCCCGTGCCGTCCGATCAACCAAAGTTGACGAAAATGCAGTGCTAATTGCTCGCCACCACTCACACCGCACGGGAGTTTGTTGTTGCACGCATGCGAACTTGACAGTAAAAACCAACGGGGCTGTTTGGTTGCCTGCATGTGCTGATGCAGCTGCATGAGCGTGGTCAGGCTGAGGAGGGAAGCTCCTCAGCCACGTTTCTCCTCAGCCTGGCTCCAGTTGATTTTTTGCATCCACTCATGCAGGCTCTCTCCTCCATGCAGGCAACCAAACACCATCTCCCTGCATGCGCTGGTGCGAGCCACCCTCATGCAGGCAACCAAACAGACCCTAAACTGATTAGCCGATGGAGCAGTGTTGAATACCTGTGAAGAGCCTGAAGGCCGTAGGCAGGTTCCTCCGGTTGGTGGTGAGGTTCGCCGGCCGGATGAGCTCCGCCCGGCCGGCCTCGTACAGCGCCGCGTCGAGGATCACCGGCCGCGCCCGCTTCTTTCTGCAGAGCTAGCGTGTTTCAATCCTCTGTCAACGCTTCCATTTCCCCAAAAATACCCACATACCACACCACCACCAGATCTCCGGATTGTTTATATTGATTTTTAGTTTTAGCTTATAAATAGTAATAATTTATAGAGAGAGTGATATTTACGTGCGATTTTGATTGATATAAATAAAATCATTACAGTGTACGCTATAATCGACTAGTAGCCATTATATTTTTTTTGAAAAATATCCGTTTGGAAACTAGGCATGGTAGAAAAGATATATTTTTTTTAAAAAAATATTTCTTTGAAAACTAAGCACTACTGAAAAAAAATCATTTATGGTAGAAAATCGATAAAGCGACGCCGAAGATATTCGATGGCATGTGCAGCTTAGCGCAGCGCCGTTTGAACTAATGGCAGAGGATGCCGATCGATCGTTGGTATTTAATCGTAACCTAACCTTAATTTCTTGAACAAATAGTAGTAAAGGGTTCGGGGGTTCTTACATCTTCCAGCCCAGGTGGCTGGTGTGCTCTATGAAGTTGAGATCCCTCGGCAGCCGGGAGAACGCCTCCATCAAATCTGCAAATTAACAAAGCACACGGAAATCAACACCAGCAAGCATGGTTACCAGATTAAACAGCCGATACTTAAAGAGTACAAATTTATTAAGAGATGAGTTAAGACACGTGTGCATCGCATTACCATCCTGTGTGACGAGGGGGTAGTCGGAGGCGCTGAGGTTGACGAACCAGTCCCACCGGCGGCCGAGCCGGAGCAGGACCGCCACCGCGTGCAGCGTCGTGGACAGCATCGTCGGCCCGCGGTAGGTGACGAGGTTGGGCCTGCCGACGATCCACACGTTCCCCACCCGCGCGTACACCGGCTGCCCGGATACCAGCTCCGCCAGGCGCCGGTGCTCCTCCGCCGGCGCCTCCCGGTCCAGGTGCAGCAGGTAGGTGTTGGCCGGGTGGTACAGCGCCGCCAGCAGCCTCGCCGCCCTCGCCGCGTCCCCCGTCGACGCCGAGATGAGGTACGCGAACGACACCGGGTACCGCGCCACCCCACCGCCGCCGCCGGGCCCCTCCCCTGCCGCCGCCAAGAACGGCCAGCTCCTAGGCCCGCCGCCCGTGAGGAGGAGCGACGGGAGGGCGAGGATAGAGACGACGAGGAGCGCCGTGAATACGGCTGAGACCACCAACTCCCTGCCGCTGCTCATCACCATCCTCCCCCTCACCCTCATCACCATTCACGCATCTATCCACCTATCAATCTGTCGATCGATCTATCTGTCTGTGCCTCCTGTTTCTTTCTGGGTTTCTACCAATCTGCCGAGCTTTCTTGCGTGAAGTGGCGGTCGCTGTTCGCGAGATCTACTGGTGAACGGTGAATAGTGGCAGGATGGTACTCGAGTCCGGAGCTGGAGGAGAGAGACGACGAGAGAGAGAGAGGCCGCAGCTTAACTAGCTAGCTGGGAGTGGCCTGTGATTGGTTTGACTGTGAGAGATAAGTAAGAGTGCGGGGGTAGTTGGAGGGATGTCGTTGTCGGGATGGTGGCTGGTGAGTGACGGGTGGGGCCGGGGAAAACCGGGGAAATGGTGGTCGTGGCAGACGAGAAAAGGTGGATCCGGTTCCGTTGCTCCCAAACCTCCGTATAATTCTCGCGATCCAAACGAGCCTGAGCGCCTTTCATATCAGCTGCCACCAACGTTTATGTTAGAAAACCTATCAGCTGCCACCAGTCCTAGTTTATAGTGAACATCTCATCAGATACTATAAATAGAGAGTTGTACTGATATATTTTGTACATATACAATTAAAAATTAATAAAGAAAGATAAGTAGTTCTCTCTACCTCTCTGTGTGTTTTGATCTATTATTCTATCTTCTGTGATTGATTCGTTTCGTTTTAAGCAGAGGAATTGATTGGACTGGTCGTCAGCGATGGTTCCTCAACACGTTATCAGCACGACTTTGCTCCGGTGAATCGAAGGTAATCATCGAAGCTCTAATAGATTGAATTATCTAGATCGTTGTAAATTCGCAGCTTTCGCACTCATTTTCTACGGTGCAAATCCGCTCTAATCTACCGCGAGCAGACTTAAAGTCGTCGGCACAATGTCGATCGGTAGATTGTATACAGAGAAGATGTTGATTGCACTGTAGATTGAAAGAGAGAAAAAAAGAAAAATACGCACGTCGGCCCCGTATGGCCGCCATATGCAAAGCGGTTACGGAGCTGGCCACCGCTGGTTCGTCGCCCGAAGCACGCTATGTCGCCCCGGCCTCCGTGAAGCACCGCGCCGCCTGGTCGTTGGCCCGCAACCGAGCCGCCTCGGCTCCTTCCCATGCGTGCGTGCGCCACATCAACCCCCCCGCATGCGCGCACCGCCGCCTGAGGTTTTGTCGCCCGAAGCGTCGTCGCCTTCGTGCGCGCTACCGATGCCACCTCGGTCTTTGCGCAACGGCGTGGCCCCGATCGGTCGCCGACCGCGCGCGCCTCGGCCTGCAGCCGTTCGCGTCCGGCCGCCGCTTGAACGCGCCGCTTGACCGCGCCGCCCCATCTTGGCCTCTGGCCCTGGTCGCCGCCACCCGGTCTGGACCGAAGCCGCTGCGCCGCCGTCCTACGCATGGCTGCCGCACCGACTTTGGTCGCAGCCGCCGCCCGTGAAGTCGCGCCCGGCCACCGCCGCTTGTGGTCCGACCGTGTGCCGCCGACCGACCGCGTGCTGCCTCGACCGGCCGACGGCCGGCTACCACCCGCACCGACGCCCGCTAGGGCCAAAAGTCCTGCCGCCGCCGCCGCCACAAAGAAAAGGGCAGGGAAACCCTACTGTCCGGGAGGTATAGCCGGCTGGGTGGGCCGTCAGGCCGTATGGGCCGCTCCGGCCGAAAGGAGAGCGGGCCTTTGGGCCGAGGTGAGATGGGCCGGGAAGGGAGAAATATGGCCCGGGTAGGGGCCATGAATTTTTGCAAAACGCCCCCAAGTTCTGGAAATTGCCAAAAGGCCCTAAAACTTGCATATGGGTCTCGAATTTTGCAAAAAGGGGCTCGTAATTCTGAAAGTTACAAATGGGTCCTCCGATTTACGAACGGGTCCTGAATTTTGCAGCAAACCCCTCGAAAAATCAGGAAATTGCACGAAATTTTTCTTGAACTGAAATTTTGCGCATAGACCCTCGAAAATTGCAAGAATTCACTCAAAATTCATATTCTAACATAAAAGGGCCTCGAAAATCCGAATTATTTTTAGCATTTAAAGCATATATATTTCTTCCATTATTATTTTCTGTATTTATTTACTATTTTGGTTAATTGTAATTGTTTAAAATTGCTCTTAATCACCGAAATTAGCAGTAAATTTATAGAAATTGCATAGAAAATTATGAAACATTACAAGAACCTTTTGTATCACTTATTTACTCGTAGTAAATTATTTCATGTATGTTTACTAGCAGTAAACTTATTTATTTCTTTCATACACATGCAGATGACTAGCTAAGAAGCTAAGAAGCTCCGCGCGGCTATTGGGATTGGCGGACCGCATGACGCCCAACCCACACCTGAGGAGAATGATCAAACATTTCATTTTCATAGGCATCACCTCTGCCTCACTCTCAAGAATGAGTACATGGCGGAGAAGAGCGCGCCAACACTCTGGACCGCACTCAAGAAGCGGTTTGAGAGGCTAAAATACACCATTCTTCCTCAAGCAGAGCAAGAGTGGATCAGACTGAGGTTTACCAACTTTAAGACGGTCGGGGAGTACAATTCTGTCTTGCATAGGATTTGTATCAATCTTCAACTCTATGGCAAGCAGATCACAGATGAGCAGAAGATTGAGAAGATCATATCCACCTTCCACCCCAATGCAGTACAATTTGCTCACAACTATTGTCAAGACGACTACAAGGAGTACGCTGAATTGATTGATATGATGCAGGTTGCGGAGGCTTAGGACGAACTTTTCCGCAAGAATTGATTGATATGATGCAGCTGCCTGAGTTGATAGAGGTTGAGACCATCCCGGCAGCAGCACCCCCTCACGACCTAGAGGTAGCCACCGCCATGATTTCTCTCGAAGAGAAGATCACTCCCGAGAAGATAGCCGAAGAAGTCTATGATTTTCTAATTGATTAGTCTGATGCACAGAATGTATTAGACTTTAATTGTCATTTATTTTGTGTTAAAAGGACAAGTTAGAACTTGCATTGATGATACTTTAGCATTTGTTTTCTTGTGATGGTTGGATGATTTTGAATAATTCATTCATTTATTCAGTTTATGATGGCATGATATGTTCTGATATTGAAGTATTTTATTTATGTGTTGAATGCCTTTTAATACATGTTAATAAAATACCTTACATTAGGACGCGTGTGGCGCCCTATGGAGGAAGTGTGCTTAGCCGACAGCGGCACAATGAATACCATCTTAAGAGAGGCTAAGTATTTTCAGTCGATTCGTAAGAATGCTGGCAGCCTTACGACAATTGCCGGAAGCGATGTATGTATAATTGGTTCATGAAGAGCCACAATTATACTCCTAATGGGCACAACTTTGGTCATTGAAGAAGCCTTATTGTACCAGAGTCGACTAGAACTTTCCTAAGTTTTAATGATATTTGAGCCAATGGTTTCCACGTTGAGACTGAAGAAGAGTACGGTAAGGAATACCTGCTCATTACGAAGCGCGAAGAGAATGGAAAAAGGGTATTAGAAAAACTTCCTTCACTAGAAACTGGGCTAATTATACCAACATCAAGGCACCTGCAGTCTACACTGTCCCGAAGACAGTATTTAGAAACTCTGAACTCTTATGTATCTGGCATGACAGATTAGGCCACTCAGGTCTTAGAATAATAAGAAATATAATCAATAATTCCCAATGGCATAATATTAATGTAAATAATTTTCCGAATCACAAAGATTTTGTGTGCCCTGCATGTGCCACCGGAAAATTAATTACTAGACCCTCCACTCTGAAAATGAAGGATGAAGTCCATGCATTCCTGGAACGCATCCAGGGAGACATTTGCGGTCTCATTCAGCCTATTTCAAAGCCATTTAAGTATTTCATAGTGCTAATTGATGCTTCCTCGAAATGGTCGTATATGGGTCTGTTGTCCACAAGAAACTATGCTTTCGCAAAGTTGATCTCGTAGATTATTCGCACCAGAAATGTGTTCCCTGACCATCACATCAAGACCATCAGAATGGACAACGCCGGAGAATTTACCTCAAAGACATTTGATGATTATTGCATGGCGATGGGGATTGCAATTGAGCATTCGGTACCGCATGTCCATACCCAGAATGGTTTGGCAGAAGCATTAATCAAGAGAATTAAATTAATTGCCTGACCCCTTTTGCAGAATTGTAATTTGCCAGCTACATTTTGGGGACACGCAATCCTACATGCAGCGAATCTCATCAACTTTAGACCATCGGTCTATAACATCCATTCACCTATACAATAGCGCAAGGGTCACCACCGAAAATTTCTCATCTCAGGAGGTTTTGATGCAAGGTTTTGTACCTATAGCCCCTCCGTAGCGTACTGCAATGGGCCCTCTCCGTAAGACTGGGATATACGTTGGTTATGAGACTGCATCCATAATCAGGTATTTGGAACCCATGTCGGGAGATTTGCATACCGCCCGCTTCGCTGATTGCATTTTTGATGAAGATAATTTCCCAACATTAGGGGGAGGAAATCAACCCCTTTATGAAAAATGTCGGGAAATTACGTGGGAAGCCACGGGAATTCATGCACATGACATGCGCACTAGTGAAACAGAGAAAGAGGTCCAGAAGATTATTGACTTACAAGCATTAGCAAACCAGCTGTCCGATCACTTTAGTGATTTGAAGAGTGTGACTAAGTCGCATGTGCCTGCACGCAATGCACCGGAGAGGGTTGAAATACCAAAGAAAGCAAAAGGTATCCCTAATCCCGTCCAGAGGCCACAGAATAAAAGAACGAGAACTCCGACTCCTCGAATCCCAAGTAACCGAGGACGCCCGACGAAAAAGGATAAGAAGGACTTATCATAGCCGATCATTGAAGCTCCCAAAATGAGAAGGGGAGCCAGTTGAGACCTGACACAAGTATGACACCTTCAGAAAAGTGCATATCGAATCTGAATATCTCCATGGAAGAAGAAATCGGCAAGGATGTGTGCGCACATCAAAACCGAAAAATTAAAGGGGCTTGCCACCGCAATTGGAAGATGCGATGTGCAAGGAGAAGCTCCAGAAAAAGCAATCGCTCCAGAAAAAGCAACTCATGAAGAAATAGCTATAAATTATGTGCACACAGGAGAGTCCATGAACAGGACAACAGCCAATATCGATATATACTTCGCAAAGAAAATTACCACAATCATCGATCTTGATTCCGAACCTACATCGCTCGCTGAATGTAAGAAAAGATCAGATTGGGAAGATTGGAAGAATGCAATAGAAACTGAATTGCTATCTCTAAATAAAAGAGAGATGTTTGGACCTGTATGCCGCACACCTCCCCATGTGCACCCTATAGGGCATAAGTGAGTATTTGTTCCAAAGAGAAATGAAAGAAACGAAGTAGTGAGATACAAAGCAAGGCTGGTAGCACAAGATTTCACTCAATGTCCTGAAGTTGATTATGAAGAAACCTACTCTCCAATCATGAGTAGAATTACCTTTAGATATTTGATCTCAATGGCAGTGAACTTAAATTTAGAAATGAAATTAATGGATGTGGTAACTGCATACCTTTATGGAAACTTGGATTCGAAGATTTATATGAAGATCCCTAAAGGAATCCCTCTCCCGAACCAAGACAGAGCGAATAGAAATCTGTACAGTGTGAAGCGTAGAAAGTCCTTGTATGAACTGAAGTAATCTGGCAGAATGTGGTATAATCGCTTAAGCGACTTTCTCTGCAAGAAAGGCAACACAAACAATGAAGACTGTCCCTGTGTGTTTATACTAGGGCTGTGCATTTTTCAACCGAACCGAAAAAACCGAACCAAAAAAATCAAACCGAACCGGTCAACTCGGTTTGACCGGTTTTTGGTATTCGGTTCGGTTTTTAAATTTTGGATTTTTTGGTATTCGGTTTTTTTGGGAAAAACCGGTTAAAAACCGAAAATACTGAAAAAAACCGAAAAATACTTACTCTACGTCAGCTCTTGCGGCTCTGCTGTTCTTTGGTTCGCTGCCGGTTTTTCTTCGAAGAACCGATTGCAACCGTCTGCCTTGACTAGTCTGGGCCATGGCCCATGAGTGCAATTGATCCAGGCGGGTTGCCAAAGTCTCAAAGAGGTAAACTGGTAAAGGTTGAAATACGTCCGACGGAGTTGCAAATCGAGCAGCTTTCTATCCCCGATCGTCCAATTTGGCGGATTTCTTTAATGTTGGGAAAACGATTTCGATGGTGCGTTGGGTCCTTGATATTCCTTGCATAGCACTTATATCAATAAGTATATCTTACTTTTTGATGTTATTAACGATTCAGGCGGCCTGATGTTTCTTTCTTTCTTTTTTCTTTGCTTTCTTTCTTTAGCAGTTGCGCTTTGGCTTTGGTGCTTCGTTTCACTAGTCGCCATATCGTTTGCAATTCGCGTCAAATTTGGTAAATATGGTATTTACCGATACCGCACCAAAATAAATTGGGATTTACCGATACCGAACCGTACTTCTAAAAATACCGTATATTACCGAACTACAAACACCGTATTTACCGTATATACCGTATATACCAAACCGATTAAACCGAAAAAACCGATTGCACAGTCCTAGTTTATACGGCGATCCCAGAATGGATTCTGTATAATCTCAGTGTATGTAGATGATCTGAACATCATCGGGGCAATGAAAAACACAAAAGAAACAATCTCCTACTTGGAGTCGGAATTTGAAATGAAAGATTTGGGCAAGACCAAATTTCACAGTGACATGACAGCACAACCCAGCTTTCCGCAGTGAGAAGACCGAACGTGCCAGCTTTCCTTAGTGACATGACATGACGATGCAGCTTTTTACAGTGACATGACAGCATGACCCAGCTTTGCGCAGTGACAAGACCGAACGCGCCAGCTTTACGCAGTGACAGGACCGCACGTGCTAGCTTTCCGCAGTGACAAGACCTCACGGCCCAGCTTTACTAGCTTTGCACACTATAAAATGAGGTCGACGGGATTTCTTAGAGAATACTACGCAACCAAACCCCACACTACACCACGCTTCCTTCACCACACCGAGATGGACAAAAGGCAGAAGAAGCAATGTGACAAGATGATAAAGCAATGGGAGGAGACCCGCGACCTAGCATGGTCAGCTGCCGCCCATGATGAGAAAACAAGGGCTACTGCGGCCCGGGCAGAACAAGACCAGCGTGCTACGAGCTCAGCTCCTCGCAATGACGGGCCCCGTAGCAACAATCCCATCCCGAACGTTCCTACCGACGTTCGTCATAACTCCCACCCGAGGAGGAGACACCCCCCTTTGTTGGTGCCCGAGGGTTGGGCGACTGGACCTCTGTTGCCCCCTGTTGGGCGATTGGCTCCAGTCGCCCCCCATTGGGCGACTAGAGCCTATTTATGTAAACAATATTACCACGGGTATATTTATGTAATTATGAATAAAAATAGATTAATCATACAATAAAAAAGTTACCAATAATGTTGTGGCTCATTGCTTCATGAATTTGATAGAATATATATACTAAAAGGTAATGCATTTACTTAACTACTTTCATTTGATCTTCTACTATTTTTACTTGAGAATTCTAAGACATTTTGTACTCTTCATTTTAGACCATTGAGGTCGGGTGATGTATTTTGTCAATACTGATCATCTTTTGTTTGTGACTTTGTCCTTAGTTTCTTCATTTTGGTAATCATATCGATCGCTACTTCTTTATCATTGTATATTGCCATTAGCTTTATCAGATTATTAACGTTAAAAATAGCCGGACATATTACTATTTAGTACAATACCGCTTAAAAATTTCATTAGTTGATATATATATATATATATATATATATATATATATGATAAAATGATTAACCCCAATTAATTTTGTTTAAGTTCCGCCCCTGCCAAAGTCTGTATAAGCGGATACCACATAAGGTAGTGTTTGGTTCAGGGGATATCCCAGGATGGGAGGGGGCCAACCCTTTTTTTGTAGTGTTTGGTTGTAGAATTTGGTGGGGTGGGTTAGACCCAAAAGAAAAGATTCTCCTGAAAAGTGGGTTGGGACGATCCGCCCAAAACGAGCGAACCGCGCCAACCCACTTCTCCTGCGCGCACGCCTACACCCTAATCCCCCATCTCCCCCGCGCAGATTTTCCCCGCCGCCTGCGCCCCATCTCCCCCGCCGCCCGCGCATCTCCCCCCGACCCCCATCTCCCCTGCCGCCCGCGCATCTCCCCCGGCCCCCATCTCCCTCCACGCGCGGGCGCCGCCCCAGCCGGGTGTGCGCGCGCCTCCCTGCCGCTCCTCACGCCGTCGGAGGTCCGGTCGTCGCCGTCCTCTCCACTGCCGGCCGGATCTCCGCCCCGGCGCGTCCTCGCCGCCGTCATCTCCACTGCCGGCCTCCTCTCCGCCGTCCTCTCCGGCCCACTCCATTCCTCCATCCAAACAAGAGGTGGGATCACTAGATCTCATTTTATCCCTCCATCCAAACAAAAAACAGGGACTAACCCATCCTTACAACCAAATAAAAAGTGAGATTATCCCATCCTACATACCTGGGATGGAGCTATCCTATCCCACCAAGTCTTCAAACCAAACACATGCTAAAACTTTACGGAATTTTTCTGTAGAAACCGATTAGTTTCCTGCAAAGATTCAGTGTTGCAAACAAGCCCTGTATTGTCTTGTCTAATGCGTCGTTCTCCGCTGATGTAGATCACGGACACATGTCCGCTGATCGGCGTGGATTGGACTTCACTTTTTCACATGCTGTTGTCACATGATGATAGGATAAGATGTCTGCACTAACTTTGTTTGTCTGCACTAACTTTGCTTACTTATTTTTATTCAGCGCCTGAAATCATGGGACGATGGTGGAGTTCCTAGTGCTACCGGTGACGTTTCGCACCAGACGCCGTCCGTTTTGGGTGCATTAGCCGTCAAATCAACGAAGCAAGACGGCCAAATTTATTAGTGAGCATGTTCGGTCTGCCCAAGGCTGCCATATCAATGTATGCTAATCTATCTTATTATATTATTACAGCGAAAGAAAGAAGTTTATTTTAAAGGACAAGAAATTTTTACATTAATTGAAAAAAGAGAGAAAGATATATACCATTGATTGTGATGAGTCCTGATTATAACAGTCTAGATTAAAAGAAATGATCCATGTCAAGAATAATCCAGAAATAACTAAAATTTGAAATAAAAAATAAAATAAACTTAGCAATTTGATTTTTTATACGAATTCCTAAGTTAAAGATCTAAATAAATATAATTCATAATAATATTTTAAAAATAGCATTTGGATTTGTATACGAATTAAAAAAAACTAAAAATTGGAATAAAAAATAAAATAACATAGCAATTTAATTTCGATATGAATTACAAAGTAAAATCCCAAAATATCTTTAATTTAGAATAAAAATTAAAGAAAAATTAGTAATTGGATTTGTATACGAATTTCAACAAAAAATAATTAAAATTCAAAAGAAAAATAAAAGAAAATTTACATTTTGATTTCCATATGAATTCCAAAGTAAACTCCAAATAAAATTAGCAATTCGATGTGTATACAAACTCCAATAAAAATAAAAGTTATAAGGAGGGTAGTATGAATGGTGTTAGAGGAGACCACATACGAAAGAGTGCAATGACGTTGAGATGAGGACAATATCGTACTGCTCACCTTAGCCTTCGACAATAATAATGTTGTGTTGCTCGCTGGAGCTGTTGAAGAGAAAGGCTAGAGTTGACGAGCCCAAGAGTTGCGATAATGAGTGGTGAGTGTCGGCATTGTTGAAGAAGCTAGTGACTAAAGTACCTTGATGATGGGGAAGTCTTGATAGAGAGGAGATGAAGTTTTGAATTGAAGACGAGTTATTGATGATACGAGACCATCAAGTAGCTAGGAGCATACTATCATTGGTAAGGAGCATGTCGTCATCAGTGATGGCGAGAAGATTTTTATATCGTTAGACAACAACTAAAGCAGACATGTCGGTATTAGTGAAGATGGGAGGTTGCCACGCTTAGTGAGGAAGTGACATCATTGAGTTGGTCAACACCGAAGAAGACAGCTGACATAGAAGAAAAGGATATTGAGTGCGTGTACCATCATGCATGTGTGCATCTGTATAAATAGAAGCACAGATATACAAAAGCATATGAGCAAAGAGCTCTGAGTAGAGATGGTGCAGCCATAGGGAATAGGCTCGAGGCCACCAGAGTGAGCGTGACCGATGTCTCCAGCGGGGATCGATGACGGTTGCACGTATATACATGTTTGATGTCACAATAGTCAGCATAAAGCTAAAATTGAATAGTAGAAGATAACTATCGACGATTATAATTGATCTTGTGAATTGTAAGGAAAAGCTGAGTCTCACAGAAGGATTTGGAAAGGAGAAAGGAAACTATCTTTATTGCTATGCTAGGATTACATCATGCTCTCATAGAGCAATTACAAAGAGGATATTGTTAGCCCTAACTTTGCTATTTCTTACCTTCGTTGTGTAGCACTTGGTCTTGTGCGCCTTTGTCGATTCATCGGTCTTCTTCCTCATCTTCTTTCATAAGGCTTAAATAGCACTGAAGAAATGGCGACGCTCAGGCTGCTCATTGGAGGCGCTTGAGTTTCCCTTTTCCTTGATGCTTGCATGTCTTGATGAACACACAAAGGAACATGACCAGCCTTCATTTCACAGGGTGATGCCTTTCTATCAAGTGGAACATCTATGGAACTTTTCTGCCAACAATTACAATCGACACAAAGGGCCAGAATATTAACAGTGAACTTTCAACAGCTTTAATTGATTTATTTAAAAACACATTTAACTTATTTTAACAATTTTGATGATAAAAGCATGTAAAATTACTGGCAACACTGTTTGTTAAACTACACAAACATATTATAGTTCATCATTTACAGTTCCACACAACCTCTATAAACGGCCATATGATCGATGAACAGCAATAGCTTCCTTCAGAATAGTTTGGATGTCTTTTTTCATGATCTTATAGTTCAAAAAAATCCATGGAGATGATAATTGCCAGCAGAGGAGGCACCAAAATAGACTATTATCATCCAGAATTTTAGAGTGATTGCAAATGTTACAAAAAAGCAACATTACATACCACCAGCACAGCAGAAACTGCCACTGGCAATTGTTCAGCATAAGGGGAGCATTTTAAGTATGCTAATGCAGGCCCATTTCCGGATTTCAATTTTTTAGCAGGCACCACTGCATGGAGATCAAAATAATGACTTTTTTTTTGGCGCTGAGGTGCCTAATATGCCAATGTTCCAGTTCCATAAGTAAATATTGGTCAGTGGAACTGCTGAAAATCCAACCGTTACTTGATTTCAGAATAATTTTAACTTGTGAAAAAAATAAATGAACATTATCACCTTGCAGATGACATTGAATGTGCTGGTATTGGTGATTGTTGAGCCACACTGAGGCAGTTTGGGGATGAGTCGGAGACCTGTCCAGTTTTGACAGTCTTATCAGGAACCACAGCACGTGCGTCAAAAGCAGGATTCATCTTCATAAGACCAGAATAATTTGCCAAACTAAATTTCCTGCTCAGTACAAAGAAACATTAGACATCTGAAACTGTAGGGCAGCAAGTCTTTGAATAAGCATAATTTTGTATCCTCAGAAGCAATGACTAGACATGCTCACCTCAAAGACTTGATATAGTCGTTTGAACTGACCCTCACAAGAACTCCTCTATGCTCAATATCCGATATTCTAAGTTCATTTCTCAGTTTAGTAAGAAGCTTTGCCTGCACCTGTAAGAAGTCAAAGGTAAATATTAAATAGCAGTGAAAAACATGTATATACAGATCAAGCAATGCATGATATCCAAAATAGTTCATCAGAAGAGCATAGTCTCTACAAGCATGCAGAAAGAAAAGAGAGCTGGTATGGCAAGACACGGGAATAACAAATAATGAGAGCCGCTTTCATTTAGCACAAAAAAAGAAAAGAAAAGTGAGCTAATGAAACTATTTTAGTAAAATTCAATTTTCTCAATTGCTCAGCGATCGCGCCAAAAACTCGAGTTCCTTTTGGATTTCCTTTTTGATCAATGACAAATGCTACATTGTCATCATAGCGCATTATTATACCATCTTCGCATTTGAAATCTTTACATGTACGTACAATTACAGTTAGAATTACTTTGGATCTTTCTAGAGGCATTTGGGGCACTGCGTCTTTGATTATAGCAACAATAACATCACCAATACTGGCATATTGCTGATTACTAGCAGCTCCTATGACTCAAATACACTTCAATTTTTTAGCTCCACTGTTATCTGCTACATTTAAAAGGGTCTGATACTGAATCATATTATTTTGATTTCAATTTGTTATTTCAATGCAAAAGATGAAAGAGATATTGTCTTTCCAGAAAAACCACACATGAAAACAAAACCATACACCGTGTCTTGGTCAAAACTCAAAAGTCAAAACTAAGCATTGAATACAAAGTTCTATATAATATAAGCTGCAATGGATACAGCAATTCCTATTGTTTATGATTTGTTTAGCGATATTTCACAATCAAACTTGTAGGGATAAGAAGAAGTATGGCTGACAGATATACCCATGAGAGGAGGTCTGACTGAGCACAGAAAGCTCTTAACACAGAAGCATACGCTGATCACTCCAAGCAGTGAATCTGAATGCAGTATCTCCAGTATCTGGTATCACGCATGCAAGATCTAGAGAATCCTCCATAACTTCACTATTACCAATGTTTCCTTTGTACAAACCAGCTCTGCAACAAGACATGCACCACCATATCAATCGATTTGTTCTGTGATGATTGTCAGGATTTGTGGAAAAAATGCATAGGTAAGGACAAGGAGGTAGAAACAGGAAAATTGATATCAAGTTCACTACAGAAACATTAAATTGGTACTAGATGTCAACATAGAGCATCAAATATAAAGAAAGATTAGAAAATGTAGAATAGATAAGTTCATAAGCCTTTCGATCAGCATACATTTTGTATTCTGAGAAGCAGCACTATACATTCTCACCTCAAAGACTTGATATGCTTATTTGAACTGGCCTTCACAAGATATTCTCTATGCTCAGTGTCCGGTATTTTAAGTCCATTCCTCAATTCAGCAAGACGTTCTTCCTTGGCCTGTAATAAGTTAAGTGTAATGAAAATTGAGAATATACATATATTGCTAAAGCAACGCTAATTATGCTATCAAAAACAATTCATCCGAACATTATAATCACTAAAAGTACACAGAAAGAAAGAGGATTAATAAGGCTGGATGAAGGAATAACAAATAATAGGAGCCTGAAAAATGAGGCCTTAACCAGCTTTCCCCAAAATTTACATGCAAAAACAAAAACATATACTATGTCTTGGTCAAAACTCACAACATGGAGTACAAAGTTATATAATAAAAGTTGCAACGGATCCAATAATTCCTATTATGTATGATTTGCTAACTGATATTTTGCAGTTGAACTTGTAGGAATAAGAGGAAGTATCATGAGAGAAGTACCCGTGAGAGAAGGTCTGACCTAGCTCAGAATGCTCTCAACACAGAAGCATATGCTGATCGCTTCAAGCAGTGAATCTGAAATGCAGTATCTCCAGAATCTGGTATTACACATGCACGAACTAGAGGATCCTCCATACATCAGTATTGCGAATCTTTCCTTTGTTAAAACCAGCACTGTGTCAAGACAAGCACCACTCCATATCAGTTGATCCGTACTGTATGGTGACTGTCAGGACTTGGGAATTTTGCATAAGGGGATAGGAACAGAAAATAACATATCAAGACAACCAAAGGAACATGAAAAATCAGCACTGGACACCAATATACAACATCAAATATGCGGGTCAAAAGTTCTAAACATACAGTATACAAAGTGTTCCTTTTCTGTACGATGACGCGGACAGTGGACTGAAAGAAAATACCAATTTTTTTAGAAATTCCTTGTGGGACAAATAAAGCTCCAAAGATACCGACGCAGGACAATCTATCCAAACTCGCCGGTTTGATTGTTTCCAGCCGTAATTTCAAACTGCAATTCCCCTAAAAAAATTTCAAACTGCAATTCAATTCGGCCCTCTCGTCTGTTCCATCTTCTATGCACTGACGAAACTCAAGAGAGTTTTACGAGACGCTTTCTTGGGTGACATCTAGCACATTCCACAAGTCCATATCAACGATATCATCCTCTCGATTTTTTCCTTCAGAAATCAACATGCCTATACTGTTATGATAGAGCTATTGCATCAACAATCCAGAAATTTTCGAACCGAGAAACTCAATCGTGGTTCGGTAGCCTCACGGGACACCAGCACTATACGATCACACTGCATTTAACAGGAGCTTAGAAGCCTAACTGAACAAAAATCGTCGGGGAGCCAGGTCGCCCGGTTGGAGCAGCACCGAACGGAGAGCGAGCGGCCCATGCCGAGCGATCACTACCACGAACAATTCACCGCTCTCGATCGAGGCCCCCGCGGAAGGTAACGTGGGGAGAGAAGAAGAGTGCTCGTACCGGCAGAGAAAGAGACGGCGAGGTGGGCCCGAATGGATTCAGGGGCGGACGCGGCGGGGAGGCGCTCCGGCGCGGTGCGGCGAGGCAAACGGGACGGGAGAGGAGAGGAGAAAGGCTTCAAGCCTTCTGCTGCTGCGACTCCCTAAATGGGCCGTCCCGGCACCGGCACAGACAGGACACCACACGGTCCACACCATTAAGCCCGATCCGAATAAGTTATACCGTACGTATCAGTCTTATTTATCCTCAGATCTAGACACGGTATCAGAGAGATCAAGTCGTATCGGGCTGACCCAGGACGTGTTTAGCCTAATAGATTATAAGTAATTTTATTGTTAGTCATAATTAATTTTATTTTTCGTCAAAGTAATTTTATTACCAAGCCGCTTATCCGCGCTTAGAAGAGTGTAGTAACTATAATATAAGTAATTTTACTGTCATCCATAAGCAATTTTATTGTACTGTCATCGGAGAATTACTGCAATCTTATGAAAAGACTCGGTCTCTTGGGTAGTTTGGGGTAAATGGCGTCCCATGCTAGGCCACCCGTGCCTCGGTAAGGTACTGTGCGTGCTATGTTGGACTGGCCTAAGCACGTCACCCTTAGTCGGGCTGAGCCAGTATGGCCTATCTACTATTTGTACCATATCGTGTTTGGACCAGACCAATAGTACTATATCTCGTGTCTTGGCTAGGTTTTCAAAATTTTAAAATGGCTGAGACGTATTTTCCAGAAAGGGCCTTCTTTTAATTTTTTTAGGGTTTCCATTTTAATGTTTAATGTTGGATTTTAAATTTAGTGGTATTTTTTGGACAGGTATTATCACTTTATCAGGCCGGGCTTGGGCTTAGGCTTATGGTACCGCTGTACAGTACCTGAATGGCTGAATCGTATTCAGCAGAAACAAAATAACCAAAAGCAGGAACATGCTCTTCATTCAGAAAAGAATAATATTTTTTTTTGGAGGACGATAACAAGTTTTGCACAATAAATCTATGACAGATGATGTTTATTGATGGACACCATGTAGCACACTTATTGTTCAGCTGGACAACAAACAATATATTTATGTCAACCATTGTACAAAAGAAGCGTCAACTTACGACTACCCCGACAAATAATCTGAGAGCAAGATGTGCATGCACTGCACATATAGGGCAGGGACAGGCGTGCGTATCTGAAGAAAAACAATAGCGAAATCAATGGCCGATCGATCGTGTGGCGTCGACTACCCAGGGAAGATGACGACGATGATGATGCGTGCAGGGTTCAGTCAGCCGCTGGCTCAGTCAGGCCTGGGCGAGCTTCTTCACTATGGAGGCCATGTACTTGCCCTGGTGCTCGGCGAGGGCGAGCTCCGTCTCGCTGGGCTGCCTGCTGCCATCGCCGGCAAAGACGCCGGCGCCGTAGGGGCTGCCCCCTCTGATGTCGTCCATCTTGAACATGCCCGAGCCGAAGGTGTAGCCGATTGGGACGAAGAGCATTCCGTGGTGCACTAACTGGGTGATTGCCGTCCAGCTGCAATAAACAACCACCAAAGCATGGTCGGTAATAGACCAGCAGGGCGAAGATAAAAGACAAAGCCAACTTAATCAGGAAGTAAAACAAGAAACTGCATCTCCAGTTTATTATCACAAATTGCAGTTAAGTGGCAATTAGCAGGCTGTTTTGCACAAATTATAAATTGCAAGTGCTTTATGATTTGTGTCTTTTCTCTTCTTTTTCAGGAAGAGTATATAAACAATATATCTATTATTATGTTATTAAAGTGATAAAAGACAAAGCTACCACGTTAACTTTTAAGGGCAAAAAATTCCCACGTTAATCGGTGAAAAAAGATAAAGATCTTTACCATTGATTGTGGGGCCAGATTATAACGGTCTAGATTAAAAAAAGAGTCCATATCAAGAACAACTAGAAATAACTGAAATTCGGAACAAAAAGTAAAATAAAATTAGCAATTTGACTTCCACAAAATTCCTATGTAAAATTCCTAAATAACTATAATTCAGAATAAAAAATAAAACAAATTAGCAATTTGATTTTGATACGAATTCCAAAGTAAAATCACTAGATAAATATAATTAGAAAGAAAAATTAGCAATTGGATTTGTATAAGAATTCCAACTAAAAATTGAAATTCGGAATAAAAATAAAAGATAATTTGCAATTTGATTTCAATATGAATTCCAAAGTAAAATCCCTAAATAACTAAAATTCAGAATAAATTAAATAAAATTAGCAATTTGATTTGTATACAAACTCTAATAAAAACAACTAAAATTTGAATAAAAATAAAAGTTATAACGAGGACAATTCGAATGGTGTCGAAGGAGACCATGAAAGAGTGCAATATCATTGATCTATCCTGCAAGAGGATATTGACCCATAAGGAAGTGAAGAGTCAAGGTGACGGTAACGGGGATGAGGACAATGTCGTGCTGTTCACCTTAGCCATTCGACGAGGACACAATATTGTGATGCTCCTCAGAGCCATTGAAGGGAAAGACTAAAGTCAAAGGAGCCAAAGGCCGTGAAGATGAGTGATGAGTGTCAGTATTGTTGAAGAAGCTAGTGGCCAAAGAAGCTTAATAATGGCAAAGCCTTGGCAGAGATGAGATGAAGATTTGTATTGGAGACAAGCTATGAATGGTATGGGACCATTGGATAGCTAGGAGTATGCCATCCCTCATAAAAGGCACAACGTCATAGCGATGGGCGAGAAAATTCTCCATATTGTTAGATAATGACTAAAGCAGACATGCTAACATCAAAGAAGATTGGAGGGCATCATGGTTAGTGAAGAAACCGCAACATTGAGTTAGCCAACATCGAACAAGAGGAGTGACCGATATAGAAGAAAAGGATATCGAGCATATATAACATCATGTATGTGTATATACATGTAACAATGGTTATCATTAAGCAATAATTGAAGAGAAGTAGAAGACAATTATGTGGTAAAGTATTGCATTAAAAGGGGTAGCAGCTAAGAATAGGGATGAAAACAGATCAGATAGTTTTCGACCGATTTGGACAATTTTCGAATATGGATTCTGTCGGCTTGGATATTTGTCGGACAGTATCAGATTGGAAATGAATACAAATTTTCTCTATCGGAAATGAATACATATTCGGTAGCTCACTATCCATAGAATACGAATATGGATTTGGATTATCCGGATATTCAGAGGCCGGATATCCGTAGCCTACATCCTCTATTTCAGCCTAGCCCATTTACATGATACTTTAATAGTCCATCACACATTAACATATACATCAATATATGGAGTTAGAGAAGGAACCTTAGCCTATATGAACTATTAATGAATGTTTAGGTCAAATAAACTAGTTATGGTTTTTGTTCATTTTGTGCGTACAATTTAATAGTTTTCATGTTTCAAGAAATATTCATGGCCGTATTCGATTCTATTCATATTTGCTCCATATTTGTATTTGATATTATTCGTATTTGTATTCATATCCGTAGTATCCGTATTCATATTCGCATCTGAGGAAAAAATATGAAAACAAATATGGTAGAGTCATTACCCGTCTGTATTCAATCCGTTTTCACTCATAGCTAAGAGGGGTCGGTAAAAAATTGGGCTTGCTGTTGGAAGTTGAAGCAGAAAAGGTGTGATGACGAGAAGAGATAGAGGACACTCGATTTGGTAGAGTAGCCGGTGTGTAAGGAAAGATATGTTCAAGATAGGTCACCCATAGTCCATCGGTGTACGCATGAGCAAAGTATTTTAATATCATGTAAACTAATAAGATAAATTTATCGCACACATAATCAACGTATTGTCTGGGATTAAAATAAAGGTAAATGTGTATACGTATATTTTGGAAAAAAAAAGTAACTAATAGAGAAAAAAATAGGGGCAGCAACTACATGATCTATGTATGATGAAGAGTGGTTATATTTCTAAGAACCCAACAACTTATTATGATTAATGATTTTCTTCCATCAAAGCTCATACTGCAATTATGTTTCTCAAGTTGTATTTTTCTTCAAGTTTCTATTGTCATTTCTAATGTTTATGATATCTTTAAAATCTAAATAGCCTATAAGATACGTAAATATATTCTCAAGCATCTAGGTTATATCATTTGAAACTACAAATTTTTGAAACAAATCTAGTTGCATAAATACACAGGGCACCCTGCTAGTTCTTAGTAAACTATTAAACTAGTATGTCCAAATTAAACAACTGAATAGTAAGGCTATAAACTGACACAAGGAAGCTTTGATAGCTGTATTTTCCTTTAAGTTTCTACTGTCATTTATAATATTTATGATATCTTAGAAATATAAAGTCTACAAGATACGTAAATATCTTCTCAAGTATCTAGGTTATATCATTTAATACTGTAAATCTCAAAACAAATCTATTCGCATAAATACGCGGACCACCTTGCTAGTTCTTAGTAAACTATTAAATTAGTATGTCCAAATTAAACAACTGAATAGGAAGGCTATAAACTGACACAAGGAAGCTTTGCCTGATAAGGGAGCATTTGTAAAATCAAAATACCAGAACAAGGAATGATAATTTATTTCAAAATCAGTCCGTAACATCATAATTTTCAGAGCCTTTTTGAAGTTTTTAAAATAAAATTCACCTTTTGACTTTTTCTAGAATTAATTAAAGCTTAATTGGAATTTTATTAATTAAAATGATTTAATATGATTAAATTAAACTTTAACATTTGTCAAAAGTATTTTATTTGAGTTACTTGAGTCTCAAGGAATGTTTTGGATTTTTTTTGGATTTTTCGGGTTTATTTGCTATTTTCTAGAGCTCAAAAGGATTTATTTGAATTTCTAGAAAAAGAAAAACTCTAAAAATCCCTAAATGGCTTGGTGGGCCGAAGCCCAACAAACCAGCCCGCTCCAACCCACCAACCCAACCTGCCTCGCCCTAGGCCACGCGGCGCACATCCACGCCCACGCCCGTTAGGCGGATGGCCGACACGTGTCGCCCATCCGTGCGATTGTCTCGGCCGCAGTTGATCTCGGCCGTTCGTCACCTCTGTACCACCGACAGGTAGGGCTTACATGTCAAAGCTTCGTCTCCGACCGGGACTCTCGTCTCCGTGTTCGGCACGACGACGCCGCCGCCGTGCCGTCTCCTTCCCGGACTCGACGTCCATGCCCGCGGTGGATTCCTCGACGTCTGGGTATAAAAGCCGAGCCTCGCCCCCTCGTTTTCCGCATCACGCCAAGCCACCGCTCTCACCGAGGTCTGTCATGCGCCGTCATCGGTCCCGCCGAAGTTCGCCGTCGCTCTCGCCACCTTTGTTCTCGTCTCCGACCGTCGAGCCCTCGCCGCCGGTGAGTCGCCGACTAGCCGCTGCTGCTCCCATCGCCATTCCCCACCTTGTCCTGTCGCCAGTCGTCTCACGCCGTCGTTCCAAGTCGTCGGTGAGACTCCCCCGTTCAAGCTGCCGCCTCTCTCCCGCCCGGCCAGCCGCCGCCATCCCACCGCCATCAGTCAGCCGCCCCGCCAACCCTTCGCCTCGCCCGCCGTGCTTTACCCTCGGTCCGCGCGTCGTCGCTCTGAACCGCGTGCAACGCCTCACGCCCCACGCCCGCATGCGTCAGCGCTGACGCCAGACCGCGCCCACACCGCTTTGACTTCCCGTGCACCCCGTCCACGGTGAGCCGTGCGACTGACACCAGGGGCCCACCCGTCAGCATGCACTATTCTGTAGACCGTGGACCGAGCCACGTCAGCCTTACCCTGCCACCTGTCAGCCACGTGTCCGCCATGTCAGCCATACTCGGCGCATCAGCAAGCCCAGTCACCGTGCACTATTCCATGAGCCGGGTTCACCGTAGACTAGCTTTTCCGTGAGCCGAGTCTACATCACAGTACCTTTTCCTATTTTCAGCCTTTTTCTCCAAATTCGATTTTCTGAAAGCCCGTTCTCCCTTGTCCGAACTCCGGTTGACCCGATTCTTTTTCATAAATTCATGTAAAATTGAGCTCTATCTTTTGGTTCTGGTTTTAGAGTATTTGGAGTTCATTTGAATTTATTTTTGTGTTCTATTTTATTTTCTCTCTCGTTAGATCACATGTTCGAAGGAGTTGAAGCAGGATTCAAAGATCAAGAGCCGTCAACTGAGCAAGGCCAAGGCAAGTTGTGTCCTTTGATCATGTTGAACCCAATTTTCAAATCTATCATGTATTAATTTGTTTTAAATTATTATGCATTGCTATTTTTATACAAACCTTGTATTGGTAGCAATTGTCCAAATTGATTAATTCATCCTTGATAATTTGAGTGCCATGATTCCATTGTCACCATAGGATGGGTAATTATTTAGTGATGCAATATTAGTTGTCACATGGGTTGTACATTTAGTTTGCTTAGCCATGCTTATCACTAGTATGTTTGGTTACCATCGCATGTGATCAGTTAATTAATTTTGACTTAATGATATATTGGAACGTGGTGGTAACCACAGTGATAAAATTTGAGTACTATGACATGGGTAGTGTCATTAGTGTTGGTTATACAAAATTGGTTTTTACCTAGGCGAATGATCGTGCAGTAAAGGGGGTGCTGTTGGCACATTAGGATGTGGATGTTTCGCTTGGGTAATGTCTAAGGACTTAACTTTATGCACCATTGATCTGAGCCTTATCGTACAACCACATGTCTAGTATAGGATGGACCTGGCTGATTAATTTGTGATGTTTCAATTTTGGTTCCGCCATTGGAATGTCAGTGGGTGTCTTATACATTCCACAGGGTGCAAGGGGGGTAATTACCGGTTAGGGGGCAAAACCTCAACGAGGCGGAACTGGGTTGAGATTGAACATTGTAAAGGCCTTGTTGTGATCTTCTTGGTCGGCATGTCAAAGGTAGCATGTTATACCTATGACATTACAAGATGATCACATCGTATGGGTAAAGTTGTACAATCTCTGCAGAGTGTAAAACTATTCGAATAGCCATGTCCTCGGTCATGGACAATGCTCGGTGATTTCACACGAGGGGTAGAGTTTTCATAAAAACCTGGTTGAGTTAAGTTGGGAAGTGAATGGTTAGTTCACTGGTGGTACATGGGTGATTCATGGGGGTGAATGGCCAGTACACTTGTGGTTTGTTGAATGGCCAGTACACTTGTGGTTTGTCTCAATTCCTTTGATTACTTATTTATATCGTTTTCAAAGTTCGCTTTTCAACCTATTTATTTTATTTACTTTAAATTGTCACTTTCTGCAAAATTAACCTTTCAGCCATCCATTGATAAGTCTTGCATACTATATTGCATTTTTGTTACAAACGACTTGCTGAGTACTATATGTACTCACGGCTTCATCCATAGTTGCTCAATTGAGGAAGAAGGACCAGATCAGCAGGAGCTACTAGGAGGATACTTTGACGATTTCGCGGATTAGGACTTCGCTCCCTAGTCGATTGCCTGTGGGCATGTTGAATGGCTACTACGCTTATTTCTATTTTTCGCTGCTAGTTTATTTAAGCCTTTCAGGCTATTAATTATAAGTTTGGCCATAAGCTCGCAACTATGATAGTTATTAATAATATTTGAGTTTTTTCTTAGTAAATCGTGATATGGTTGGTATTTTATCTTTGTTTATACTGTGTGCACTAGCGTGATCTTAGACTGGTGCAGTATACACAGGAGAGTTCGGATTTGTATATTCGGGTCTCTACACAGTCCAAATACCAGAACAAGGAATGATAATTTATTTCAAAATCAACAAGAGTTTTTAAACCAGTGAGTGGCTTTTTGCATAGTCTGCGCTTGGATGCAACAAGTGGATTAGATTGAAGCACGAAATAGATAAATTGCATGCTCAACCAGTCCTGAGCGGGTTATCTGTTCCACAACTAAGGCCTCATTCTAAACAGCTTCTAGCTTCTAGTTTCAAGCATCAGAAGCCAAAAGTCGTTTAGCATTGCCTTCTTAATGTGACTTTTTTTTCTATTTTTCCTCTTATTTTTTTTATTTTTTCCTTTATATTATCTATGGAGATATAACGTCGTTTTTCATTTTTACCTATTTTTATTTATTTTTCTTTAATTGAATATCTTAGAAAAACTAACAGCCACTATAGTGTCATTTCAGTTAAAACATGTAGCCAAAAGCTACATTACCTTCGAAAGGGTAATCTCAGTTGAATTTAAACTGACAATTTTCAAATTTCTCACATGAACTTTTCAACCCTATGGCCCCGTTCAATTCATCTTTTTTGATGAATTTTGGCTAAAATGACACTGTAGCGGTCGTTGGTTTTTTCTGATGCATTCAATTAAAGAAAAACAAAGAAAAAGAGAGAAAAAATATAAACATCGTTGTATGTCCATAGACAATGCAATGCAAAAAAAACTACGTTAAAAAGTCAACACATTTTAAACAACATTTAGCTTCTAAACGATAGAATAAAAAACTGTTTGGAATAAGGCCTAGCCCCGCTCGTTTCAACTTTACTTTTTGGTTTCGGGCTTTTAATTCACTATTCCTTTATTTCGTTTTTCTAACTGTTTGGTTTTTTATGGTTTTTTTTGCTTTTTCTTTTTTCGCATTCCTTCACATTGTTCGTAATAGGATAATCTATTTTTTCTATTTTATTTTTTAATTTAATTATGCTAAGTAATTATAATAAAAAAAATAAGCTAACTACCCAAAAAAAAGATATCGCCAACCTGAGCGTCATTCTATCGGCGTTCTGTTGCGACCAACTTATTTTGAATTTAAACCCCCGCTTAGGACTGCACCACCCACTGCAATTTGGACCGTAGTACGTCAGATCCTGATCGGCTACAGGCTTAGAAGTAGTCCGTACCATGATATTAACTCAGGAATCCGTTTTGTACAAATCACATCCAATGTCCTAGTGCCCTTAAATGCATCCACGACGACACTATCTATCTTTGTTGTTAATACTCTCAAAGTACAGAGCCACGATCAGCATCTCGATTAGCTACAAGTATGGGCACTTCATTTCCATATTTTGTAACTGCCAGATCATTGTTAACAGCTTAACATCACTTCATTTCCATATCTTGTAACTACCAGACCATTGTTAACACCACCTTGACATGGACATGTTAGTTTGTGATACTGACTTGCTAAAGATGTTCAGTAACGGAGCCATAATTTGATTACGTTCCGGGCTCAGTAATGAAATGATCTAGATTATCTGGATTAGACCATAAAATATTAATCAGACTGAACTGAATTTACCCGGACTATACACTAGATATTTTTCTACATCCCGGGCTAAAGCCTATTCTACTTGAGGGCAAATTAGGGGAAATTTCCCAATATGGTGGTGATCGGTTCGGCTGAAAAGCTTGTGGCTTATGGCTGAAAACACTGTAGCTGGCCGAAAAAAGCACTGTAGCTGACAGAGGCTTATTTAGCATAATTAAATTTAAAAAAATTTAAAAATAAAAAAAATATGTTAGCCCATTACGTATAATACAAACAAATACGGGAAAAAAAAGAACCGACAAAAAACTCCACAAAAAGCCAAAAGTTCATAAGAAGACGAAACTTATGAATAGTAAAAAATAAGCCAGAAATCAGAAGCCGAAGTCGAGTTGATCAGGACCACGCGAGCTCCTCACGACCTCACCTACTATATGCGACTAGTTAGCATCTCCTAGTGGTAAACACACACTGGTTGAACTAACCACATCGATGGATGGATCATGGAGTGCAAGGGCAAACAATCTAACCTTACGTTTACATCACGCTGAAAGTTGGGGCGACGGAAGGGTCCAAGAAATCAAACTTGAGAACAAAGTAGAGAAGAGGATATGATGTTAAACCGAAAAAAGAACTCATACATGCCTGACTTGTTGCAAACGTTTTTTTATTTATCGAGCCTATGATGATATCGCCGTTTGGCAACCAATGAGGCAGTGAAAAACACAACCAAAATCGAAAGTTCCAAACAGTGCGCCTACGAGGAGTATGATTATGGATGGGCCCTTTTTTACTGCGATCATGATTTTTTTCTCTAATATAAGTGTTTATGTGAACAAATAAAATACTGATAAGCCGCTTTGAAAAGACGACAAGAAAAACCGTTTCCTTTATTTGTTCAATAAACCATAAACTGAAAAAATGGCTATGTTTTCTCGAGGTTCGGTCCAACAACTAGAAACACTTATATGTCACTCTTTTTTTTATCTCAGGAATTAGATAATTCCTCGAATGGAACAGTAAGTGTTCCAATCTTGTCCACTTCAAAGAATCAAGAAGTGCTTTCCTCAATAATGATTTACATAATTTTTAAAGTATGATAAATGATAGATAACCTATCTCTTTATTTGCTTTGAGATTGATACTATTTTTGTTAGAGAAAAAAAAGCATAAAAATACACCTCGAGAATCAGTACCCTTTTCCAGTGCATCATAACAAGCAGTACCATAAAGATGAAATGATTAAAAGATTCACTAATTTATCTGTGTAGAAAAGGAGATGAGATGCTTACGCAGTGGTCTCCTGGCCACCGCCCTGGGTGCCGGTGCTGACGAAGAAACCGGCGGGCTTCCCGGCGAGCCTCTGCTCCTCCCAAAGCGAGCCCGTGGAATCGAAGAACGCCTTCATCTGCGCGGCCATGGCGCCGTACCTCGTCGGGAACCCGAACAGCACCCCGTCGGCCTCCTCCAGGTCCGCCGGCGCCGCGATGACCGGGATGGCGGGGTCCTTGGCCCGCGCCTGCATCTTCTCCAGCACCTCCGGCGGGAGCGTCTCGGGCACCCGCCGCAGGACCGCCTCCACCCCCTCCACCGCGCCCGCCCCCGCCGCCGCCTGCCGCGCTAGAGCCTCCACGTGCCCGTACATCGAGTAGAACACGATGTACAGCCGCAGCCTCCGGCCCGCCTCCCCTGCCCCCGCCGAGGCCAAGGCCTCCTCGGGTGCTTCGCGCGGCGCCTCGGCGGCCGCGGACGAGGACGAGGGCGCGGCGGCGACGTTGGTGGCCGGCGGCTGGCGCTTCTTGCTGGGGACGCAGCCGCCGCCCTTGCCCATATCTCCGGCGGCCGCGCTAACCAGTCAGCCACCGACCCTCCCCCCGATCCAATTCAGCTCCAACCACGCCCAAGAAACCTGCATCAAACCAAAGAACCGGCAATTCAGCAACCGCTCCCGCAAATCTTGGCTCCCCCGAGAGAATCGCGGATCTGAGCCAAGAACATGCACGCGGGTTGCGAATTCAGGAATGCAATCCTGGAAACGACGGCGAGGAGAAGATGAGACCTTGGAGTCGGGCAATCTCCTCTTGCTCGTGCTCGTGGAGAGGCGGAGCGAGAGGGAGAAGAAGAGTGGGGAGCGAGTCGAGATGCCAAACGCCAGCTCAGGGAGGGAGCAGGAGGCAGGGCGTTGGAAAACAAAAATAAAAAAATAGCGTAGTTTAAGGAAGAAGGTTCACCTCCGGTTGGATGGGCTAGGTCCATGCACAGGAGGGAAATCGAATTCACTTTATCATTAGTCAGTAATCACTGTCATCAGTAATCACTGTCACCAGTTTTGCATTCAGTTGATGTTTTTGTGGAAAACGACTTGTGCGTTTTTGTGTTGTTTTTGGGTGCATTGCAAAATGTCCTAACTACAAATCTAGATACAAAATGAAACACCTCTGATTCATCCTGTGGGTAACTGTTGTTGGCGGCATTGGACAATGTAGTTGCACATTTTACCCTGACTAGTTAAAGGTCCGTGTGTTGCAACGGAGTCATAAAAATGATGAGATGTAACTTATTACCTGACCAGCTTCACATAGAGATGGAGAAAGTGGAGGGGTAGGCGGTTGGATCCTAAAAGAGAGAGAGAAGAGAAGAGAGCCGAATGATCCGGATTAAATCGGATGGCTGTAGAGAGGGGAGAGGAGAACGCACCGATGACCACCAACTCCTCTTTATATAATAGTAGAGATATATGGCAATTTGTGGTGTATAAATATAGCAGACTATAGAGGCAACAGCAGCCGGAATAGCGAGCAACAAGGGAGATGTAGTAAAGGGCGCGCACCTGAAGTGGGATGTGAAGGACATAAAAAAAATGAACTTGGATGGGCAATGCAGAGGAACCATGTAAAGTGTTACCAAGATGCCTAGAAGGAACAACTTTTTCCAAGAGTTAGAATAGCTTAGTTGAACTATCCATCAGTTTGATATGGTCCTGCTTTTTAGACCGTGGCTGAATGGATTTTTAGCTACAACTGAAAGATTTTATTTGTACTTTTCAAGACGATAACAGATGACAAAGACACTACGGAACGGCGCATATTATTTTTGCCTTAGGAAATAACTTAGTTGGACCATCCACGGATTGATAAACCCAACTTATACTAGAAGTTGAACTTATTGTTACAACTTGATTTTTTTTGGAAAAACTAGCCTCCTATCCCTTACAAAACCCCAAAGGCATTACAATTCTTTTTTTCCCCATTTAGTTCCTTTTTTAATCGCTTCTTTTAGCTCGAAATCACAACATTTAAAAAGTGATAGCATTATAGCAAGCACGACACACAGATGCTCCATTTCGCTACTTTTTTTTTGGAGGCGACACACCACAGGATGTTGGTTGGTTGGTGCGTGCGCGCGCCTTCTAGAAGCCCTCGACGAGCAGACAGCCGCCCTGTTGTGTTCTTTGTTTTCGTCTGCAGCTGCGTGCTCTCGACTAATAGGCAGAGCAGTTTCTCTGTCACCACCAACCCTCTGGTCCATGCTGAACATGGTGCATCTGTCATGGCCTAATGCACGTCTTGATCTTTGGCGAGCATCCTCGTCTATCAATCGGATTGATCCTCCCAATGCTCGTGTATCGATGTTGAGAGGAGACAAGGATTGGGTAGGTCATTTGCATCAGCATATATGTCTACCTACTGTGAAGGATTTCACGTAAAGTTTAGACGAAACGGAACAGTTTCTTCAGAGTTCCCATGGAAATTGTGGTTTGTTGGGTCTGAATTTTGAACACCGATCTAAGCTTGAAATAACAAGTTCGTGCCCAGAGGCAGAGCTGGGCCTCGGGCCGTCGGGGCAATGACCCGAGGCCCAGTTGAGAAATTCTTTACCTTTTTAACTGTAGCTTGAACTGTATAAACTTGCCATCTTCATTCTCAATGGGCTGGACCCAAGGCTCATGCTCATGCTAGCTACGCCCCTGTTTGTGCCGATTGACCTACATGGCTACATCCAGAACATAGAATATTTCTATATTATTTTTTCAGACGTGTAGGTATGGATCTGTTCTTTTCATTTTTTCAGTTAATTAAATTTTAGTTTTAATATTTCCAGTACTTATTATTTATTAGACTAATAAATCATAATTAGATTGACAGGCGCAAGGAATAGAATGTGAAAGGTATCTAGGAGTAGCCTAGTGGTAGCCAGAAGGCAGTGCCTAATGACCACTGCAGATCAGCCGGCCGTACCATCCAATGAAAGGGACGATCGCTGCGAGTCGACCCTGCGATAGATGTAGCGAACATGCGTAGTCAAATTATGCTGCAGCCTGATTACGATGCCAAGTCTCATGCTTTGCTTGCAATTTAAATTTTTTTTTTGAGAGGATGGATGTTTGCCTTTGCAGATTATTGTGGTCCTTTTGTGCAGTCTTCATCCTGCGAGTGTGAAGAGCCTAACTATCTTCCTCACGCCGTGATAATTACTACTAATTCGCTCCCTAGTGGGACTTGCATCAAGGATGGATTCAGGCTTATGACAGACCAGCTCCAGCTCAGGACGTAGGATTTTTAATAGTGTAAAGCCTATGTAAGTTCAGAACATAACCTTTTTCTTAGCTTAGGCAGTAGTGATTTTTAATCCTCTACAATCATGATGGTATAGTTTGATATGTTGTAATAGCTGGTCCTAATTAAGCTACAAATCAAATTTAGGCGTTTTGAAAAAAAAGGGGAAACTTCGCAAAATCAAGTGCACGATTAGTTCTAGAAAGAAAAAGTACGTGATTACGTATGAATATTCATCCAATAGGGACTTATTCGCAAAAAACATTATTAGCAAGAACATATATTGATAGATCTCTAGCTGGACATGAAAGTCAGGATGGCCGAGTGGTCTAAGGCGCCAGACTCAAGTTCTGGTCCTCTAACGAGGGCGTGGGTTCAAATCCCACTTCTGACACATTTCCACCCGATATTTTGCTCTTTCGTAGGGGTGGCAACGGAGGGTGCCGGGAGGGCCCGTTTTGTCCCGGTCTCTGCGGAGGTTAAAAAGTAGCCTACATTTTTCTAGAAACTAATAATGGGACTTTGTTTATTAATTTATAATTATTTAAATATATTTATGAAAATATAGTTTTAAAATATATATTCTAACATATATATATATATATATATATATTAAAGTTTTAGTCCAAATATATAAAAAATAATACAATCTCTCTCTCAAATATATAAGTTTTAGTCCAAATTTATTATTAGATATACTAACAGTTGTAATTCTTTTTATATTTGTTCACTAAAAGTTGTACTAAGTTTTTCGTACGAGCCGACCGTCAGATCCTACCGTCTTGGTTCAACCATACTGATCTTCAATCACACAGATCTTCGACCACACGAGTCATCGACCACATCGATCTTTCAAAGCAAAGATTACTTATCTAGTTGTCATTAATCGTTCAACCATTAATACATAATGGAAGAACTAGAAGACAACCTGATTATGAGTATATGTGAACTACATAAGCTATATATACTCAAGGGAAATATTTCAAAGTAATGGTCCTTAATATGTGAAAATGGAACATGGATCAATACAAATGAAACCGCAAAATATAGAGTGAACTCTCCATAAATGTGTGTACACAAGAATGCATTGTGAAAGCGTATGCACATATTCAAGTTTGACTTATTTTGTGAAATTCATTCTATATTTCGGATCCGAGGAATGCAATAAGATAAGAATGTAATATTGAATACATACCTCTTATGTTTTTCACCTTTTCATCCAAATAAGACTAAACAATATTATAATCAATAAACATATTAGTCTTACAATTGTATTTGTCATTATCGCCAAGCCAACTTAATAGAGATTGAACTTGCAATCTCCCCTTTTTGGTGATGAATGACAAATCTATTAACAATAATAGCATTTGGATAAAAATAAATATATGATAGAAAATTTAACTAAGGTGAAAGCATAAATAAGCATAATAAAGAATTTTCCCCTTTTTAACATCAATGTTATTATCCCCTTTTTGGCATTATACACTTTAATAACAATGCTATTATTCACTCTTCTTCCTCTTTTGGTATTTATCATAAAAAAAATTGAAAAATGACTTTTGGAGAAGTGCTATAAGGGGATGGCCTCTCTTGACAAACTTTTGAGTAATGAAAGAAAATCAAATGATAAAATAGGTATTGGCTTCATCTCCAGTAAGAATGAGAATAGCAACACAAGGCATAATGTAAGACACAAGAAGAAATATGTCAAGTGACATGGTTGCAATGAGAAGGGTCACTTTGCCTCTAAGTACCCCAACAAGGTAGATGACAAGATGAAGTTATCAAAGAAGCGGCAAACCGGTAATGAGTAAGATAAGAAGATAAGAAGAGGTATCAATTGCCAAACTTGCTACAATTACCAGGAAAAGGGATATTTTAGTAAGGATTATCTCAAAGGTATCATTCCTAAGCCATCTCGTTTAAATGAACATTATTTGCTTAGGAAGGATAGAAATGGCAATGTATTTGCTAGGAATGTTAGTTTACATAAAGTTAATGTTAGGGTTATTTGGTTGCCCAAATCTCTTGTGACTAACATTTATGGACTCAACCGAGTTTTGGGTACCGCAATGCTCTTAAATACCTAATAGGTATTTGGGAGGCATTGGAGGCTTGACTCATTTATGAAGAGGTGAATTCTACCATGAGCATAATGGGAGCCAAGTTTGAGGATAATCTTACTATATCAAGAACCAATGCCATCTCAATAACATGTACTTACATTGAATTATTTTGCTCTTAGCCTTATGTAGGTTGCATTGCATGAAAATCATTTAAAAAGGGGTGCTCTTTCTCTTATTGTCAAAGCTCATTATTGTAAATCTTGAGTAAGATATAAGTTGTACATTAAGGGGGAGTGCTAAATCATATTTATGTGTATCACATCTATAAGTGTGCCCAAATTAATTAAGTGCTAGTATTGATTTTTAAAAAATTGAGTCATTTAGCCAAAAGTAAAAAAATTGAAATTACTACTATATCTTTGAAAAACTAGTTGAAAATATATACAAATACATTTCAAAGGTTTTTCAAATGTTTTGGCTTTAGAAAAACTTATTTTAAGTAAAATTAATTTTCTAACACAAAACTAACAATCTAGTATCTTGTTTTTACGTTAAATTCAAAAGTTGGCATAAATCAATTCCAAAAGGAATTTGAAAAGAATGTTTAATACCAAAAACCTAGAGTTGGCTATTTCAAATATTATTGGCATTTAAAAGTTTTCCAAAAAGCCAACTAATCGAAAGTTATTTGGTTTTGAAACTCATCCAAAACCTTGAGTTGACCTAAGAAGTCACAATCTAGCACTTGAGTAAGTTTTGCCTTTAGAGCTAAAATTATTGACTTATATTGGCTCACAAGGGTATTTACAACTCATACATGAAATTGAAATGCTTAATATACCCTCAAATGCTTATTCTTGCAATTTTGATGATTTTATTGAAAATAAGCTTGTTTTTGAAAAACAAAGGCTTAATTGTTAAAAACTATATTCAAAAGAATTTGAATTGTGGTATATAGTTGGAAATGCTCCACAAGTAGTTTATGTTTCTTTGTGAAAAGCTTTGAAGTAAGTTATAATATTATATCTTTCATCTCCTCTGAATTTCAATCTTGGTATACTTTCAGTCGAAAGCCGGCACTACCATAGTCTGGACAGCGGTATTGCCGGTAAAACAGAACTATAACACTTTCTTCAATGGTACTTTTGATTTTTCTGGAAATGGCCGATTCATTTCAAAATTTGTTGATATCCAATTCCGTCAGCTATTACCTTTGCTCCTTAAAGTCAAGTTAATCATTTTAATCTTTGCTAGCTACTCTAAAGTATTTCTTGACTCCATATGCTATTTTACTCCTTGTTTGATACTTTTATCTTAAAATGACATTCTCTCTAAAGTGGTAGCCTCTTTGATCATCTTGACCTCGGCGTGAATTTCACTCTTATCCTTTCAAAAGATATCACTCTTTTCCCATCAAAGTGGCATTCACTCTTTCAAGTGGTATCTCTTCTAAATGGCATCCTTGAAAATGGTATCATCCTCTTCTCACAAGTAGTATTTGAAGTGGTATCTTCCAACATGTGTTATCTTCTTCAAATAATATCAAGTGGAAACCATTGAAGATGAAGTGCCCAATTTGACCTTGTGAGATACAAGTTGATCATACAAGTGGCATCAAGTTTTATAAATGGAATAAATCAAAATTAGTGTCATGTATGATCTTAAGTAGTATCAATCTTTACAAATGAAATTAATTATACTTGATATCATTTATGATTACAAGTGGTATTTTTCACTAGTGATATCTAATGTCATCATATGTAGTAAAAATATCAAAGTGATGTATGCTTTTCATGAAAAAGACAAAAGAACCACAAAAGATTAAAAAGCATCTAATATGGACAAAAGGCTTATAAGTGGTATTTTTATAGACAAAAGGTCTACAAGTGGTATGTTTAATTCTTGGTGCTAGATGACACAAGGAGAGAGTTTAAATGAAGAGGAAGAGATATGAAAAGAGAAAGAAAACAAGAGAGGAGAATCATTTGTGTCAAAGGAAAAGAAGAGATGATGAGAGGAATCCTAGTGTAATGGGGAGTTTATTCCTTGTGAAAAAACTATTTAGTATTTTGGGCTCGCTTAAGCAAAAAGGGCAAAGTATAAATATTGGGAAAACTATGTTACCTACTTGCCCAAAAATATTGTGTGGATCTTGTGAATAAATGTGTTTCATTCTATTTTGCTTCACTTGGTATTCATGTTGAAAGTTTCAGAATTTTTTTGCATTGTTTTTGAGCATTTTGTGATTTTTGAATCTTTATTTGTGCTCAAAATATGAGGAAGGCATAATAATAACTTTTGATCCTCTATTATTGATCTATACTAATAAATTTTCTTTGGTTTATTGGCTAGTTATTAGTCAGTTTTTCATCTAGCTTTTGAAGCTTAATTGAAATGTCAACGTCTGAAAATCTGCAAGTTCGAACTGGAATGTGCTTCAAATGCCAACAAGAGGGAGAATTCAAAAGCCTTCAAGGAGCTCTCATGGTTAATATTATTTGAATATGTTTGAAATATTTTTTCCTTTAGTTTCTTCAAAAATACCTCTTGGTTATATGTATTTATTTTCATACTCTTTATGACCAAAATTAAGTTGAATTATTTGGTATCAAGCTCCATATGTTGAAAAGACTCTACATTGGCTTAATCCTCTTTCTTACTTTTTGGTGATCAATGCTAAAAGGGGGACAATTATGTATAATAGCATTGATAAAATACCAAAAGGTTGTGAAAAATGCAAAAAGAAAGAGGGGGGGGGGGGGGGGAGGGGGAATAGCCTAAAAGAGGGAGAATGTATAAAATACCAAAAAGGGAAAAATTGTTAAAATTACCAAAAAAAGGTGGAAATTCTCTATACTTATGCTTTCATCTTAGTTTAATTTCCCATCATATGTTCATTTTCATCCAAATGCTATTATTGCTAATGGATTTGTAATTCATCATTAAAAAGGGGAGTTTGCAAGTTCAAACTCTTTTAAGTTAGTTTTGGTAATAATGACAAATATAATTGTGAGACTAATTTGTTTATTGATTATGATATTGCTTAGTTTCATTTAGATGAAAATGCGAAAATCATAAGAGGTATGCATTCAATGGCATATTCTTATATCTTAGTGTATTCCTCGGATCCAAAATATAGATTGAACTCCACAAATTGTCAATCTGAATATTTGCATATGTCTTTATTATATATTCTAGTATACACATATTTAGGGGAGTTCACTTTATATTTTAAGATTTCATTAGTATTGATGCACGTTCATCTTTCCACATATTAAGGATCTTTACTTTGAAACATATCCCTTGAGTATATATATAGCTTGTGTAGTTCGTTTATACTCATGGTCGTGTTGTCATCTAGTTCCTCCATTATGTGTTAATGGTTGAATGATTGATGATAATCGGATGAGTAAGTTTTGCTCGAAAAGCTTATCGTAGAGTATACAAGTGTTGTGTACATGTTGTATACTCGAATTTAAATTTCTATCTCATTATTTGTTGAGATTGTCATGAATTACTAAAAAAAGAAAAATTGTAGAATCTAGTCCCTCCATTATGAGTTAATGGTGCAGTTTTGGTAATTGATGATGATTATTGTGGACTAACATTTTCGGTAAGTTGGATGAATATGTTAGGTTCCATAAACGAGGATGACTTGGGATAACTTTATATGTTGAAGATCATCAAGTTAAGTGAAGAATGTATCATAAGTTGATATATGTCCAAGAGGAGATGATTATTTGATCATCAAGTCAAGTGAAGATCTATCATGTATTGATGGAGTTAAAGTAAAAAATGTATGAGTTGATAATGTCATGACTATGACTCAAGGCAAATGTGTGGCTAGCTAGAGCTAAGGATGTGTTTCTAGTCTTTTACCGGTTATGGTGTTTGGTTGGAAGACTGAATTGCTAGTATGTGTTGCCGTACTATTAAAAGGATCATGTCTAGTAGGTTGAGTCTCATCTTGTGTTGATAGCTCAACCTCACTTGTTCTAGCTATCCTTAGCATGATGCTTATACTTACAAATGTGTTTTACAAATAGTTGTAACTCATGTGTTGAATTCTTGTAATATGAGACTATATATTGCAAATGTGTTTTATAAATGTTTGAAGTCCATGTTTCCTATTCCCTGTGGTACGAGGCATATATTTGTAAATGTATTTTGCAAATGGCTGAATCTCATAAAATGTGTAAATGTGTTTGGCAACTTGTTGGGAATCATGTTGGATCTATATGTACATGATACTATAGTTTACAAATATGTTTTGTAAAATCTATTGAAGTATCTACAATTCTCAGAAAAATCGGAACTACCACAATGTATTCTACTGTACTACCACTAAATAGAATTATCGACGTTGAGATCATGGTACTACCACGTTTGCTGATGGTCGAAGACTTGTGTGGTCGAGAGCCGATGTGGTCGAGCCAGCAAGTCTCTGAGCACCATGGTAAAAAGTAACTGTGTCAATTGTGGTTTATTTTCTTGTGCTCAATTTACCTTCAAGCAATTTACATTCATAGAATTAAATTGATTGTTTATCAGTCTAGAATTGCATACTTTGACATAGCCTTAGGGTGTTGATGCACTTAGGTGAACATAATTGATTTAAGTTTTATTTGTGCTAAAACAATTTGAGCTAAATTTCCACATTATATACTTAGTTTTAGCCAAATATAAATTAATAAAAATTGGAAGAGATTTTTTAGATCGCCTATTCACCCCCCTCTAGTCGGCCTCCTTGATTTTACAACCACCCCACCAGGGAAATTGCCACACCTACTCTTTCTTCTCTTTTTTGCTTAGTTTTTTTTCTTAATTAGAGTTTTGCGATCTTGATTTTTTATTGGCATAGTTAATATCTTTTCAAAAGAACATTTTGCGACCTTCTCTTCTTATTTTATATTCTTCTAGTTGGCTGAATTTCTTGATAATATTTATTATTAGATATACTAACAGTTGTAATTCTTTTTATATTTGTTCACTAAAAGTTGTACTAAGTTTTTCGTACGTGTCTATGAGACCATATCAGCATAAAAAACATTGTGTGTTTAGTGAAAATCGGTAAATGACTTAGAAAAAAGGTAAAAGTCAAAGTAATCACAGTATATTCATTGCACTTAGCTGTATGAGCTTATTTCATTGTATGCCACATGGCCATAGCCTAATGTGCATGTCGAGTAACCATGCAGAAAAACTAAAAAAAATTTCAACAGAATACCACTCTAAAAGTTTGTGATTTAATAAATAATGCTCGTTGTGAGTACGACAAGCATTTTGGACCCACATTTCAAGGAAACATTAAACAGTATTTTATTAGGACTACAATTTCTACAGTGATATGCAGACTTTGTTCAAAACAAGAGCAAAGATTTTGGTAGAAGATGCACTTGCTGATGGTATCTCATGCTTGATGCTTCTAACACATGATAATCAAGTTCCCTACTTATGTTCACATAAATAATGGCACTCTAGCTCCACATCAACCTCGGCACATGATTGGGTGCCGCTGTTTAATTTTTTGTCACGTTTTTGATTTATGATTGATATCTTTTGGTTATAATTGATATATTTTATCTATTCTTTTCGAGATAAGAGCGGATAATACATATGGTTTTAAATCCACTTAAAAAAATTATTGTTTATTTCGATTTTCGAAAGTGCTGCGCGCATAGTTTAACGGAAGTAACATAAACGGCGCCGCGTAACGCGACTCACCTGCGGTTCTCGCACGCTACGCTACCACCCTCTTTGCGGGTCGGATCTGTGCTCCGTTCCACGGCCCACAAGGAGATCCGCATCGCCCGCGACCGACCGACTCAGTCCTTACCGGGCGCGACCGACCCGGACTCGACTTGAACCCCCCTCCGCCTATAAATACCAGAGACCCGCCACCCCCTCGCGGTATAAATTCATTTCTCCTCGCGAGCCTCGACCGCGCCACCCCGACGAACCAAAACCCTAACCCGCGCCTCGACCCGCTGCCGCCGCCGCCACCACCACCCGAACCTCTCTTTCCCGCTCCCTCCTCCGTATAAAAGCAGCCCCGTTCGAAAATCTTGCCTCCAAATCCGCGCCGGTAGGGGCGGTTCTTGGATCACCGGATTGGATGGCTGCCGCGGCGGTGGATCCGATGGTGCTGGGGCTGGGGACGAGCGGGGGCGGGGGCGGACTGGTGGGAGGCGGAGGGAGAGGGGGAGGTGCGGTGATGGACGGGGCGCAGCCGGTGGATCTCGCCAAGCACCCCTCCGGCATCGTCCCCACCCTCCAGTGAGTGCCCGCCCGCGGCCCGCCGCCTCGGCCGCTATGAACCTGTTTTGCGCCGTGAATAAAAGCTAAATGTGGCACCTGAATTGGATGGACGTACGGGGTTTGTAGATCTGGACGGTTTGGTGTGGTGGTTGGGGGATCGTGCTTTTGTCTAATCTAATTGGTTGGACCAGGATTGTAGTTCTTGTTTTCTTGCTCGATGATCTCAACCTAATGCGGCCATTATTGCGCGCAGCGTTTGGACAATTCGTTTTTATCTTGTTATTTTTAGAAAGTTCTTGGGTTGAGTCTTTGACAAGGTGTTTGTAGTTGAGGGATTGGGTATGGGCAACGGCAATCTTCTTGAAATACGGAAAATACAAGATTTGGGAACATGATTGGATAGAGTAAAACGTTGAACCAAAGGAACAGTACGGGATATTTGTATTAGGAAAAAGTTTCTCATCGAGTTTGTTTCTGTGGGAATTCGCAATTTCCCGGTTTCAGCATGATTAATTGGTGTATCAGAATTAATCTACGGTGTTTATTGATTTGACCAAAAAAGAATTTGCTGGTGGCTAGCCAGCTGCTAAAATAAGGTGATAAATTTTCTCTGATTTACTGATAAAGGATTGGCTTATCTCTTCCTTGAAAAAGATGATTGGTGTTTGCCTACCCCAATTGAGGTATGAGTTCTGATCAATCTGTTGTTTGATGTCTCAGGAACATTGTCTCCACAGTTAATCTGGACTGCAGATTGGATCTGAAACAAATTGCTCTACAGGCTCGTAATGCAGAGTACAACCCAAATGTATAATAAATTAAAACATAGAGTAATTGTATTAATTTATTAACTGTAATCTGACTGTATCATTTGTGCTGTTTAACAGCGTTTTGCTGCAGTTATCATGAGGATAAGGGAGCCGAAGACGACAGCACTGATATTTGCTTCAGGAAAGATGGTCTGCACCGGAGCAAAGAGCGAAGAACATTCAAAGCTTGCTGCAAGGAAGGTAAAGCGAATGATCATATTATTTCACCATTAAATATGCTTAGGAATGCTGGGTGTTTCCATTATGCAGGGAGAAACTGTTCATTGATCCTACTTTCAGCTTTTGCTGAATTGCTCATTTGCTCTATAACAATTTTTATCTGATTATTTGCTTGCGCAGTATGCACGAATTATCCAAAAGCTCGGTTTCAATGCTAAGTTCAAGGTAATGCCTCGTGCCACTTGCATTTGTTCAGAATATTGTTCGTGATTTCTCATCTTGACACATTGGACTGTGGTGATAATCAGGATTTCAAGATCCAGAACATGGTTGGCTCATGTGATGTCAAATTTACTATTCGTCTGGAGGGCCTTGCTTATTCCCATGGTGCCTTCTCCAGCGTAAGTTGATTCTTTGTGTTTAACCAAATGCCTGAAGTGTATCCAGTCAGCCATCTGAATTTAAGAAGTTATCTTTCTTTGCCTACCTTAATCTTGAGATAGATTCCCTATCTTAGATAGCTCAAGGACTAGCACTGTTGTGCCACGTGGCTTCTAGTTCTACATTCCACTGGCCACCATGATTTTGTTTGATTTTTTGTCTTTCTTAGGCCGTGTTGAATGTATTCACATGATAATTTTGTTAACCCGCTGCTTGCTTAATATTGACAGTATGAACCGGAGATCTTCCCTGGGCTGATTTACCGTATGAAGCAGCCAAAGATTGTGCTCCTTGTATTTGTCTCTGGCAAGATTGTTATCACTGGAGCCAAGGTGCGAGAAGAGTTATACGCTGCCTTTGAGAACATATACCCTGTGCTAACTGAGTACAGGAGAGCTCAGCAATGGTAAGAGCTTCTTGTTGCGCATTGCGAAGGCACATAAACGCATTTATCTGGTATATGACATGAATTCTTGTCGTCTTAACAGAGGAAGACCACCTTCCAAATGGGAATTTGCCGCTGCCACTGTACATACAACAACTAAAAGATCTGACTGCCAAAATTTTTAGACATGCACCGCCTGCGTCTCTCTTTTCTCTTGTTCTGTGGAGGACTAGGATAGGAGGGCAACTGAGCAAAGAAAAAACATGTAAACTGTTGAGAAACATGGGCACCCACTGTAGGCTATAAATAGGGACCTATACCAGCATATTTGTACACATCTGATGCAATTAAAAGCAATAAAGAAAGATCAGGAGTTCTCTCTACCTCTCTGTGTTCAATCTATTATTCTGTCTTCTGTGATTGATTCGTTCTTGTTCTAGGTAGAAGAATCGATCGGATTGGTCGCCAGCGACGGTTCCTCAATACGTTATCAGCACGAAGAGAATGACAAAAGAGTATTAGAAAAACTTCCTTCACTAGAAACTGGATTATATTATACCAACATTAAGACACCTGCAACCTACAATGTTCTGAAGACAGTATTTAAAAGCTCTGAACTCTTCTGTCTCTGGCATGATAGATTAGGACACCCAGATCTTAGGATGATGAGAAACATAATTAATAATTCCTAAGGGCATAATATTAATGTGAAGAATTTCTCGAATCATGAAGATTTTGTGTGCCCTGCATGTGCCACCGGGAAATTAATTACTAGACCCTCCACTCTGAAAGTGAAGGATGAAGTCCCTGCATTCCTGGAACGCATCCAGGAGACATTTGCGGTCCTATTCAGCCTATCTCAAGGCCATTTAAAGCATTTCATGGTGCTCATTGACGCTTCCTCGAAGTGGGACGGGTTTATTATCTACAAGAAACCATGCTTTCGCCAAATTGATCTCGCAGATCATTCGCATCAGAAATGTGTTTCCTGATCATCACATCAAGTCCATCAAAATGGACAGCATCGGAGAATTTACTTCAAAGCCATTTGATGATTATTGCATGGCGATAGGAATTGCAGTTGACCATTCGGTACCGCATGTCCATATCTAGAATGGTTTGACAGAGTCTTTAATTAAGAGAATTAAATTTATTACCCGACCCCTCTTGCATAAATGTAATTTGCCAGCTACATGTTGGGGACACGCAGTTCTTCATGCAGCGAATCTCATCAACCTTAGACCTTCGGCTTACAACATCCATTCACCTATGCAACTAGCGCAAGGGTCACCACCGAAAATTTCTCATCTTAGGAGGTTTGGATGTAAGATTTATGTACCTATACCACCTCCGCAGTGTACTGCAATGGGCCCTCTCTGCAAGATTGGGATATACGTTGGTTATGAGACTACATCCATAATTAGGTATTTGGAACCCATGACGGGAGATTTGCATACTGCCCGCTTCGCTGACTGCATTTTTGATGAGGATAATTTCCCGTCATTAGGGGGAGGAAATCAACCCCTTGATGAAAAATATTAGGAAATTACGTGGAAAGCCACGAGAATTCATGCACATGACCCGCGCACTAGTAAAACTGAGAAAGAGGTCCAAAAGATCATCGACTTGCAAGCATTAGCAAACCAACTGCCCGATCACTTTAGTGATTTGAAGAGCGTGACTAAGTCGTATGTGCCTGCACGCAATGCACCGGAGAGGGTTGAAATACAAAAGAAAATTGAAGGTATCCCTAATCCCGTCAAGAGGCCTCAGAATAAAAGGACGAGAACTCCGGCTCTTCGAGTCCAAAGTAACCGGGGACGCCCAGCAAAAAAGGATAAGAAGAACTTATCACAGCCGATCACCGAAGTCCCCCAGAATGAGAAGGGGAGCCACTTGAGACCTGGCACAAGTATGACACCTTCAGAAAAAGGCATACCGGATCTGAATATCCCCATCGGCATGAATGTGTGCGCACACATCGGAGCTGAAAAACTAAAGGGACTTGCACCACAATTGAAAGAAGCGATGCGCAAGGTGAAGCTCCAGAAGAAGCAACTAATGAAGAAATAGCTATAAATTATGTGCACATGGGAGAGTCCCTGAATAGGACAACAGCCAATATCGATATCTATTTCACAAAGAAAATTGCCACCATCATCGATCTTGATCCCGAGCCTGCATCGCTCATTGAGTGTGAGAAAAGATCAGATTGGGAAGATGGAAGAGGGCAATAGCAACTGAATTGCTATCTCTGAACAAAAGAGAGGTGTTTGGGCCCGTATGCCGCACGTCTCCCCATGTGCACTCCGTTGGACACAAGTGTGTATTTGTTCGAAAGAGAAATGAAAGAAACGAAGTAGTGAGATACAAAGCAAGACTGGTAGCATAAGGTTTCACTCAACATCCTGGAGTTGATTATGAAGAAACCTACTCCCCAGTCATGAGTGAAATTACCTTTAGATATTTGATCTCAATGGCAGTGAACTTAAATTTAGAAATGAAATTGATGGATGTTGTGACTGCATACCTTTACGGTAACTTGGATTCGGAGATCTCTATGAAAGTCCCTGAAGGAATCCCTCCCGATCTAAGACAAAGCAAATAGAAATCTGTACAGTGTGAAACTCAGAAAGTCACTGTATGGACTGAAACAATCTGGAAGAATATGGTATAATCGCTTAAGCGACTTTCTTTGCAAGAAAGGCTACACGAACAATGAAGACTGTCCTTGAATATTTATACGGCGATCCCAGAATGGAATCTGTATAATCTCTGTGTATGTAGATGATCTGAATATCATCGGGACAGCAGAAGACATTAAAGAAGCAAGCTCCTACTTAGAGTCAGAATTTGAAATGAAAGATTTGGGTAAGACCAAGTTCTGCTTAGACCTGTAGCCTTAGCATGTCCCTGAAGGAATCTTGGTACATCAGTTAACCTACACCCAGAAGGTGCTTGAAAGGTTTGGTTTTGAGAAGGTATTCCCATCGAAAGTACCGATGATCGGGAGGTCTTTACAGCAAGAAAAAGATCATTTCCGACCTAGGGTTCTGCAGAGCATTTCCAGACATTACATTTGCCATGAACCTCTTAGCAAGGTACAGTGCAGAGCCCACCAAAAGGCATTGGCAGGGCATAAAGGACATCTTCCAATACCTCCAAGGAAGTAAGGACCTTGGATTATTCTACAGAAAGAATCAAGATCTGAACTTGATTGGCTATGCAGATGCTGGGTACCTGTTGGACCCATATACCACAAAGTCACAAATAGGCTATGTATTCCTGTGTGGTGGAACTGCAATTTCATGAAAATCATCTAAGCAAAGCCTTGTAGCTACTTCGACGAACCACTCAGAAATTATAGCTCTGTATGAAGCTGCACGAGAGTGCGCTTGGCTCCGCCGAATGGTTTACCACATCCAGTAGTCATGTGGGATGAACATTGTGCAAACCCCCACAATTATCTATGAAGATAATGCAACTTGCGTAGCACAAGTGCAAACGGGCTATGTGAAGAGTCATCTCACAAAGCATATCAATCCTAAGTTCTTCTATGCACATGAATTGCAAAAGATGGACGAGATTAAAGTACTGCATACTAAGTCATGTGAAAATCTGGCAGATTTGTTCACTAAGTCACTCCCCGCATCTAGCTTCGAAAGGTGCGTGCGTGGAATTGGAATGATGAGATTTAGAGAAGTACAGAATTCAGTGAGGAGAATTCTCTCAAGCCCGCTAGTAAATCTTGATCATGAAGATTAAGTACCCAAAGGAATGAAGTCCTGAAGACCAAATGAAATTGGGTAAATTGTACTTTTTTCCCTTGACGAGTTTTCTTGAAATTTCTTGACCAAGGTTTTTAATGAGACAATTCGTGCATCACAGCATCACATGTATCATGTACTCTTTCTCTAAAATTTTCCCACTGGGTTTTTATAGAGTTTTAACGAGGCATGAGCATGTTAGGTGAGTGCCCAAGGGGGAGTGTTGAGAAACCTGGGCCCAGGACCAGGAGTCCTGGTCCAATATGGGCACCCCACCGTAGGCTATAAATAGGGACCTATACCAGCATATTTGTACACATCTGATGCAATTGAAAGCAATAAAGAAAGACCAGGAGTTCTCTCTACCTCTCTGTGTTCAATCTATTATTCTGTCTTCTGTGATTGATTCGTTCTTGCTCTAAGCAGAGGAATCGATCGGACTGGTCGCCAGTGACGGTTCCTCAACATAAACAATATGAGAAAAGGGGCCTTTGATAACTGAATGTTGAGTGCTGACATGCAAGAAATGCATCTTAACTTGTGACCATGTTCAGTTGTACATACGTGAGGTCGTGACTAACTCTGTTGTATACTTGTATTGTTTGGTCATGAGATCGTCCTAGGACTAGAAAGGGTCAGAAAATAGTCTGCAGTTTACATAAATTTGCATATTTGTTTCACACACTGCTTTACATAATGATGCTCGAAAGCTTTAATATGGTAAAACAGGTAAAGAAAAGAGGATTCTTTGTCACCTTTGTTCGAACATTCAGTGGAGCGCTTAAAAATCAGCGTCTGCTCGATACAAAGCAAGATTTTCTGGTAATACCAAAAGCAAAAGGCATAAAACAAAAAGAGCCATAAGAGAAAGATCAAATATATGTGACATTAGTTTTGTTGCCACCAATTTATGACATTGATCGTTAAGGTCGTAGGACATATTACAGGTTCCAATGGTTAATGTAACATAGGTTTGCCATTAAACGGCAGTGGGTACTAAGGTAGAATCATTTCGGTATTGCAAATTGCTGGGGTGGCTGTCCCGTAAAAAGGCCCAGGCACCCATAGGAGCCAGACTCTCTCAGGTGTGGAGTGGAAGTCTCTAGTCCTGAAACTGATATGAAATCATGAAATCCGATGTAATTTCATCAAGATAATACAAAACTAGATAGGTACATATGAACTCCATCAGCAAGCCAAGGGGCAAACTGGTCACCTGATGACAACATAGGAATGAATCTAATACAGCAGAGCTGGCTTCTGCTGCTTCATTCTCACTGCAATCCAGAGTGAACGATAATATCATATTATCTAAAAAGTGCATGCAACCATTTCATTAAGCTTGTAGGATGGAAGATGGCAATAGGGGATAAATGGTACTTTAAAACTTTTCCCAAGCATTAACTCATCTTTCATTCCAATATAAGGGTGGAAATTCCCCCCGTGAGGGCGGGGCTCTGTGGGGAATATCCCCATGGGGGTGGGGGTGATCTCCCCCCACCACCACGGGGAGAACAGGGTCGGCCCCGCTACGCTAGCGGGGTGGGGACGGGGGTTGTTCTTCCCCTGCGGGGCCCCATGAGGACCCAATAAATATAATTTTTTTTTCAAATAATATATTATAGTTTTTAAATATGGGAGATTATATTTTTTTCTTGTATATTTGACTAAACCTTGAATCTATATGTTAGAATATATATTTTAAAAAATTATGCCTAAATAATTATAAATTAATAAATAAATTCATATTATTATTTAAAAAAATATTTAACATGTTTTTTTATCCCCTGGGGACCCTGTGGGGGTCAGGTCACCGTGGGGATTGGGGAGGGGGGCCATCTCCCCCATGGTAGCCTTAACGGGGCGGGGTAGGGGGAGGGGCCGCGGCCCCCCCCCCCGTGATTCCCCATTGCCACCCCTACTCGAATATCTACAAAGCAGTAAAGATTAGGTTAGAAAGCCAACACAAAACACAACAAATCAAGAAGTTGAAAATTCAAGAAATAAATAGTAAAATTGGTAGTACCGTTACAGTGAATTTAGCTCGATGAATAATAAAATCAGAACTATTTCAAACCCAATAATCTATGTTGCTTTTGATCCGTATATCCAAATGACCTGAAACTTGGTATGGTCATTCTCTAGAAAGTCACAAACCTATTCCAACTAACAATTGAGAGAATCATTATTAAAGTTATGACCTTCTTTTCATTTGAAGGCAGGGTGCACCAAAACTGACAAAAACAAAAAACAGTGAATATGACTTGTTCGTGGGGTGAATGATAGTCAAGATGACTCTAGATGTATTCTCACATTTCATAGCAAGCTAGAACACCCAAGGAATCGAGCCAAAAACAACAGGATCAAGAAATCACTTGGAGAGGCTAAATCAAGTAAAAACTGAGCAACTTCAAGAACTAGTTAAACCTAATGTCAAATGGATGGGGATTGATTTTCATAGGACATCTCCATCACTTGCACATCCTTGGCATCTAGCAAGATCAAGAAGGGGTGAGAGGAGATCAAAATCAACTAAATCAAGAGCAAATAAATCAAAACAAGAAAGATCCATGAGAGATAAATAAAATTGATATATTGCTACTTAAGGATAAAAGTTTTACGGTCACTCCATCTAAAGGACAAGAGAGCACACTGCACCACTCACACTTCTTTCAAATCTTAACCCTAGAACACTTGATCACACAATGAGAGGACGGTTGATTGATTAACTACAAGTCTCCTTCCCAACCCGTTAAACAGATAGGCTAGTCAATCCGATCTAACCCTTAGTGAATACTATCGACTTAGCACATATGGGGGAGACCCGATAACCCCCATACATGGGTTTTAATTCACACACTACACTTATGTACACTTTTCAAAATGCATAAGCCAAAATCAAAGTCCTTAACCTTAATCCAATTTGATCTTCTCAGCTTTACCTTGACCTAAAATACCTTCCCAAGTGTCGTGGTTTTAGTTTAAGTTAGTTTTTGGTATATTGGTAAAACTACCAAAATACGTTGACCCAGTCTTCATTTTCCATTACAAGCAATCGTCATGCTTGCCACATGTAGATGCACTGCTGGCTTATCATGTGTTGGCAAGTCTCTCGTTCTGGTTTCACCGGACCATGCCTCGCTTGGACCGACAAGCCACATGGTACAACCCGTCGCTTGAACTTTTCTTCAATGTTGCCCGTCCTCCTTGTGCCATGCTTCAGCTTAGCCATCTTATCCAGCATCCTTGATCGTTCTGGGCCTCAGCTCCTCCATGAGCGTATCTCCAATCCTCGCCATTGACCATGACTGACTCCAAGAGACCCTGCACATCTAAAGACCAAGAAATTATTTATGCGCACAAATTCTTCACAACTTAACACACGCTACTTGTAACATGCATTGTGCAACACATATGCACTGACCTAGTACAACTCAAATCAATTCATGACTCAATTTTCGAAAAACCAAGAATTTTGCTCTGGGCTAGTATTACCGCTCACCATAGTCGGTACTACCACAACCTGCATCTTGCAACTGGACCTCTCTGGAAAATAGCTATCGTTAAGTAAACTACGGTACTATTGCTCAGTGGTCTGATCGCTGTGGTACTACTGGTCAGCGGTATGACCGCTGCGGTCATACCGCCCCCAGCGGTCCGATCGCTGTGGTCATACCGCCCCCAGCGGTCCGACCAGCACCAAGCTTACCATCATACCGATTTCCCTAAAAAAATTCAAAAAACCATTAAGACAAAATGCAATTTTTGCAAAATCAAATATCCACTCCACAAAACTTGCGATCGTTCATCATAACATTATTCTGGACCTTCTCATATTGTCCTTCAATCTTCTCCTTGATGAATTGTTGGCAATTCTTCAAAAGTGCAAATAGGAGGTGATTTTAGACATAGAGAGAGAATTTTTGCAAAGAGAGGCTCAAAATGGTCACGAGGAATTAAAATACTGAAAATGACCGTATGAGGTAGAAATAGAGTGAATCTATTGAAAATGGCATGTTTTCCATAAAAAACTTCAAATCCACCAAAATCTTGGAAAATCTCACTCTAGGTCCATATAAAAGAACAATTGTTCTGTTTGACCTTAGTCATAGTGAGAAGAGATAAAAAGATTAAGAGAATCATAGTGAAACACTAAAGTTCAAACTTAGCAAGATTTTGCATAAAAACTCCAAATCACACTCTAGATATGCTTTTTTTACCAATCTTTCTCCCCCTTGACAATAGAGTCATCAAGATGCATTTGAAGAAGATAAAGCATGATTGAAATAAAATGGCTGCATGTCATTCATTGTTAGCATAATGTGCCATAAAAATTATTCAAAGTGACTCTACAAGTATTACACCATATATGGCAAAGTTAAAGCCAAATGAGCAATAATCTAAAATTAAATAGTTTTAGCAAGTCAAGTCGTTCAAGATCATAGTTTAGCCAAAGCTTCATCCATTTTTTTACATTTTTTGCTTTCTTAGCTATGTGCTAGATCCAAAGCTTTACTACGACCATCCCAAATGAGAAGCTTAAAAGAGTGGTTTAGATCATTCAAAACTGCTCCTGAGTTCATGCCTAGTGCAATGATAAGCCATCTTATGAGAAAGAATTGGTGAAATTGGTTTTTTACATAAAAGAGATCTTTGTCATATTTTATCTTTAGTTCAAGAACAATGACCCACTCCTTAGTCTGTAAGCTATATTTGACCTGAGACGCAAAAGGCTAGGAGAAGTAAGCTCATGCTTCGATAGGAAACTAGTATAGCTCAATCTAAGACTCAATCTAGGTTCAAAATGTAAAGCTCTATATAGTTACATTACATATGCAAGTTGTTGAATTAAATATGATATATGATACAACTGATGGAAAAGAGTTAAATTCCCCCTCATAACATACCACAAGGACTAATAATCCTCAATTCTCCCCACAAAGAAGCAAAACGAGAAGAATAAAAACCTTAGTGAAAATATCCGCAACTTGCTACTTTGACTCTACAAAATGAAGCACAATATCACCCTTCTCTACATGGTCTCTAAGTAAATGGTATCTAATATCAATATTCTTGGTCCTAGAGTATTGCATTGGGTTTTTGGCAATGTTAATGGCACTAATGTTGTCACAGAAAAGAGGAATACTATCTAAGGCCAGCCTATAGTCCCGTATAGTAGATAAGGTCTAAAGAGCTTAAGAGCAACTACTAGCAGCAGCTACATACTCTGCATTAGTAGTGGATTATGCAATAGAGGACTTTCCAGATGACCAAAGGATAAGTAATGTGCCTAAGAATTGATAAGTGCCAGAAGTACTCTTCCTATTTATTCTACACCCCTCAAAATCAACATTAGAAAAAGTGCGGAGAGAGAGAGAGTGCAGAATTAGAACAATACCAGAGTCAAAAGTCAAGAGTGCCCTGATGGTACTTGAAGATGCGACGCAACACACTACTTGACGATGTGAGGTATGAGGGGAACCATAAAATCGAGCGGACAAAAAACAACAAACCATATGTTTGATCTTAATGCCGTGAGATAGAGGAGAGCTGATCATGCTGTGGTGCTTCTTCTGGTCCACAGGTTCTCTATCCTCATCAGGATTTAGCTCAGTAGAAATGGCAATAGGAGTAGACATTGGCTTGCTGCTTCTCGTGTCAAAGTGTCGAAGAAGATCTTTTGTGTACTTGTTTTGATAAATGAATGTCCATTCTTTTAGTTGCTTGACTTGAAGAACAAGGAAGAAAGTCAGCTCGCCCAGTACACTCATATTGAATTCTCTACTCATAGAATCTAAAAATCTAAATACCAAAGCATGAGAGGAATCACGAATATAATGTCATCCACATAAATCTGAACAAGTAAGAAATACCTGCCATGCCTGAGAGTGAACAAGATTTTATCTACTATCCCTATTTTAAAATTATTTTTAAATAAGAAACTCTTAAACCTATCATACTAACATCTAGGGGCTTACTCTAATCTACACAAGGTTTTGGAGAGCTTACACACATGATTTGGGATATTAGGATTTTCAAAACCAGGGGTTTCTTAATATAGACCTCTTCTTCTATGAAATCATTTAGAAAAGCATGTTTGACATCCATTTGAAAAAACTTAAAGCTCTTAGGCGCCGCGAATGCTAGCAATATGCGAATAACTTATAATCAAGTTATAGGTGCAAATGTCTCTTGAAAAGTAAGCTATCTATCTGGGAAAAACCTTGACCTATAAATCTAGCATTATTTTTGAACTATCAACCCAATCTCACTTTGCTTATTTTCTAAAATACATTTTGTTCTAATTATATTATGATTAGGAGGAGGTTCAACTAAGATCTAGACTTGGTTTCTTTCAAAGTTCTCAAGCTCTTCATGCGTGGCATTGATCCAAGAGGAATAAGATAAAACATGGGTGACATCTTAGGGTTCAAAAAACCCAATAAATTTAGAATATGCATGAGAACCTAGAGAGATAAACTTGGAGCGAATAACTCGCTCATAGAGATCCCCAATCATCAACTCTGGAGGGTGTCATTGCTGAATATGAAGAGGAGGTCTTGGTGCAGATGTGACCTCTATCTCATGGGCTATGGAGGTAGAAACAGAGTCACTCCAAGCGCTGGTGAAGGAGGAGGCTGCTTTGCTGAAGCTGGAGTAGTGAAAGCAGATTCTTCAAACAACTCAGGAGTGACTAGATGAGGGATTGAGTCCTCATCCTCTGGGTTAGAGTCGTTATCGACGAAGATACTCTCTTGATCACCGTGTACCTGCATCGTCGGGTTTAGTATCAGGACTAGCCTCGTCAAAAGTGACTTCACAAGTCTTAACAATTTTATTAGTATCCAAATTAAATACATGATAGCCATGAAAGTACGTAGGATATCTAAGAAAAATGCCATAATAACATCTAGATTCAAATTTATCTAACCATATTTAAGAATAAAGCATTTGCAACCAAATGTCTTATAATGAGGGACGCTAGGGCTATGACAAAATCTAATCTCAAAAGAAATCTTGCCAATGGCTAATTTCAAGAAAACCCTTTTGGACACATAGCAAGTAGTAGAGATCGTCTTAGCCCAAAACCTCATAGGGGTGCTATGCTCATCTAGCATGGTCTTAGCCATCTCTACAAAGGTTCTATTCTTTCTCTCTATAACCCCATTCTACTGGGGAACTCTAGGTGTGGAGAACTAGTGCTCTAACACTCTCTTAGTGCAGAAAGTGACAAAAGATGAGCTCTTGAATTCTATGCAATTGTCACTTCTAATGGCTCCTAAGAGATTAAATGCTAGTCTAAGGGCTTATTCTCTAAAGCAGCCAAAGGCTTTATCCTTAGAAACCAGAAAATACACCCAAGAATGCCTAGAGAAGTCATCTACAATGACAAACACATACCACTTCCCTCCTACAAACTGGACTCTAAAAAGGCCAACTATATCTATGTGCAAAAGCTATCCAGGCTTATCAGTCATCACTAAAGTAAGAGGTGGATGAGAAGCAGAAACCATTTACTATGTTTACAGGGTGTGCACATTAGGTCTCTAACACTCTTAAGCCTAGGCAATCCTCTAATAAGGTTCTTGCTACTAACTCTAATTAAGTGGTCAAAGCCTATGTGTCTAAGCCTATAATGCAACAATACTAAGTCATGAGAGTCAAAAGCCAAAAGACACCTAGGGCTAGAGGTAGAAGAGATACTGAAATCAGCACTAAAGATCATCTCAAAAGTAGAGATCACGAAGACATACTCACCAAAAGAGTCTAGAACTCTACACTCACTACTCTTGAATCTCACTTCTAGATCATCATCAAGAAGCTAGGAAATAGATAGTAGATTATATCTCAACTTACTTAACAAAGCGACGTTCTTGGGCATGAGTTGTTGATGCGCATTGTGCTATTTGCTATCATGGTCCTAATAGAGGCATCCCTAAATGTGATCAACTCGTTGCCAGAAGCACATGTGAGGAGGAGAACTATCTAGAATCTTCGGTCATGTGTCGAGAACACCCGAAGTCAATAAGCCACACATCCTCCTTCCTCGCACGCTGGACCTACAAGGCATAAGTAGGAAACATTTATGCTTCAGTACTGAGGTTAGTGGTAAGAGACTTCAAAATCTAGTATTGAGTCACATGATATCTAGGATAGTCTTGATCCTACTTGATCTTCTCAACTTCTCCTTGACCTAAACCGCCTTCCTAAATGCTGCAGTTTTGATCTAAGATAGTATACTGTATTTTGGTAAAGCTACAAAATACCCTTTCTTGATCTGGTTTTCATCTTCCATTGCAAAAAACATCATGCTTGCTACGTGTAGATGCACCACTAGTTTACCACATGTTCGCAAGTCTCTCCCATTCCAGTTCTACCGAGCAACGCCTCACTTGGACCGATCAAGCCATATGGTGCAACCTATCGGTCGAATTTCCCTTTAATATTTTTCACTTCTTTGTGTCATGCTTGAGCTCAGCCATCTCACCCCCCATGCTTGATCATTTTGGGCCTCGGCTTCTCCATGAGTGTAGCCTCGATTCTCGTTGTTGACCATGGTTGACTCCAAGTGACCTTGCATATCTAAAACCCAAGAAATCGTTTCTGGGAAGTTCTTCACAGCTTGACCCACGTTAGTTGTAACATGCATCATGCAGCACATATGCATTGATCTAGGTCAACCTAAATCAATCTATGACTCACTTATCAAAAACCATAAACTTCCCTCTGGGCTGGTATTACTGCTCACCACAGCCGGCACTATCGTACCGAACCCCCGTACCTCGTAACTAAATCTCTCTGAAAAATAGCTACCACCAAGTAAACCGCGGTACTACCGTTCAGTGGTATGACTGATGCGGTCATACCTCTCCCAACAGTCTGGTCAACGCTAAGCCGACGGTCATACCGATTTCCATAAAAAATTTAGAAAATGATTTAGACAAAATGCAATCTTTGCAAAATCAAATAACTACTCTATAAAATTTACAATAGTTCATTGTAACATTATCCTAGATCTTCTCGGATGGTCCTTCGTTAACCAATTTTTTGGTGAAAAAAATCTACAATGCATCTATATGGCACAGTTTTTGAGTGTCTAAACCACAGATTAGATAACTATGAGAAGCAAATGTTATAATTTGCAGCGAAGGATCTCTCTTTTTTGATACTCCACATTTGATGATTTTATCACTGTTTATCTGACAGAAGAGAGGGACTGTACAACAACTTCGAGAAATTCGGAGGTGCAAAGAGCAAAAGATACAATATATTTGTTTGCAAAATATTTGACAAATCAACTTTAAAAAATGTCAGCGTCTCTTTTGTTATTTACCCTGACTTTTGCCCCCCAACAATTACAGCAGCGGTAAAAGGGAAAAGCATTTATTTTGTATAGGATCTTGTTAGTAGTCAGAGATGATATCATGCAGTTAGAAACGTAAATCTGCGAAGGCAATTGAAAAGAGACTGCAGGTACAACATTGACGTATGTTTAACAACATAAGCATATGGTTTGGTAAACATATACCACTGCCAAAATTTCATGGAAGTACAATCAATAGGATGCTGGACTGGATGAAATGGGATAACTAGCAAATAAGAGAGTGGAGACCCAGAGCAGCAGCACAAAGGTAATCCTTTTCTTTCGCACAGTTACATGGATCGAAAGGTAGATTAATATATGATGACATATGGACAGGAAAGATGTCAAGAACATATGGTTCTGCAGGATGAGTATTTGTGACATGGTGTAGTGTTTTATGCAAAGGCAATATAGTACAAGGCTAGGTTGTGTCAGGGCAGCATCATGGCCTCTGTCCTGATCATATAGTGATATGGTATTCTGGTCTCTTGGTGATTGACTAAAAAACTTGAACATCAGGTTAATTACACGGTTTAGTTACTGTACTGGATGGCACACATACATCTTTCACAAGAGACTTGACCTGCTCTCCTTCATGTGGTCATATGGAACTATTTACTAATTAGTATAACGTACCTTGTACGGTTTCTTGATAGGCTAAAACTCAACAATCAGCATTTCAAGTCAATAACCCGAATGATAACTCTAAAGGCCAGAGTTCACATGAAAAGGCAAATTTGGGAGTTATGAAGATCACATGTGACTATGTGAGCCAGAATGCCTCTATCTTAGACCTACAGAATCTAATTTGATCAAAAGATAAAACCTAATGCCTACCATTAATGCTATGAGTAACAGCAGTGATGATTGTAAAGCATTTGACTGGACAACTGGACTCAATACCTGGAGGATATGACAGGCTCTTGTTTATCTAACAAACAAACTTCTAATCAATCAATAATTTGGATCAAGCCATGTGCCTCTAGTCAGCTCATCTTACGAAAATGAAAAATGAAAGTTGAACGGTTTATCTTATGCATAAGAATTGTTCTACTGCTATGTTATTTCACTCGGTGCAAACATCCAATTTTTTGCAGAACCACTTGGGAGCCAACTCAAATTAGCATTGAATTTTGCAGAGCCAACTGTGGTACTTTATTTGCAGACATGATCAGAATTTTACTTTCATTTAAACAGACTTCATGCGCTTGTTTGGAGCTCAGGATAATTTATGCTGTATTTCCAACCAAGATATTTGGAACTTCCCTACTAGTAAACAATACCTTATAGATATACTGGCATGCCTCCTAGTAAGCAGTAAACGCGTGGCATCCGTCCAACCTAGTGCTTTGCCTTACTGAATAAAACCATGTAAGACTGCCGTTTAAGCTAGGGGTGCAAACGGAACGGATAATTTCTATCTATTTAACTGATTGAAGGTTTACGGAGTGAATATGGAAGGGATAAATGAGTATCCAGCACTAGTCGTGTCAGAGTCCGACTCCAAAAAAAATATGGAACAAGATATGGGATTAGTGATACCCATCCGTATATATCCGTATGTGAAGTAATATGAGTAAGTCTGTTATGACTTTACTTAGAAATAAGATAATAGATAGACAGATTGCCGCATCTAAACAGATAGAGAATACTAAGTACTCTTCCTTCGATATCTCGACAATTAGTCTCTCCGTGTTCGTTCTGATTACACCCCTACCATTCAAAGTCTTATGTAAAGGGTGCAAAAGAAGTGGATAATTTTCATCTGGTCGACCATTCAAAGACTTATGAAGCGAATACAAAATAGAGAAATAGGTATCCAACATTATTCGTGTCCAACTCCGACTCTAAAAAAATGTAGAATATGATACATGATAAGCAATATATGTCCGTATCCAGTCCGATTGCACCCCTTGATCAAACCAAACATTCTCCATGCCATTCGAGAAAAAACACACATTCTCCCAAGTATGCTGCTCTTCAATAATCACAAATTAGAATATTTTACTAAGTTGAGAACATGGAAACCTGCTTAAATGTATAATTCACTAGAGCACAAAACATGGTATGTTGGATAGCATTCATGCACTATTATACAATTTAGCATGTTAAGCCATACAAATAAAACAAATAAAATTGTCCAGACTCCAGAAGGGAAATCTTAAACAATGCAGTGGGAATAGAAACTAAGATGTCTAATATATAGGTAATATACTTACAAAACGCTCCAGAAGAATCTAGACTCGTCATTATCAATTAATGATAACTTTGGTAATTTTTTCCATAAGTTAGTGAAATAGGTTATGTTTCATGATGATAAAGATTTTAGATGACTTCATTTGTTGATCACCATCAAGTCAAGCAATGGATATCATATGTTGATAATCATGTTAAGATTCAGGATGAATGATGGCATCATGTGTTGATGATTATTAAGTCAAGATTCCGACGTGGTGGATGACATCATGTGCTGATGCACAACAAGGTAGGGACTTAAACTTGGAAAGGAGATGATCGTCACCAAATAAAGCTCTAAGTGATGCGCAAGGTAAAGTTATAACTAGTATAGGCAATGATATGTTCGTAGTCTTTTACCGTTTCGGTGTTTGCTTGAGAGACATGATTGTTAGTGTAGATTGCTGTACTAATAAGAGTAGTCTTGTTGAGTAGGTTAAGTCTCATCATGTGTTGATAGCTTAATCCCGCTTGCTTTACCTCTCCTTGGTATGGTGTTATTATTTGCGAATGTATTTTGCAAATAATTAAGGCTCATGTATCCAATCCTTGTAGCATGTGACTATAGTTTGCAAATGTGTTTTCGAAATGGTTGAAGTCCATGCACCTACTCCTTGTGGCATAATGCTATGGTTTGCAAATATATTTTGCAAATAGTTGAAACTCATGCACAATTCTTATAGTATGTGACTTAAGTTTGCAAACTTGTTTTGCAAACGGTTTGAGTCCATGTCTCTAAACCTTATGTCAAAATTCTAAAGTATGCGAATGTATTTTGTAACTTTTCGTGAATCATGTCTTAATCCTTGTGTGCATGGTACTACGATTTGTGAATGTATTTTGCAAATTTATTGAAATACATGCATCTCTATTCCTGCTAGAAATATCATAGCGGCATAATCGCCATGTGTTGGCTGGTCTGACCAGACAGTGGTATGACCAAAAATGTATTAATGGCTGAACCGCTAGGGAATTTCTCTCTCTGAACTATGGTAGGGTGATCTGACTGGCTCCATGTGAGCGGTCCGACCGACCATGTATTGGCGGTATGACTTGTGGAATGGTCCGATTGGGCTATGTAGTCAGTACCTTTGTTCCAGAGAGTATTTTTGGTGCATCTCTGAGGTTCTAGCTGAGCATTCTGACCGGTGTTGTTTAAGCGGCCTGACTGGACCTGGCGGTCTGATTGGTCCCTATATGGGCAGTCTGATCGGTCTGGTCTATAATAGCTAATTTTCTAGCCATTGCAGTGGGGGCCAGTCTGACCGCCTCTAACCGGCCATGTGTTAGTGGTTAGACCGGTCCCGACATTTTTTGCTGGAATCTTGTCCCAACAGCTAGTTTTTAGGTGTGGTGTATAAATATCCCCTTGTGGCCGATTGGGAGTGGTGGTTAAACCTTTGGCACCTTACTTCATTCTGTTGAGCTAGTTTAAGTTTCTCTTCTCAATTGTGCATGTGTTGTACCTTGTGAGTAAGGAAAGGAGTGTCCAGTTATATGTGTTACTTCTAGAGATGAAATGTGCATCTACTTGTGCGTATGTTGCATTTGGTGAGAGTCAAATAAGGGGCTTGGCTTGTTACTCTTGGAGATTGCCGACTCCTAGATGACATGGAGGCGTCGTGGTCCAGTGATCTTCTCAAGAAGCTTATAAGAAGGTTCGACGTGTTATAAAGGTTGGAGCTCACCTACCTGGAGAAGGAAAGAACTACCACTAGTGGATTTGAGGTGTTTGCCTTAATTTGTAGAGCCGGTCCAATTTGTTTAGATTTTTCTCAACGTGGATTAGGGGAGACTGGTAAATCTTCGAACACTACGGTAAAAAGAGACCGTGCTAATTGTGGTTTGTTTTCTTACGCTCATTTACATTCGTTCAATTTACATTCTTAGAACTGTATTGATTACTTGTCACCCTAGAATTGCAAACATGACATAGACTTATGTTATTGATGCACTTAATGAAACTAGATGGTTTAGACCTTGATTGAGTAAATCCGATTTGATTTATGATTTTGCATCTAATGCTCGCTTTTGGCCAATGAGATTTTAAAAACTGTCTATTCGCCCCCTTCTATTCAGCCTCCTCATTCTTACAACTGGGGCTGCATTGTGTTTGCACATTATTTTCTTGTATTTAACTAAAAAACTTACCTGAGCACTTGACCGGTCATTAGTATTCGTTGAAGATGAATTCTTCCACATTGAATGGATTTTTACTCATTTTTGTTGCCGTTGTATAACCATGCAGGGGCGGAGCTCTCAGTATAGCAAGGTATGGCGCTCGCCATACCTTGAATTCCCAGCGATTTTTACTCCCAAATCACTCTGTGCCATGGACACATCAAGAAAGATGAAGTTTCACTGCAATAAACTCTCAGCCAGCGGCGAGAGGAAGAAGAACAGTAGCAAATGTTACCTGGACGTTCTCCTAGGCTGTCGGCTGCTTTTGGGCTGCTACTTTATTTAATTGTGTGGACGTATTAGTGATTTAGTGTATCACGTATGGGCCTTTTGGTGAGAAATCTTTGATATCTATGTTATCGATTTCGCCATACCTTATTTTTTTTCCGTCCTCCGCCACTGTAACCATGTAAGTCAATTATCAGCCAACCAGTCGCTATCAACAGTTGGCACCCACTCTTTCCCAAAAGAATAAAATAGAATGTTGGCACCAGATGCTCTCTTTGTGAATGATGGTTTTGCTTAAAGAACACTCATTCTAATCAACTTACCCAATATGGCAGACCCTTATATCTTTTGTGCCATCATGGCATTACAAGCTCAGTCTAATCACTTTCCAAATCCCTCATGGGGAAAACGATAAGATAGATACGTCAAAACCTGAGATCTAAGTTATTGACTTACGAGTTATTCGTTCTGTAACCGGAAAGCAAATATATTTGCATATTCTTGAACCGGACATGCAGTTCTTTGCCTCCTAACCCTGGGGGAAATCATAGTTACATAGAGAATCAATCTTAGCCTCTTAGGTACTGATAAAAAATAACACTGAAACGATTTTTTTTGTCAGAAAAGGCATAAAACTAGGTATGATTAAATAGGGATGCCAAAACCCATTTAACAACGGACAGAAGGGAGGAGAGACCGACATGAGAATAGAACTTTGTGCTATTAGACGTAAAAGTCTTTAGAAGTCCATTCCACACTTCAAAGTAGCTTTTCAACGTAGCTTTCTTTGTAGAGACAGATGATAATATAGCAAAGGGAATGAGACATGTGGGCAACTAATTTATTGCGCCCATATGATGAAAATTAAGTCTCTTCTCACAAAACTCACAAGTATCTTGGGTAATTTTACTAGTGTTCACACCTAGGGATGTAAACGGATCGGATAGTTTTCGACCGATCTGGATAATTTTCGAATACAGAATGTTTCGGCTCGGATTTTTCTCGGATAGTCTCGGATCAGAAACAAATACGGATTTTTTCAGAAATGAATATGAATACGGTAGCGCACTATCCGTCGAATACAAATACGGACTCAACTATCCGAGAATGATGGAGTCCGGATATACGGCCCACTAGACATAACTAAGCCCATAGCCACCCTATGCCCTCAAAGTAGTTCAGGTTGGACGTCTGGAAATGCTCATGTCGTCGTCGTCGCCATGGCGGTCAGCGCAGCCGGATCGGTGGGGATCTGGGCGTGGGGCAAAGGGAGATGCACCTGCGGGTGGGCTGGGGGTTGGAGCCATGGGGAGAGGTGCTGGTATGCCGACGCCGAGGCGGGGGAGAGGTTGAGCGGGGTAGGGGAGCGCGGCACCGGTGGCAGGCAGCTACCTGTCAGCTACGGCGAGAGGTGGTGGTAAGGAGCCGGCAACGCACCGAGGTGACCACGATTGAAACCACGAAGGGCAAAGCCACAGTAGCAGCTGAGGCCATGTTGGTGATGTAGAGGTGCTGTTGTCGGGGAGTTGGTGGTGCGGGAAGCAGCAGTGGAGGCTGTGCGGCTCATAGGGTGGCTGGAGATGCATCGGCGCAACGGGGTGACCGAAGGATGGGAGCCAATGGCACGGGAGGGGTGCGGTGACCCGGTGGAGGCATGGAGCAAGATAAGAACGAGGGAGAATCGGAGAAGGTAGAAGAGGAAGGAGGAAGAGATAAGGAAGAGGAGAAGAAAAGAAAAAAAAGGGAGAAAAAGAAAATGAGTGGCCAAGAGGGGCATCGGCCAGGTGGAAAAAAGAACAAAGAAAAAGAGAAGACAGAGAATGGCACATGCCCGATAATTTTTTTTATCGCGAATATTGAACCTGAGGTCCTGAACCTTCTATTAGATACCAACTTAGTAAATAAAATTAAGCAGTTATCTTGACAAACTCTGGCTTTAGATGCTATTATGCATTCAAATGTTAGTATTGGTCTATGATGAATGCTTTTCAGTGCATGTGTATATGTATTAGTACTTATGCACGTTATTGATACTTTGTTATGTAATGATCGAAAATCGAGTATATTTCTATTGTGGATGAATATACTTATGCTTGTTCAAATTTTATGAATGTTTTGACAAGATAAACTATTATATGTTTTTATTGATTTTGAATGTACAGTTTAAGGAGATTTCATGTTCTGATAAATATTCATGACCATATTCGTTTCGATTCGTATTCGCTTCGTATCTGTATTCGACATTATTTGTATTTGTATTCATATCCGAGGTATTCGTATTCGTATCCGCATCTGAGAAAAAAATATGAAACCAAATATGGTAAAAACATTATCCATTTTTATTCGATCCGTTTGCATCCCTATTCACACCATTCAGGAAACTATGCTAGAATAAAAAAGGAAATAGTTGTCCAAAATCTTATGCAAGACTAGGACAAGTAATGATACAAAACAGCCTGGACAGGTTTCAAAAGAACAGGCCCGATTACTTGAAGGTGCTCTGTCGAGTTAACAGAAAAGACACACTACTCTTAAGTAGCAATCAGAGTCAATAAGCGCCCTCAAGACCTATCATAATTTAAGTAAACCCTCAAGACCTATGATAATTGAAGTAAGAGTTAACTGGATAATTTTCTGTCCTAAAAAAACAAGCTTAACGAAACTTACTCTCCAAGCAGCATCGTGGGTGAATTCAGGTAGTTGTCCTTTTCATCTTTTTTGAGTGATATTGAAAAATAAAAAGGTTATCTTTAGGGTTTTCTAGTATCACACAACCAGGGAATGCCAAGTGTATCCCATTTCTTATAATCAAGCCAATGAAGATTGTGAATGTAAAAAGAATAAACTTATATGCACCACTAGAATTGCACAATAAAAGCCTGCCAAGAATAAACCGGCACGGGCGTTTCGGCGCCAGCCGTGGCTGCAGCCCGCTAGCCTCCACTCCTCTACCCTTTAAATGCGACCTCTCCTCTCTTCTTGAGATGACCGAAAAAAGCAGTGAGTTCACTTCTTCCCCTCTGATTCGGCTCGGTTTTGTGCCGGGTGTTTCGAAGGAGAGTTTGTAACTTGTTCTTAGTGTTCATGGGTGCTCTCGGCCAGAGCTCTCGTCGGTCTTGTGTGGCGTCCACCCGTCCCTTGGCTTCTACTTCGGCTTCTCGAGGTGGAAGTGTGGCAATGTATCTCCAATAGCCATCATCTCCTTACTCGGCAAAGCGAGGCGCTTGGTTTTCTAAGACAGCGCAGCCTATATGCCTTACCTTCTCTGTGTGATACTTGGTGATTTTGCTACTCGGTGATTTTGAGTATCATCGACATTGTGAGTATATCGACTATCAGCTCTTTGCAATTTGTGGTCTGTTTCATATATTTGTGATTTATCACTGGTTGATTATTGCAAAGAGATGTATGTGGGTTCGGTTGTTAGCTCAATGAGGATAATGGTCATATACTGAAAATGGAATTGATAAATTATTCAGATTTGAGCTCTAATGTGTTGCTTATTGCTGTCACTTTGATCTTCAGTCTTGCAATCTGTTACTTTCAGTTGTGCTTAGTTGAATTGAACCTTAAGATTCTGTAATCTCTTGTAGTTCAGATTACATGCTCTTTTGTTAGCCAATTGGCCTTACTGTTGAACTTGTTAATCTGTGGTTTTTACACTATGAGTTAATCAAGTTTGTTGGCTGACTTGAGTGTTGTTTAGTGATCAGTTTACCTTTATCTCCAGTTGGCCGAAATTTTAAATTATTGTCTTTTGTCTAGGATCAATCTTGACAGATTAGTTAAGCATGATTTAGAGCTCAAAGTTTGAATTTGTATTGTCATATTCAATTAGTGAAGAGTATAAGACCATAGTAGCGGGACGGCCAAGATTAAATCTAGTGTAACCCTACATCTGAGAGCAATATTCAAACTCTTATTATCATGCTGAATTTGGTCATACACGTTATACTTTTGTTGAGTTCAGCATTCAGGTGCAATGACTTCAATTGTTTATATGTGCTGATTTTAGACTCTTACATGGTATATTCAATTGGCGTATAGTTCAATGAATTAAATAGTTCACATGATCATACGTTGATTAAGTCATCTATATGCTTTTTATAGCATGCTTGTGTTTTTATTAAATTTGCTTGTGTCTTTATTAAATTTGCTGGAATTAAATCTAAATACAGACTTATACCACAATATTTACAACACTTCTAGCATGGCAATTGACATGAATACTGCAAGGACAAACATAAGCATGGACAATTGGAGAGGGCAATAGCGCCAATTGGAATTATTAAGTGGGTTCTTTTCGGTTACGGTTGATGGCTTTTGACTTTAACACGAGCGTTCGTGCAAACGAACTCAATAACAATAAGCCAATATACCGCTTCAAAAAGGCGATAAAAAAATTATCACGTTTGTTTGTTCGAAGAAAACCATAAGTCGATAAGTCATTTTTAAAAAAACTGTCTCGATAAGCCGTTTTAAAAAAACAATAAAGAAACTGCCTCGTTTGTTTGTTAGAAGAAAACCATAAGCTATAGGTTAAATCAGAACCTCCAGTCCCACAGGCACTGAATCAAACATGTGGTGTTCGCATGAAACGAACGCTGCGCACCGTCAATAGGTCAGTAATTTGTTCTCAGCCCAGGTAAACACAGCTCACGCTTTTGCCCATGGAGTTCTAATCACCCAATCCGATCCCAACGAGCAAACATCCATTTCAGGGACCAACCGTAACCGCCCCAACGCGCTATTTCTTTCTTCACCGGCATCGCCACCAAACAATCTTCGAAGGCAATGAAACACCCTCCATTCAGCAAAACAAACAGTTCATCCCTTTTATTTCGATTTGCTATATTCAGGTGGGACATGAACACCAAACACCTCCCCCATAGCTCCGATCCATACCCTGCCGAGCACAAGGATCCGGGTCCAACACAGTCCTAGGATCACAAAACTTAGATTCATTCAGGCCCTAGAACTGCAGAATAATCTAAGGGGTTCTTGCAATTGTACCTTGCACACAAGATGATGCATCTCTGCAGACGATTAAGCATGTGAAAAAGGAGGCGGCCAGCAGCCAAGCCACATTTCTTGATTTTTCACCAAATTGGACAAAAGAATGATCTTTTTTTTCTTATAGATATAGGTTTTGTTTTAAACAGCTCCTGACTTTTAATTTTTAGAAGTTGATTTTTGAAAGAAGTGACTTCTCAAAATAATTTTTATAAACCGTTTATATGAGTCACTGTAGGAGACAAAAGCCGTTTTAAATAGAGTAACTTCTCAATATGAACATCTCGAACTCTCATAATCAATCACACTAAAAACCACAGTATTTTTTTATTATCAGAACCATAATCAGGCAGATGACATGGTGGCCATCGAAGACTAGTGCTGGTCCAAGTCGCCTGCCATACACACATCCACCCAGAAGAGTTGCCCAAAAAAATGTCGGGATCATGGATCGAAGTAAGGGGGGACAAGGAGTGAGAGGTGAGGTGACCTGCTAATCGGTGGACCGGGCACCACCAAGAAACCACATCATCGTCACCATCTCACGTCGCGTGCGCGGATCAATGAGGTGAGACTAGGGCGCCTACCTTACGAAGCACCAACCCCAGGATTAGCGTACGGCCAGATGGTAACGTAGGGATTGAATGGAGCGTTAACATTTTTTTAAAGTGTATTTTTGTAGGACTGTAGATGGTAACAAAAAGAATGAATGGTAGCTCATAAATTTTAAGTATCCATCAATTTTTCACTTTAATAGTTATAAAGTTATGAAGATTAGTATAGAAAGTCAGCATAAACATTAGCGAACCGAGACATTGAACTTTCAAGAAAAATCAGCAAAAAGGTATTACCACCACTGTACCTGTGGTACTATCGGTTGCTACAGTAACCACGTCTACCTCTGCTATAGCAAAAGAAGAATGAACAATGATTTTAGCACTATTTCATGAACAAAAAATCCATGTAATTTTTTATTCGTAGATCTAAATGACATAAAAATTTGTATGGATCTCTTCTAGGATATCATTAACCTATTCCAACAAACAATCGTGAAAATCATTGACAAAATTGAGACGTTTTTCAGATTAAAGGCAGATTATACCAAAACCGATCAAAAATCTAAAACGGTAAATATGACTTGCTCGTAGGATGTGATGGCCAAGATGGCTCTAGATGTATTTCCACTAGGGATTCTATGTTGTAGTTGAAGCCAAAACTTGGTGCAAGGGGAGCATGGCACGGAAGAGCTCGGCTTCACTAGGAAGTAAATTGGAGGCAAGGTGAGGTGGTGTGGTGCTAGGGGGTGCATAGGGGGTTTATATATGGCCCGGGAGGGGCACACGGTGTGGAATCGCTCATCGAAATCACAGTGGCGTAGATGGAAGGAGGGGGAGAAGAAGGAAAGGGAGGGGTGTTGGAAGAAAGGAAAGTGCGGATATCGTGGGTCTAGATTATATGCATGAAGCTTTCCATTGGGGCGGACGACAAGGAAGGAAGGTAGAGCGAAGTCCAAGCCGAAGATGGCGACAGCGCATGAAAGGAAAGAGGTGACGGGAGGAAGAAAGGGATGGGAAGAAGAAAGAAATGACAGGTGGGGCTGAGATGGAAGAGAGAGAGAGAGAGAGAGAGAGAGAGAGAGAGGAAGAGAGAGGTGGAGCGGCTCGACGCACGGACATGACGCATCCGTAGAGAGGAAAAGAAATGGGCTACGTCAGAAAAAGAAGGGGGCCTGGCAGGCTGGGAGGGAAATTGGTCGATGGAAGATTTGGCCCAAGAGGAGTTTTGGATTTTAAATCCACTTTTGATTTTTTTTAAAAAAAATACAAGAGAATCCAATTAAGCTTACAAAATAGCAAATACAGTCCAAAAATCCTAAAAAATTCACAAAAATTCCTGATGATATTTTGAACTTAGTAAAATTACCTCCAACTTAAAGTTAGTTTTTATTTTTATACAAAAATTATTTTTTAATTTTAGAAAAAGAGATAATTAGGGAAAACCTAGAAACAAAATAACATTTATTTTTTACTTTATTTAATTTAATTTATTATTATTATTTATGATAAAAACATGTGCTTTGATAAGAATGCACACAAAAACCACCAAGACCTCTGCAAATCGACTTACCCAAAGGTCAGTACTTCCCTTGTCTAATAGATCTTAAAGCATGTATCCTCTCTTTTATCTCAACCGTGACACTATTGAAGTAGAACTCAACAATTTGGTTATTCTTCTTACAAAAGGTGCAATGGTACTTGACCTTTTCAAGTATTTGACGTAGTGAAATAGAAGCATCTGACTTGCTAGAAGGGTTTGGGCAAATCCAACTCACCTAAATATAGTCTTGGTAGGCTCAGGGGTTTGACCTCAAATTTGCCACTCTACACAACTCTGACAACCTTATGTGAGTGTTTCTTGGAATGTTCTAGGGAATTGAAGCCTAGAACTCTCTTCTTCACACTAATCTTATATTGGTCAAGGATCATGTTGAGGTTTTATCACTCGGTGTTCTTGGTTGCCCTAGCTTATCTCTCTTTGTGGATAACTTCCTCAAGCTAGAAAGACACAGAAGGGGATTATCTTATCCTACCCAACTACTCTTTGAACATGACTCTAAACGCCTCATGCATCTCATCTAAATAGTCGTAATTTTTGGTAAAATGCACAAGAAATAGAATCAATAACTTTCTTGGATGTAGTCATAGACAAGGATTTTGCATTTGTTCATTTGTCCTCAAATGTCTTATTAAGAACATCAATTTCAATTCAGAGCTTAGATCAATTCTCATAAGATATAGTTTTAGAATGAATAAGCATCTCAATCATTTATTGCATCTTAAACTTGCTATCCTCATAATGGGAGCAAGAATAATCAGGATTAAATTTAGGCAATTCCTTAATGGCACTATCAAGTTTCAGTTCAAGCAAAGCACAATTTGAGCATGATAAAGAAAGAACATCTAAAGGAATCACATCCAAATCAATATTACTCAAGAAACCATGATCATTACTAGAATTGAGATATTCTAGTTCATCTAGAGCATCTTTGAGTTGACTGGTAGTGAAAGAATGAGCAGATCTAAGCTTAGCCAATTGATCAACCAAAGACAACCAAGATTCACAATTTTCATTTTCAAGAATTATGGACTTAAGGCTAACAATTTCTAGATTCAAATTGTCAACCATAAGATCTCGATTCTTGATTATCTTAGCTTGTTTCTTCAATTTTTGTTTAGTTCCAACAAGAGCATATTTCATTTGTTGATCCGAGGGACGTATCTCATCAGGATAGTAGTAGGGATTGTCATCGTTCAAAGTGTCGACATCGGTGATGCTACCCTTGGCCATGAAGCACATGCCGATGAAGTTCTGGGTTTTCGTCTTATCCTTGGAGTCATCCTCGTCGTCCTCAGTTCCTGAGTCCACATGACTCATGTTGATGTTCTCAAGAGCCTCAAGGACCTGGTTGACGAACTTTCAGTTGTTCGACTTCTTGGACTCTGCATCATGAGCTTGAGGACGCCTTCGATAGTCCTTCTCCTCCTTGCCCTTCAGCTTAGGGTACTTGGCCCAAATGTGGTTCGGCTGACTACACTCAAATCAAGTGATAGGACAACCCCTCTTTCTATTCCTCACCTTGTGATATGCCCTTGTGAATTTTATGGATAGGAGTGCTAAGTCATCCTCAAAAAAGTTTCTCTAGCTGCTCATCCCTCAAGGAATGAAAGGCAAATAAGGAAAATCTAGAATAGGCAAAGTCCAAATAACTAGAAGAGCTACTCTTAGTAGAGTCAACCACAATGGCCATTGACTATGTCTTAGAGAGTCATGAGATGAATTCAATCTCGTATGTCTTCAACCTCAAGTAGAGCTTGTTTATGGTAAGATCACTTATGATAGTGTTTTCCTTGATGGAATTGATCTTCATTCCCTAAACTTTCACGTCAAGTTCACCTAGCAATTGGCATGCATTTTCATAGTAAAAAAAGGTCAAGCCAACAACATGCAAATCATAGATAATCTTGTTAAACCTTCCCCACAACTCATCCAAAAATTCACCAAGCCTTTGCTTAATCTTATAGTATTCTTCCTTAAGTTAGTTCTATCTCACTTCCTTGATCGTGGTAGAACTCTCATGGTAGTCAGCGAGGGTTTTTCAGATCTCATGAGCCAATGCTAAATGAGCTACTCACTCAAACTCAGATCAACTAAGCCTTTGAATCAGAAAATTCCTTGTCTTACAGTTTGCCTCTACATTCAGTGTAATCACCTGGTCATCGGTCGGAACCACATAAGGGTTCTTGACTTTGAGCAAAATCGAGTGCCTTTAAGCCTCGATATAAGAGTGCATCCAAGCCTTCTAATAAGAGCAACCAACTCCACCAAAAATGAGTTGTCTGGTTGAATACTTGTCTGATACCATGGCTCCTAAACTGGTTAAGATCTATCAAGAAGAGCTAACTAGGCTCTAGTACAACTTGTAGGATTGGATGGCAACAGAGAGGGTGAATGGTGTCTCGCAATTTTCCCCAAGTATTATCAAACTCTTCACTCTAGTAGCTACAAAGCTATGAAGATCAAAATTGAAATCCAAACCCAAAGCAACAACCTCATGAACTAAGGAAAGGAGAGCTTCAGCACTAGAGCGGTCTAACTAGATTGAAGTGCAGTTTGACCAGCGGCAACACAGTGCTCCAATTGGCGTTGCCCAGGAGGTTTGTTTGGTGCAATATGATCGGCGGCAAGCAAGCAGTATGACTGACAAGCGGTATGACCGGGCCAAGGAGCAGTATGACTAGGGATGGGAAATGGTAAAGGATAATCTGTTTTATCCGATATTCATATATGATAAAACGTGAATGTGATAAGCAAAATCCGTATTTGAGAATGTTTGTTTTCATATTCGAGAATGTTCGTATCCATATTTGAGAATGTTCATATTCGTATTCGAGAATGTTCATATTTGTATTTGTATTCAAGACTATTCAATTCATATTCAATCCGTTTCCATCCTTGATGACCTCCCTGGGATGATTGTAGGAAAATTTTCTAATGATTAAGGTTCATAAGCAAGAAGTAAAATTACTTTCCATAATTTCCAACTTTATGCGCTACACTGCTAGTTCGTGTAGACGTGTAGTCATGTTACATAAATTCATTTTAAAGAGGTTTGTTACAAATATTTTAGGATATTCGCATTCGACCGAATTAAGTATATATTTGATTTGAATTCGTATTACTCATATTCGAGAATGTTTGTATTCGTATTCATATTCATTTTTAAAAATATGAATTCATATTCATTTTAAAAATATGGATTCGTATTCGTATTTGAGATTATTCAATTAGTATTTGATCCATTTCCATCCCTAGGTATGACGGCACTCTTGTTCCCAGAACAGAAAATCAGTCTGAATCCAAACCACTTTTTGGTACAACACAAAAAATCCATAGCCAAATTAGATAAAACTTTGCACACACCTTGATAAGGGTCTCAAGAACCTATTCCATCCTAGGATCATTTGAATCCTTGTCAAAGTTTAGACATTTCTCAAGAATGCACAAAGTTGCAACAAAACCAAGAAAAAACTAAAAGCTTAAGATATGACTCACACACTTTACTCATACATGCCTTTCAAAGCATAAGAGCCCGAATCCGCTAGGTCCTTAGCCATTGATCCACTTGATCTTCTCAACAACTCATTTACCTAAACTGCTTTCCCAAGCGCTAGGGGTGTCAATTAGATCCAGATTATCTATTTTATTTTATATCCGTATCAGGACTATTCGATTTGTATTTGATATGTTAAAACTCAAAGAGTGTCAATCATATGTTTATTATCCATTTTATCTTGTATATGTATCTGGATCATTTGATCCATTAACACCCCTATCAAGCACCGCGGTTTTGATCTATCGTAGTTTTCGGTATTTGGCAAATTATCAAAATACCATCGCTTTAACTTGGTGTTCACCTTCTATTGCAAGCAATCACCATAGTCGCCACACGTAGATGCACCAATGGCTTGCCACACATCGGTAAGTATATCTCATTCTGGTTCCATTGGACCATGCCTTGCTTGGACTGACCAAGCCACTTGGTGCAACCTGTCACTCGATCCTTCCCTTCAACATTTTCTGCCTTTTTTTTGCCACGCTGGAGCTCAACCATCTCACCTAGTATCCTAGACCATTTTGGGCCTCGACTCTTCCATGAGCGTAGCTCCAATCCTCACTGTTGACTATGGTTGACTCCAAAGCTTCTTGTACATCCAAGATAAAGAAATCATTTCCGTGCGCAGGTTTTTCACAAGTTGACCCACATTAGCTGAAACATGCATCATGTGGCATTAATGCATTGAGAAAACACAATTCAAATCATCCCATGACCAAATTTCAAAAAAAATACAAAATCAATTTTAGGGGCTGGTCAAATCGAACACATAGCGCAACATAGCCTACTCTAAAAAATTGCAACCAGTAACTAAACTACGGTATTACTGGTCGACGGTCTGACCACTGTGGTCATTTCATCCTGATTGGTCTAATAGTGGAACACCAGTAGTCTGACCGGCAATGAGCCATCAATTAAACCAGCATTAAGCCAGCGGTCAGACTGACAGTCTGACAACAAAACGACAAAAATACAAATATTACAAAATTTAAATTTCTGCTCTACAATTTTGGTAATGGTTCTTCACAACAATGTTATGATCTTCTCATTTGGTCCTTTGCAAGGTACAAAGAAACAAGGCAATTTGTACTTTGGAGACAGAGTGAGGCTCCAAAGCAACTAGAGTTCGATACAAAAGGGCATTGGGATTTGGGAATCTAGGGGGAGAGTAGGGTGAATAGTGCACTCTTGTTGACCCACCAAGACCTAGCCCAGCCACGAAATAACTCCCTTTTGGCCATCTCTGCCTAAAAAATAGTACAGAGAATATAAAGTGTACATGTACAGTAAAATATAACAAAGCAACAAGATAAATATTTTTGTAAACATTTTTTATGGAAAGCTCTAGATCTTCATTTAAGAAGCAGATACAACCAAGAGTTTACAAAATGGACCCTATAAATATAAGGAATTACGAAAATGTCCAAACTGCATACAAGGACATAAAAGGAAATAAAAATTATAACATGGTCCTTGCATTCTTCTCCAACTGGTCTTTACGCCATGGCTGCCTATGTCAGAGGCCAGCTGTCTAGGTTGGTGGAAGGGGGAAGGGCCTCCTTTGAGTGGAGGTTGAGGTGGGGGACCGAGAATTTGTGATGGCTTCAATCCGCGATGCAGTCAACACGATCCTCTTAAGCTATTGGGAACAATTGATGATGTGGACTTCAATCCCGTTAGCTTGAGACTTGATGCTTGGATGGAGGTGATACAGTGGTTGGTTAACTTCAAATCCAAGGCAAGAGGAAGGAGGGAGAAGCCCATGGTGGCTGAACAGAGGTGGCCACCAGGAAGACGATGATAAACACCAAGTTCACTTTGGGAAAACCAAAGAGAATTTATTTGGGGAAAGGGGGGACTTGTCGCTCATATCCCGGGACAAATTAGAACTTCAAGATGTCCATACCTTGCATGGTAGCGCCAAAGAGTATATACACCATCACCAAGAAACCATGGCAATGGACGGCTCTACTCCTAGCAAGGACCTCCTCTGTACAGAAAGCAAAAAAACCTAGATCTACCTAGGTCAAAACCCCTCTCGCTCGACCCTGGCTAGCCGCTGGTGAAGAGACAGGGGAGGGGGCCGGATTTGGAAGGAAAGGATTTGGTTTGGGGGAGACTTGAGTAGTGGAGAATGAGAGAGTTCGAGCCTAGTAGAAAAGGTAAGAATCGTTAACTGCTTGAAGTATTTTTGATGGACCATGTGGAGGTGACCCCATATGTGTGATGAGTAATTGACTTCGGTTTAGGAAAGTCGAGTTTGGTTTGTGTGGTTCGGACCATGTCGTTGCGTGGTGCAATTAGCTTGGTTGGATTTGGTCAAACTTGGTCGTATGGGCTTAGGATGCTTAGTCTCTTGATTCGACAGGTTTGGGCTGTTACTTGCTTAAGATTACTCTTAATGCTTCTATGGATTACATGTTATCGAGTGGTGCTATGTGATGTGTTTCTTGTCTGTGATGGCTGCAGGACGTCGAGGCGAAGTCGTGGCGAGGCACGGAGGACCGGACTAGGCGCAGGTGGTGCCGAGGTCAGAACGGTCGAGGTGTGCCGAAGACGGCGAGTGCTCGAGGTAGCTACGAGGCTTGAGCGACAAGAAAGGAGGAAGCTTCCTGGAAGGTGCACGAGGGGCGTTTTGGGGAATACGCAAAGCTGCACTAAAGGAAGCGGATTATGGATAAAGCATTGGAGTTGTTGTGGCTTAATGGGCAAAGCAAATTTCAAACCCATTAATGAGAGACTATAAAAGGAGGGTGTCTCCTGCATGGTCTTTATGGCTTTGGGAAAGGGTTAAGGCTTTTGCTTTGTGGCTTTAGTTGGTATGGGTTGTTGAGAGCAGGAGAGGAGGCTTGGCTCTGTGTGTGTTGTCTCCCGTAGCCTCCTTGTTCTTGGTTGTTCTTGAGAAGCATGTAGCTTATCTCTTTGATTCCAAGCATGTATGGGTTTGTAGGGATGGTATGAATTGATACTCTATGTAATCATGTATCTTTCTTCCTCATTATCAATCCAAGATGGCTTTGTTTAAGTTTGATTGAATCCCAGGCTTTTCTGTTGTTTTTGCCTTCGATGCTCTCTTTGGTTGATTTATGAGTTTTTCGCTCTTGAGTTGATTCTTGCTAAGAAGGGCCAAAATGGGTTGCTCTGTGATGGAATTGCATTTCTAGACCCTTTGGTCATCTAGTTCCATGAGCAATTTAATCAATTTGCAAGAATCATGTTTTTCTCTGTTCACTGTTCTTGAGTCTTCAATGTCTCCTTTCTAGGGTTTTGGTGTAATTCTTGTTTCCCTCTTTGAGATGGCATGAACTTGGCATGTTGAGTCCAGAGGCTATTAATTAGCTATCCTCAAAGTTTCATGGTCAAAGGATCAAGGATTCGAAGGGAATTTGAGTTTTTGTAATGCTCACTGAATCTTTTCAGTTTTTGGCTCAATTCTCAATTTCTTGGCTTTGAGTAAGAATTCTTTGTTTCTCAAGGTCCTCCTGCTTTTTAGAATGTTGTGGTGCTGCTCTGGGCTGAAGAGATTGGGAGCAAACCCCCAATTTATCAGGTTTTTGAAAAACTGCAGTATTTTCGGGTTTCAGATTTTCAAACTGCACTCTCTGTCTGCTCTGGGAACAGGACACCGGTCAGACCGGACTTACTGTGCCGGTCAGACTGCTATTTGGTAGGCGGTCAGACCGAAGGAGGCCGAGCGGTCAGACCGGCCCACACACGGCGGTCAGATCGGCGGTGTGCAGGCGGTCAGACCAGCCGTAGCACATCGGTCAAACCGGCCTGTGGGTCTCAGCACTGTTTCTCTAAGGTGTTCTTCTGCAGCTATCTTCTTTTGATCTCATTGTTTGTTGTTTCTTCTTGTGGTTGTCCAGTAGTCCTCCAGTGAGCTTCTACTTCATCTTCATAGCTTTTTATAGCTATTGGAGACAAAAGTTGAGCGTAGGTTCTTGTGGGGGCAAAATTTTGAGAGCGACATTCACCCCCCCTCTGTCGCCATTTCGGTCCAACAATTTTTGTAGGATCAAACCATTTGCAAAAGCCATTCATGATTAGGATATGCCACTTATCATGAATGTCTTATGCAAATGGTATGATGCTATGCCAAACTGTTCACCTTCATTTGCTGAGTGATTGTGTGAATGAGCACGCAAAAACTAGAGAAAAGGATGGATGCATGCACACAAACAGAAGAATCATTCTTTGTCAAACTGGCAATCGTAACAGAGAGAGGGCAAATGATGCCTTCGAAATTTTCTTCAAGTATCCAGAAATCTTTCACTCCAGAGCTAGTGAGCTAAGAAGATCAGATTTCGTAGCCTAACTCCAAACCGCAAACCAAAACAACAAAATTTCACAAAATCAGCACCGGACCAGTTTGACCACCACAAGAAGTGTGGTCTAACTGTTCACATATCGACGGTTTGACTGGCTATAAGCCGATGGTCTGCCTGGGCCATGGAGTGGTCTGACTACTTCCTTGTTCTCATAATAGAAAATCAGACCGAATTAAAACCACTTTTGGTGTAACATCAAAATCCATTATCAAATGAAGTCAATCTATGCACACACCTTACTGAAAATCTCAGGAACCTATTCCATCAAAGAATCACATGGATCTTGACCAAAGCCCCAATTTTTTTCTCAAAACATGCAAGATTGTACCAAAATGGGACAAATCACAAAAATTTAATAAACAACTTGCTCGTGGGTTAATAAAAAAGGTGGCTCTAAATGTGTTCCCACATGTCACAGCAAGCAAGATTAACCGATGAATCAAAGCCAAAACCCTCAAATCAAGATTCCTCGAGAATGACTCCAAATCAAGCAAGAGCTAAGAAACTTCGAGATTTTGCAAACTACAGTGTCTAGATGCATGGGATTTCATCTACGTTAGTCATCTCCATTGCTCACACATCCTTGGCATACGTCAAGATCACGAGGGGAGAGAAGAGGCAAAGAACCAAAGAATAAGAGTAAATCAACAAAGACAAGAAGACTTCATGGGAGATAAACAAAGTTGATTATATTGCTACTCGTGGATAAAGTTTTTATAGCCACTCCATATAGAGGACAAAAGAGCACAACATAACACTTACTCTGCTCTCTCAAACTCTAACCCTAATCAAGAATGGTTGCAATGGTTGGCTACATGCTTTCATCCCCCAACCCACTAAATAGATTAGACAACCAACCAACATCAAATACTAAAGGATATTATCCTTTAACACAATCAGGGGAAACTCGTTAACCTCACACAACACGGGTTTAACATTCACACTTAACTCATGCACTTTGTGCAAAGCACATGAGTTTGAACCCACTAAGTCTTAGCCTTTGATCCACTTATCTTCTTAGTATCTCATTGACCTAAACCGCTTTTCTAAATGCCATTCAGGCACTGCGGTTTTAATCCAATAAAATTTTTTAGTAGGCCAGCTACCAAAATACCCTCGTCTTGACTCAATCTTCATCTTCCTTTGAAAGCAATCGTCATGCTTGCCATATGTAGGTGCACCAATAGTTTGCCACGCATCGGCAAGTCTCTCCTGCTTTGATCTTACCAAACCACGCCCCACTTGGACCGACCAAACCACTTGGTTCAACCCGTCGCTTGACCCTTTTCTTCAATATTCCTTATCGTCCTTGTGCCACGCTTGAGTTCAACCATCTCACCCAACAACCTTGACCGTTCTGGACCTTTGCTTTTCCATAAGCGTAGTCTCGATCCTCACCGTTGACATTTTCGAGTATAAATTCTTCACAACTTGACTCACTGATAAGGATCCAACTAGCAAGCTAGCGGGATCATGTTGTTTTGGCGCAATCTTTCGTGGTACACCTCTCGGATAGCTTCCACCTTGCCTTGGTTCTTGTGCACCCACAAGAATAGCACCTCCACCGTGATTTATCCTTCTCCCATGCACACAAGACGTGAACAAATGGTAGTAGAACCGATGTTCTAGTGAGTAAAATCTAACATCACGATTGGATTCAACACACCATAAGCAATTCCTAGATAAAAATCTCAAAAGCACGTGCCAACAATGACCGTCAAAACCATAGCAATTTTCTGGAGTTTATTTCTCAACCCATAACATAACTAATTATCCCGGCCCTTATATGGCCATCCCATACGCGCACACATCTGGGCAAAGGGGCCAGCTATACAACCGACTCAAACTAAAAAGATCCTAACCGAAATAACAGAATTCTAATTCTAACCAATCCTATCATTATATGTTTCTATCTGCTTTGCCTTCATTTTGTTGCACGCCTCCTCTCTACCTCTTGCCTTTCTGTGCGGGACTTCAAACAAAAGGAAGGCTCATTGCGGGACCTTTGCTGTTTCTTTCTTTCTTTCCGAGGCAGTGCACCTTTCCTCCTTTCATTTCTTGCTTTCCAAACCAGCTGCAGTTCTTGCCCTTTTTCTCCCACACACGGTTTCCACTTGGTTTCTTTGTTGTACGCGTGGTGTCTGCTTCATTCCCTTTCTTTCGAACCAGCAATGAGCCTTCCTTTCTTCCTCCCGGCCAGCACGCAGCGTTTACGCGGACCACGCGGCTGCCCTGCCTCCCTCGTGCGGTCACACGGCCTCCACGCATGCACGTGCCCCTTGCGGACGCGCACCTCACGTGCCACCCTTTCCCTCTTCTTTCCCACAACCGACCACTCCTCCCTCCCTATCTGCTGATTCTTCTCTTTCTTTTTTTTTCTTTGTGCAAAACAACACCGGATTGAATGCTAGATGGTGAGTTCAACTTAGAAGCACTAAATAATGTTGTAGTCGTACATAGAGCCGTATTACCTATGTTAGTTCAAACATGCTTCATGCAATATAAATGCATTGATATAAGACCAAACTACCAAATAATCAACTAAAAACATAAATTTCAGAACACAGTACCAAAGTCAGAGCGCGGCCGGTCTGAACACTGTGCACGGCCGAAACTGCTGTGTAGAGTCGGTCTGACGGGTTGAACTGGTTTGACTGCTCAACAAAGCTAGTCAGACCACTAGAAATTGAAACCAACAGACGTAAATTCAAACTGCATATAGACAGAGAGATCATCTTCTTGTACCTCTGGTTAAATTGTGTGGTTGAAAGAAGGAGAGCAGCTTCTTGCAAAGCTTCTCAAACTTTGGCTCTTTAATCTCTCTGTGGTGTTCTTGGTGGAAGAGAGAGAGAGAATAAGGGTTGTTTCTTATGGGTAATTGCTGGTTTAGGGAGAGTTCCTACATTAACAGTCTCTCCTCCAATGCAAAATCAGGTGAGTACACTGGTCTTTCCTGGTTTTCTTCCTACATGATCATGTAGTTCAGTTATGTGTTCCCTCATCCCCTTGTCAAGAGCGTAATTAGGCACTCTGTTTTAATTTTCTAGGCAAATGGATTCTTTCCCTGAACCGTTGATGCCAAATTCGATGACTCAAATTCAACCCAAATCCATAAGGAGAGCATCCAACATTGCAAATTCAGTTAGTTGCACCATACCTTTCCTCTCCAAAAGCACTGAATGATCAACACACGCCTAATCAATCGGTTAAACATTTGGGGAAAAAAATATTCAATTGGTCTCATGCATGCTCCTGACAATTCTAGTACCTCTCGATCGAGTGCAGAGACTCCCAAGATCCAGAGCCCGTCGGTGAGGGACCGGAGCGAGGAGAGCAAGCTGCCGTCGAACCCCAAGGAGGTGGAGGCCCTGCGCCTGGACTCGGCGGCGCGGAACCCGCTGGTCGCCTTCTCCTTCGAGGAGCTCAAGAAGGTGACCAACAACTTCCGGCAGGACTCGTTCATAGGCGGCGGCGGCTTCGGCCGGGTATACAAGGGCGTCATCGCCAGGGCCGGCGGCGACGGCGAGGAGCCCCTGCATGTCGCCGTCAAGGTGCACGACGGGGACAGCAGCTTCCAGGGCCACAGGGAGTGGCTGGTCAGTGACGCTATAAATCCTCGCATTAATAAAAAAAATAAACAACAGATACAGCTATTGTTTTGTAGGCCTAGAATAATCAAACATAGGTAGTAGTGCTAAACTAAAGTTGTCATATTTGTATAACGACGATATGTATATTTGTACATGAACTGCACTGCAACATCTAACAGCGCAACTGGATGGGTTCACGGCCAGTCTCTTTGATATTGTCAGTGTGCTTGTGCAGGCTGAGGTGATCTTTCTTGGGCACCTGTCGGACCAGAACCTGGTGAAGCTGGTGGGCTACTGCTGCGAGGGTGAGCACCGGGTGCTCGTCTACGAGTACATGCCTCTCGGCAGTGTTGAGTCGCACCTCTTCTCGACTACTCCCTCCGTGTATAAATGTATGCCATTTTCTGATTTTTTTTACAGTCTTCAATGTTAGATTTTGATTATGATTTATTATCATAATATACTAGTAAAAATAAAATATGTATAATGAAATTATTTTTCAAAACAAATTTTATATTATTAGTTTATATAGTAAATCTATATACTTTTATATATATTAATAATTAACCTATGATAACCTGTATTTATTAACAGAATAAGGACATCTCCAATGGTTCTAGCTAGCAACTAACTATAAGACATCCACATCATTTATATAGTACACACTAAAGCTAGCATTCTAAAGAACTATCTATAAGGATAGCTATTTGATGCTTACATGCACACACAGAATTTATAGAGGCTGCCTCGTTTGGCATTATAGACTAGTGCTTAAGGAAGAGCTGGCTCGGTTTTTTTGCATACCATCTTTCCTTCACATAGGATATATGCTGATGTGTACATGCATATAGCTAGCTGGCTCAGACCATTGGAGATGCCCTAAAAGCAAGTTTAATAAGGCTGACTGTGCTAGCTATAAGGGAATCCATGTCAGCATAGTCCTTTGTGGAAGGGAGAGAAAAGGAGAGAGAGAGCCAAGCCGGCTCCCATGCAAGAGTCAAGCTATAGCACAGGAAAAGAGGCGTTATCCATGCATGTACCAATAGAACTAACTGCTATACCCATGCATGTATTAAATGACCAATACCCATGTATGTATTAAATGATTGAGAGCTTTTGTAGAGATAACTTATAGCCAGCTTATTGTATGAGTTGGCTGCATCTTACCTTTTGATGACATGGAAATGTATTGGAGGTAGCAGCTATCTATACTATTAAACTTACTGCAGTGACTACACCAGTGTTGTTCCCGAGGAAATGTTCCAAATTTCAGTGCCAGCCACGTACTGCATGTGCATCGGGGTGTAATGTTTACACGTGATTTTCAGGGGTGATGGCGCCGTTGTCGTGGCCAACGAGGATGAAGATCGCGCTGGGCGCTGCGCGGGGCCTCGCCTTCCTCCACGAGGCCAAGAAGCCCGTCATCTACCGCGATTTCAAGACGTCCAACATTCTGCTCGACGAGGTAGGTCAGGTCAGGTAAAAAACCTATTTTTACGAATAGGACTATCTATGTTTCCTAATAATTTATCATTTTTACTCATACATATTTAAAAAAATTAACTTGATTAAAATATAATTTAACGGTCAACTTTAGAAATTTAACATGTATCTAAATGCAAAAATTAACTTACATTCAGAAGAAATAAAGAATATCCCCACAGGAATGATTGAGTATGGTCGTAACCTTAACACGTAGTTTGAAGCATGCTTTATTCTTCTAGCACCTGTTCTGATAAAAATAAGTTGGATTGAGTACATTAAGTACTTAACAAATCCCTATAGCAGAATGTATTTATACGGCTATTATCTATATGCAAGGCTTACCCAAAGGATATAATTATGTTTTTTTTAGTGTAAAGCTAATTTATCAAATATCATATCATACCTAGTTTCCAAATCTATGACTTGGTCATTTTACGTGCGTGAACCTGTTGCCTAAATACTAAGGTTATTTGGCTATATCAAGCTTGTTTGTGCTTATCATGCTCTAAATATTATCTTTTAAGAAGATTCCTCGAATTTCAACAAATAAGCGAATCTCTGCTAAAATTTCCAAAATCTAAGCTTGCGAAAAGAAACCACTTCAAAATCTCGTATGCACATATTTAGGGAAAGTTTTCTCTATTTTGTTGATCGACTCTTGAATGCAACTAATTCTTTCTCTTTGAGCTTCTCTCAAGAATTATTTGTATTCAAAGGTCAAATCAAGATAATACAACTTGTTCCAAGACTTGGGAATCTTCAAAAATCTCTAAATTTTCTTTATATTGTTTTGGTTGTCATCAATTACCAAAAAGACGGAGATTGAAAGCATCTAGGCCCCTAAAAACTGGTTTTGATAATTAATGATAATATTATATTTTGGACTAACATATGACAATGCCACTAGGAATGATCAACTTAGCTCAAAACAAAGGTGAAAATTAGCTTTATGATCCCTTTTACATTTTGCCAGCCTTGGAGTTTGGAGAAAAGACCGGATTGATAGGCTAGACGCTGTACTATAGAGGGGATCATAACTAGTAGCTTGAGAATTGATTTTGTGCCATCTTGATCAACAAAGAGTCATGCATGCATCTAAAATATGTTTTTAGAAAACTCTGTCAGGAAAAATGGTAGCACTGGCCAGGGGTGCGGTACTACCAGCCATCGCTAATACTGTCATTATGGAGCGATACTACCGACCGATGGTAGTACCGATTTTTCCTGTGGTATATTTTTCCAAAGAGCATATTTTTGGACAAATATTGGAGCTCTAGAAATCGGTAATACCGATCTTAGTTGGTGATAGTACCGCAATGTCTATTCAACAGCTAGTTCAGAAGTATTAATTGCACCCAAAATAACCGTTGAACAGTAGGTGCAATAGTATCGGCCATACTTGGCGGTAGTACCGTACCTACTAAATTTTTCTAGGATTTGTTCCAAACGGTCTAATTTATGGTTGGAGATATAAATACCCTATAAATACCCCCATCATCACAAGGGCATGCATCTAAGACCTCATTGAATACACTAAAGCCTTGTGTGCACTCTCCTCTATTCATTTGCTTATATTTCCCATTTTTTTTTGAGTAGTTGAGAGCATTTAAGTGCATTGCATTATTCGCTAGTTATTTTGGCACTTGTTTCTCCTCAAACAAACACTATAATTTATTACTCTTAATGCTTGCTGGCACCTAGACGGTTTGTGGGAAGTTTGTGCGGTGATCTCTTCAAGAAGCTTGTGAAGAGGTCTAGCACCAATTGTGAGTAGTTTGGTGCTCGCCATCTAAAGAGCGGAGGAAGAACAAGCTTAGTGAACTTGAGATCGTTAGGCTTAATTCGTGAAGCCGATCCAATTCATTTGGACATACATCAACATGGATTAGTGAAGACCGGCAAGTCTTCGATACCACGGGAAAGACATCACATGTCTCCATCGTTGTTATCTCTTATCTTTACTCTTCCGCATTAACTTTTCTAGCTATTGAATTATTATATCTTGTATAGTTTGAATTGTACTTGGTAGAGACATAGCTAGTGGTGCTGTGGAAAACTTAGAAATTCGCTAATCGGGTAGTAGCGGCGACGGGGGAGTTAAAGCGACGAACGAGGATATGCCGAGTGGAGGGGAGGGGAGACAGGGGTGGTGGGGAAGTGAAGAAAGACACCAACTAATGTAGAAAGCGGACTTGGCCCAAAGAGGAAAGCGGGAAATCAATGGAAAATGCCAAGTTGGGAAAGAATTCGAATTCCACTAAAATTTATGAAATTTCAAATGAAATTTTTGGGGCTGTTTTAGGTCATGCTCTGAGTCTCTGAGCTCAGTTCGCCATGACCATCCTGTTGTCTCCACAAGAACCGGCATTTTGATCTTGCCTGCGTTTTTTTTTCCCTGCTCATCTTGTGGATGGCAATGTCGATGTGTAGGATTTCAACGCGAAGCTCTCCGACTTCGGGCTCGCGAGGAACGGGCCGGTGGATGACAAGTCCCACGTCTCCACCCGCATCATGGGCACCTACGGCTATGCTGCCCCAGAGTACATCATGACAGGTACGACCTAGAAGAGAAGGTTCAGACTCCCCAAATAAATTCTTCATGCCTAAGTAGCTAAGCTTGTGTAAATTAAGTACAATCAATTATGTCCAGCACTCCTACTCCCTTGTATGATTTAATGATTGTATCAGCAGTTAGCTGACGAGTTAGGACTCAGCTTTAGAGTGAAGCAATTGCAAAAGCCAAAGCTGTTCCTCGAAAAAAATTGATAATGTTGCTACAATTAATCCTAGTCGAAGAAACTTTTGGTGGTTTAATGAATCTGAGGCGCAGGGCACCTGACGGCGATGAGCGACGTGTACAGCTACGGGGTAGTGCTGCTGGAGCTGCTGACGGGGCGCAAGGCGCTGGACAAGTCGCGGCCGGTGCAGGAGCAGACGCTGGCGGACTGGGCGCTCCCGCTGCTGCCGCACAAGAAGAAGGTGCTGGGCGTCGTCGACCCCAGGCTGGGCGACGACTACCCCGTCAGGGCGGTGCAAAAGACGGCCATGCTCGCGTACCACTGCCTCAGCCGCAACCCCAAGGCGCGGCCGCTCATGCGCGACGTCGTCGCCTCCCTCGAGCCGCTGCAGCAGCCGGCGGTGGCGGAGGAGCCGCCCAGCGCCTGAGCGAGCTGTTCTGCTGCAGCAGGCGTTCGATCGGTTGATCTGTCCGTGGAAGCAAGGATCAATCCATGTGGAATATGTGAGATATGTGTATGATAATGATTGGTAGTGCAGGTAGGTAGTGCTCCTGATGTGCAAGTGATGGTTAATTAATTGTTCTAAATTATCGATGCAAGAGGAGTTTTTTGCTATTATGGTACCCTCTAAATTGGGCTTCGCTGAAACGGTACTTATACCGTAGACTTCTCCCAAATAGTACCCTTGTACTTAAGACTTCTCTCAAATAGTATTCTCAGGGATTTTAACTCAAATAATTTGATTTTCGAATTTGTACTCCCCCAATTGACTGAACTGCCCCTGCTCATTTTGTTTAACCCTAATCACTTTTATTTTCTTCTTTTCACATCGTTTGGGTTTCATTGGCGACGGCGGCACGCCGACTGGCCGATCGGAATACTCGGCGCGGCGCCGTCAACGCCAGGCGAGAGCGCGGCAAGGATCGCACGGGAGTGCGCGCACCCCAAGCCACGGACGATCGCACACCAGCCAGGGACGGTCGCACGTCGGCAGGGGCAACCGGACCACGTACGCGGCAGGGGCACCTTCTGTACCTTCTACAATAGGGATACCTGCCGATCACACCTGCCGCGTACGTGGTCCGGTTGCCCCTGCCGACGTGCGACCGTCCCTGGCTGGCGTGCGATCGTCCGTGGCCTGGGGTGCGCGCACTCCCGTGCGATCCTTGCCGCGCTCTCGCCTGGCGTTGACGGCGCCGCGCCGAGTATTCCGATCGGCCAGTCGGCGTGCCGCCGTCGCCAATGAAACCCAAACGATGTGAAAAGAAGAAAATAAAAGTGATTAGGGTTAAACAAAATGAGCAGGGGCAGTTCAGTCAATTGGGGGAGTACAAATTCGAAAATCAAATTATTTGAGTTAAAATCCCTGAGAATACTATTTGAGAGAATTCTTAAGTACAAGGGTACTATTTGGGAGAAACCCACGGTATAAGTACCGTTTCAGCGAAGCCCAACTTAGAGGGTACCACAATAGCAAAAAACTCATGCAAGAGGATGTGGGTTCTGCTCAAGCACTCGTAATTCGTACATCCTTGTACGGTTGTACCCAACAGCCCTGTAAATCTATAGGTAATGTTACATGGTTTGCCCCGATCAATTCGGCTTGAGCTTCTGGCTTCTAGCTTATTTTTTACTATTCATAAATTTCGTCTTTTTCTGAACTTCTGGCTTTTTGTTGAGCTTTTTTGCCGGTTCTTTTTTTCTGTATTCGTTTGTATTATACGTAATAGGCTAACATATTTTTTATATTTTTAAAATTTTTAAATTTAATTATGATAAATAAGCCTCTGTCAGCTACAGTGCTTTTTTCAGCCAGCTACAGTGTTTTCAGTCATAAGTCACGAGCTTTTCAGCCGAACCGATCACCACCTTAGTGGCCTTAACCCTCTTAAAAATTTTGATGAGGCAGATCTCTAAATTCTTATTTGCAAGGACTGTACTCAGGGGGAGCTTGGCATGTCGTGTGATTTGTGGCGCAAGTAATTCCCAACATTGTCGATCGCATAATACGGCTATGTCGCAGCACATGAGTACCGGCTAACTCATTGGCCGAATGGTTCTTTCTTTTCTGGGATTATTCATGATATACCACTCAACAGAGTAGCATGGCTCAAATGTAACTTCAAGGATTGGCTTTTATTACATATCACTCCAAATATATTTAGATTCAAGATGTACTACTACCTTGACTTTATTACGAATTAAAGCTTGTTTCCCTTTCTGACTATGTAAAATGACTATTTTGCCTATGGATAACATTTCTAGGATGGCTGACAACTGCAGATGATTAGATGTTGTATTTTGTGTATGAAATGGCACAAGACTTTGGTACCCTTTATGTAATAACTTATATGATGGTATGACAGTATGTTGTTTAGTATTTAATTGTTATTGTTATTCGTCTTCGTAAACTGTTATTGTTATGACAAGAAAAAATTGGGCAGAGTTTTGCCTATGGCAATGTATAAGTAGTAACAAATAATACGAGTTGTTGCAAGATAACTATTGCAAATGCCATGTCAAGTTAATTAGACAACCATCCATTACAAAAGCATTGGTTCATTATATATTAATTAGATAACCATCGCAACCATCCATGACAATAAATTCTTAAAGTTAACAGATTATACAACACATAAGCAGTGGTTCATTACAACATCCAACAGTTGCCAAAATAAAAATCCCCTTTCACATCCTAACACGAATCTCACATAAGCAGTAGTTCAAAATACACAAGTAATGGTTTTTCCTGGAAGTGTGAAAACATGGAACATAAGGGCAAAACGATCATTTCCCATGGCCAAAAAGGGAAGAAAAGCTTTAATTTGCAATAAAATTGAGGCAATGGTATATCCTAAATCTAAATATCTTTGGAGTTCAATTTTTCAAGTGGTATATCATAAATGGTGGTGTCTAGGGAGCACTCGAGTATTTTTTGGGTTGGGAGCACTCAGATTTTTTGGGCGTTGGATCTACATCCAACGCCTCAGATTCGGAGCACTCATTTTTTTTGGAGGGATCCGTTGGATGGAGATCCAATAGCCCAGATTCGTTTTTTTGGAGGGGGTATGGGGGATCCGTTGGATGAAGATCCAACGCCCCAAAATCTGAGTGCTCTCAATCCCAAAAACAATTAAGTGCTCCTTAGCACTTTCCATCATAAATTATTTTTTTAACAGGAGAGCGAAATTCCCTCCAAATTTCTATTACTAGAAACACATAGGAAGTTGGCCAAATGCTTCTGAAACTTATTCGTTGGGGGTCTTAGTTTTGCCAATTAAGTCATTCATTTAGGATATTGAATATAATCTTTACTCCTTAAAAAAAGAGTTGGTAGTTGTCGATGCATTCTCCACTTGGCTGCCCCTCCTCACAAAAGGACTTGTGCCAACTCATGGGCCTCTTCCTCACCTCCCGCTCTGCTCTCTCTCATCTCCCCCCTCCTCATGATCACCTCTCACCACCTCCGCACGGTCCTCTCTCCTTCGGCCCTCCCCAATCACCTCACACCACGATCCGCACAGTCATCAAATCAAATCCTCTACCATCTCTCACCATATCTCCTCCCCATGTCTTCTCCCCTTCCCATGTCCTGAGGTGCGCCTGTAGCAACTCAACAATGCCATCCTGCCCCGCATCGTTAGGTGAGTATAGCGTCAGATTTAGGGGCTAGGGTTTTGCCTCAGGATGGATGGCCAAGAGCAGCACCCGCTGTGTGTGGGCTCGCCGCCGTCGATTGGTGGTGTCATGATGCCGCAGCATGCCTACGGTGCTCCACCAGCCATGCCACCGAGCTCGACTAATGTTATGCATGGGATCGATGCCGCTCACATTCAACCCCATGGCGTTGTCTGCCACATCATCGCCCATGAAGCCGACGGACATGACGGGGGCCATGTACCGCGCTGATTCCGGCGTGCTGGGCATGCAGCAGCATGGTGGCAGCGGTGGCACCGTGGTCAGCGGTAGTGGTGTGGAGCTCATGAAGAAGAAGAGGGGGAGGCTGAGGAAGTGTGGGCCAGACGGGAGCATCGGCGGGCGACTAGTTTAGTGGTGCAAGGTTGAACTCGAACCCTGACGGGAAGCGCAGAGGGCACTCCCTAGGGTCTGTCAAAAAGAAACAACTCGATGATTTGTGTAATATTGCCTACACCAGTTCTCTACATTGGATTTATATCTGAATTATCAAATGTTAGTGCATAGTTAGCAGCATCTTGGCTTGTAGCATTGGAAAATATGGTTCAACATTGTGGACGTGTATGGTGTGATTCTTGGAATAAAGTCATATGTTTATCTATGCACGCTTAAATAGCACGAGTGGGATTTTTTAAATGAATTCCTCCACATTCAAATGGAATTAAAATAGGACAGAATAGTGCGGGCATTTAAATAATGGGGTAAAGTACAGAAATGTTTTGTATTAGTAACGCACAGAGCATAGTTTAAACAGGAAAGGTAGGATTTATTCAAACATGAGCTTAGTCTTTGAATATTGAGCATTTCATGGATTGCTTTAATTTTCTTTCCAATTAAATGTGCATATACTGACCAAAGATAGATTTTTTTTGCTCAGATCTTTCTATCATACCTCAAGTTGTGATAAATTTTGCAATTGCCAACATAAAATGGGTAGTAAGTATTTGGCTTACCAATTACTTATTTGCTTCTTTCTCATGTTGCACTGTCAAAATGTTAATGGCAATATCATCCATCATGTTTTCTGAGGTTGTTTTGTGCCTTTCTATCTCAACTGAAATTAAAGTATATGAATTTGATTTCATCACCTTCTATGAACCATTTTTTGTGTGTCTATTGTGAAATACTCACTGTGATCTTTCATGTGTTGATTTTCAGGTTCTTCCGGGACATCATTTACTCCTCACATAATAACTATGAAGCCTAATGAGGTACTTGAAAAATGTTCGCTTTTTGTTGTCTGCACACTTACATCCATTTGTTTGTGTGGTCCAGTTCTGTTTGTGCCTATGTTGCATTTGGAGAATATTTGTATTGTCCGAATTGAGTAGACTGACCTACTAATTTTGGTTGAAAACAAAAACTAGATATTTGTGAACATACTGCTTTGTGGTAAAATACTATGGACCGCCCCTTATGGTTTGCAAATCATTAGCTGAAGCCTGATTGGGTTCCAAGTGATGACAATCACCTCCATGGGAGAGCTAGGAAGAGAGCTGTATATCATGTGCCTTCTGGAACAAACAAAACATAGCATCAAATGGTCTTTTCAGCATCTTTGAATTTGTTATCCTTTTGACTTTTTTCCCTTTCTACCAATGATATTAGTTTTCCCATGTTCTCTATGCCACTACTGCATACTGAGTAAACATGTGTTGAACTTATTGTTGAATCCATAAGATACATGACATAATGCTTAAAGAATGTTTTTACAAATTTAGGAGTGTGCTTATTCGTATGAATAAAAATTTGTTTACAAATATAGAGCGGTTGCCTCATAGCTCAATGATCTTTCTTAGCAACAGTTACTGGAGCATTACTCATTTACTCAGGTTAGTTTTAGCTTTCTATTTGGGCTCGCATTGAAGGTATTTTTTTCTCTCATGGATTGCTTTGCTTTCACTTGTTTCTCCAGTGCTTCTACACCATTTGTATGCTTGTTTAAACATAGTCAACCTCTTGTATACAGGATCTTGCGAGAAGCTTCTATGGAAATCTCGCCCTTCCTGCTCTACCTTCAAGGTACCCCCTCATCTTCTTCTTCGTCTTGTTTCTTGGGTGATCTCATCTCATCTGGATTGGCTAACTTTCATTAGATTCGATTGGATTGGAATGGATTTCATTTTTCTTTTATTGCTCTCATTAATGTCTGTCTGACATGTGGGTGGTACTATTCATGAATGATGATGATGATGGTGATCGTAAACTAAACTACGATTCATATTATTTGTCACTAGTATGAATATGATATCCGATTGAGATAATTTGTGCTTCATGCTCTGACTATCATGTTAACTTACTCTGCCAACCTGATCCATGTTGCCTTGCTTTTGCATACTTCAAAAAATGTTTGGTTGGTTGGCTTGAGTATTCAGGATGAGTAATAAGTTAAGCCCATTTCATCTATTAAGCATTGCTCGTAGTATTTGGTTTTCTGGCATGTGGTAAGTAGTATCAGTTATGGCATGCAATCTCATGGATTCGATTAAAAATTATTATTTTCTTCTTCTTCTTTTCATCAAATCGAGATTTGTTGAATTGGGTTCAAAATTTAGATGTCACCATTAAGTGATGTGCGCATTTTCTTGAATTTTCTTGCCACAAGGGTTTAATTCATCAGAGAAGCTGTGCAAAGTTGGCCTCTTTCATTATTGATTGATTATTTAGTTTGGATTATTTCTTCAGTTCGAACTGTAGTTTTCTTGATTTGGAACTTTGGATTTCTACCGCTTGAAATAGTATCACGCTATAGTTTTTGTTCCTTCTCAACATCTGGCATTGCTTTTGTCTCTTCTGGGACATTTGATATATAATCTTACTATGCACAGAACAAGATCTGAGGCAGTTAGCCCTATTGCACTATAGCGCTACCAACTACAAAGTAAGAATACAATGCGTGCACGTTCAGCTTCAAAATATACATGGTTCGTGTTCTTATGTTGTGTAAATGATACCAAAATTCTGAACTCACCACATCAAGCCCATGTGTATATCTTTTGTGCAGACTAAATTACTATATGTACTCTATGACATGATGCCATCAAGCATGCCACTCATAGAAAGTTGTGATATTATGTACATGATTTAATCTATGAAATCTTTTCGTTAAGAAAATATATGAAAGAATATTTTTTACTTCAGATTGCTCCAAGGAATTTATTTAGTATGACATAGTATTATGGTTTTGAATTGTTCTTTAGGATGTTATTTGCTTCTTGATGATTGCTTTCTAGATTTACTGATGAAAGATAATTAATGGCATTGCTTACAGATGAAAAGTCATCTTTATTTTTACTTTGTTGATGTATATCTCTACTAATAATATTTGATGCAAAGTTTTGGGTTTCCGTTACAACGCATGGACATCTTACTAGTGTAGTGAAATATTTCGAATGAGGCATAATTTTTCAAATTGTCATTACTTTTATTAAAAGGGGGCACATGCCCCTCCCTCCCCTCCCAAAATGATATCCTATTTGTATAAGAAATACTTGCCTTGGTTGCACTATCTTTTTTTCATGTATTACATTTACCTCATCACCTTAGGTAGCTAGCTTTGTTTTTTCTTACTATTGACCGCTTTGTTAAAGATATTGTTTTAATGGATAAAATTATTGTAGATGACTCGGCGAATATGCTCCGGGACTAGGTGGATTATAATTGTAAGCGCAAATTTATTTTTCTAAAAATTGATCGTCAATTGTTCGAGTTCTTCACTATCATCTTCGCCACTAATTAACAGTGGATCTCTATCAGCTTCTTGTTTGTCTAACATTGCCACCTTGTTTGGGAAGAGCCATTGGCACACATCATACACCGTACCTGCTGGAGTTGCTGTCATGCTTAGACATATGCTCATTTTTGGCGTCTCATGTGGGTAATACATGGTACCTAGCTATTTTCCACCCCTAGTTAGTAGGCCAACGTACAAGGTATGTGGTATATATTAGACTTACTACCTGGAGGAAAGACGGGGACGTAGTCAATTTCAGGTTTCTGGAGGAAAAACTTACATATTATTATCAAAATATTCCATTTCCTGATTCTTATATTAATCAGATACTCGTAGTTCGCTAACTGGATGAATTGGCCTCTTCTTTTTAGTTTTTAAAAGCCTCTTTTCAGATTTTCTACATCAATTATTTTTCAAACGGAATATCTTTTGAAGACAGGTTTATAGGTTGATTATAATACATACTGTAGTGACTTCATTTATATCAGCCAAAACCATATATGAGTTTATGTTATTTCGTACTCTCTCGTGAGCAGTCCAAAAATCATAGACCATAGCTATAAGCTAAAGCCAAAAAATGATAGACCCAATATGTAATGCCTTACAAAATGAACTTCAATGGTTAGCTGCCAGCTTTTCCCGGGAAATGCGTGAGGTTTTGGATTGCTGCCCCAATGTCTCTATTTGTGGGAGCCAATTGAGTCATTTATTTCAAAAGTAGTAAATATTTGTTACTCCCTTTATTATAACATAGTGAAATATTTTAAATAAGTAATAATTTTTCAAATTATCGTTACTCTTGTGAAAAGGGGACAATTGCCCCTCCCCACCTCAAAAAAACTCTTTATGTTAGTAAATACGCCTAGGTTAAACTTTTTTTATTACATTGATCCCGTCACCTTAGCTAGCTAGTTAGAGGGCGTTTGGTTCGCGAGATGGAACTATCTACCTCGGACGAGACATTGTCCCTTGTTTAGTTCGTAAAATGGAATTGTTCCATCCCAACGAGATGGTTCCATTTAATTGATTTTGTGAAGAATACTCTGTGAACCACACCATCTCGAACAGAATCGTTCCATCTGACTTATTATCGCAAACCAAATGCCCCTTAATTAATTTTGCAAGTGTATGCACGCACACGACTATAGCATCCTGCGTCCAGACGATATGCAGCACCGTACGGCTCGTTTTCTAAATAGCATGCTTGCGGTTCGGGAATTTTGGACACTATTGGACTCCTGTACATCAAAAATTCCGTTTTTGGCCTCCTGTGCAAAAAAAAATTGTAAAACTGGACCCCTCTCCACCGCGCGATCACCACCGGCCGCCACCTGTCCCGGTCGTGCGGTCTGGTACCGCACGACCGGACTGTTCACCGGGTCGTGCGGTACCAGACCGCACGACCCGCCTGCCGCCGCGCGCGCGCGCCCCGATTGCACGTCCTCCCGCCCGACCGCGCGAATCACCGCCCGAGCGCGTGATTGAGCCCCCGACCGCACGACGCCCATTTTTGACCGCGCGACCGTTGGCTCCAGCGCGCGTCTCGTTGCCCGACCGCGTGATTGACGTCGCGTCCCGTCCGTCCGCCGAAAGCAGCAAAGGCAAGGAATACAAAGCGCAGTGCACTGCTTTCTCTCGTCTGCTCGCACACGTGTCTTCAGCGCAGGAAGGGCCCCCTCTCCATGAGTGCTGAATGCACAATTAAAAGAACCGGAACCTCAACGCAAGGGAGGGAGAAGAACTGCTGTCGAAGGCAGAAGCTCATTTGCAGCGCTTGTGAAGATAGAGCGAGGGAGAAAGTGAAGGGAAGTGAGAGTAAAAACACGTAGATTTGAGTTGTTTTTGTTTGGAATCAGCGGATTTTGCAAGTAGAAAAGTTGTAGATCGCGTCGTGAGCTTCAAGAAGAGGTAAGTCTTGTGCCCGCGAAACTAAATTTTTATGTATGTCATTAGTCCATAATTAGTCCATTAGCACAAACAATCGTTTGGTAATGTTATTGTATGTGAATGTTTGAGACGCCATGTCAATATTGTAGTGCAGATATGTAGGTAAAAATGCACATACGATGAATGCTTTATTGTAGTGTAGATAATGTCGTATTTTATGTTGAAGTTTTGTATTGTAATGTAGTTAGTTTTTGGTGAAGAAAAGTGAGGAGCGAAAGCCGGAAGATTTGAGTTGTTTTCGTTTGGAATCAGCGGATTTGGCAAGTACAAAAGTTGTAGATCGTCTTGTGAGCTTCAAGAAGAGGTAAGTTTTGTGCCCGTGCAACTATCATTTTATGTATGTCATTAGGATTTAATTAAACAAACCATCTTTTGTTACTGTTATTTTATGTCAATCTTTTATACGCTGTGTATGTATAGCAAATCTTGCATATGTTAGGCATGATGTATTGTAGTGTATGTACTGTTTTCCTTTTTTGTGAACATACGTACTGTAAAGTAGTTTCAGTTAGGTGAAAAATACGAACTTGTAGTGTGTAGACATTGAGAAAATACATATTTATGTTAGAGCAATTGTAGGTGATAACAATAGTACCAGGATTAGAAGCATATGATTAGTACGCTTAGGGAAGAACTACATACAGTGCGGTAGGTGGTAAAAATAAATTAGAAATAAATTTGGTAGATTAGAATTAAAATATAATAGCAGTCATAGAAAGTTATAGTAGAGCTACATAAAGACTATATTAAGTTAAAGTTAGAAAAGATTGTAGTGTAAATAATGTGTATGTGTTGAAAAAGTAAATATTTATGTTGGAGCATTTGTAGGTGGTAAATTTGTAGTAGTTAGATTAGAGACAATTTGTATAATTAGTATGCTTAGCAAATGACTGTAGTATGAAGGTCATTTCATGGAAATAAAAATGATACGAATATTTCATTTGATGTATGGTACAATTTGAAAGTAAAATTGTTACAAATAAATCGTAGATTTAGGAATACAAACCATATATTAATCGAAATTGTTAATTAGATGGTACGATTGTTACGTGCTGTGTACTAAAATGGTTGATTATGCACTTATGTTAGGTACGCAATGGCTGGCATTGAACAATTGTTCGTGTTTTATGGGAGTGATCTCGTACGTGATGGGCCGTATGGGGTGGACCTGTCAAATTGCGAGCGGACCGTGATCCGGGCACCCGGTCTGAGCGCCATGAGCTTGTCTGAGCTACGGAGGTGTGTCCGTTCAGCGTTCGATCGACAGACCGCAAGGAATAAGTTACGGATCGAGGCAGTCTATGCCTCAATGGTGGATGATGGAAGGGAGAGCATATGGCAACTTCTGAAGGTGACCAATGATGCCTCATGGGCGAACTACATGGAGGTCGTGTGCAACCCTGATGCTGCGATATATGGGAGGCCAATGGTGTATGTCGAGTTCGTGGAGAGGGCAGAATCATCAGCCATGGTTGGTTCAGTTGCCGCTGGTGGAGATGTAGTGGCCGGCGGTCATGAAGACGCTTCTGCGGGAGAACATGTGGGCGAGGAAGTGGGTGATGAAGACGACAGGAGGCGTGCGGAGAATTTCCAGCCCAACGAAGGTGTGGACGAGAGGTGGTGGGCCGCCCGTATTGACTGTCATGAGTATCTGGGGGACCAGGTGGAAGAAGAGGGCAGCGAGGAGGAGGAGGAGGTGGAAACAGGCAGTTCTGGAGAGGACGAGGATGGCGAAGGTGCAACTGGAGGGGTGGTAGGTCGTGTTGTGACGACGGAAGGTGCGTACGTGTCGTCCAGACTGGACGACATCGCAGCAGCAGCCCTAGTTCTGCCACAGGGGGAGGAGGGAGAATGGGGGTTCAGCGAGGGTGCACTCTTTTTGGGGCAGTGCTTCCGTAATAAGAGTGCTGTCCAGCAGGCTATTGCTAGACATGCCGTCAACATAAGCCGGACGTATCGGGTCCACAAGTCAAAGCCGGACACGTACGTCGTGAAGTGTGTCGACGGGTCCTGTGGTGGCAAAGTCCGTGCACAACGGTACAAGGGCGTTGGCACGGAGTTCCGGATAACGGTGCTCCAAGATCACAGTTGCGAGCTTGCGGGCCCAGTACATAAACACCGCAACACGACATCATCGTATGTTGCGGAGCTGGTCGCGCACCTTGTCCAGGCGGATGTGTCAATTACCCCGAAGGTTCTAATGGCAGAAGTAGCGAATACGGCGGGCTACGAAGTGAGCTACAAGAAGGTTTGGCGGGCGAAGCGAAAGGTGCTGCATCAAATGTATGGGACGTACGAGGAGGCGTACGACCTGGTCCCAAGAATGCTGCATCAAATTTCACAATCAAACCCAGGCACGTACATAAACAGGCAGCAGAGGGCTCATCCTACGGAGGGCCCGAACTGTTTCATTCTTGACAGGGTGTTCTGGGCCTTCCATCAGGCGATACAAGGGTTCAGGTGGTGCCGTCCAGTGCTAACCGTAGATGGGACGTTCCTATCCGGCAAGTACAAGGGTACTATTCTGACCGCAGTTGCAGCCGATGCAAATGACCAGTTACTCCCAGTGGCATTTGCAATTGTGGAGAACGAGAATACAGATAGCTGACTTTGGTTCCTTTGCAATTTGAAGCATGCCGTAGTGCAAGAACGCCCTGAAGTGTGCCTTATCTCCGACCGCAATGCAGACTTGCTGTCTGCATTGCGAACGTTGCAGAACGGGACGCAGCCCCCCTTCCAGTGGACTGATGTGAAGAACCGCTGGTGCATGAGGCATATTGCAGCGAACTTCCACAGAAGGTTCCGTAGCAAGGACCTAATGAAGATGTTCAAGAAGCTATGAATGCAGAACCAGAAGCGGAAGTTCGACACCTTGTGGAGGCAGCTCGATCAGGAGGCTACGAAGCATGTGCATACAGAAGCAGGGGCCGTGGAGGGGGGCTCCACAAGAGTCGGGGTATTCTCACAATGGGTTCAGTCCAATGCTCCTGACTTGGAAATGTGGTCTTTGTTGCACGACACCGGTGGGGCAAGGTATGGGATCATGACAACCAACATGTCTGAGGTTTACAATGGTGTCTTGAAGGGCGTCAGATCCCTGCCGATCACGGCAATCGTGGCCGAGACTTGGAACCGTACCGTCGGGTACTTTGTGAATAGAGCCATGATGGCGCAGAAGCACCTTGAGGAAAACAAGCAATACTTTGAGGTCATGCAGGCCTTCATGGACAGGAAGATGGAGAAGGCTCAATCCCACATTGCTCAGCACATTGATGGCTTAAGGAGGAAGTTTGAGGTCCGCCTAAGGCAGAAGTATGTCATGGGTCACATTAGAGGGGAGCGCAAGCAGGTATGCACGATTGGTGATGAAGCATCGTGCACCTGCAATAAACCCCAGCTTCTGCACAAGCCATGCTCCCATGTGTACGCGTCCTGCGCTGTATGGAACCAGGCGTCGACACAGTACATCTCCAAGTACTACGACATGCAGCACTTGTATGCAACCTGGAGTGCAGAGTTCCATTCCTACGGGGTAGACATGCACTACAGGGAATTATGGCAGGGGGAGATAAAGTGGGTGCCCAACGATGCACTGAAGCATGCCGGTCGTGGAAGACGACAAAGCCGTCGCATCCGCAACGACATGGATGAGAGCCAGCGAGGGGATCGTGTTCGACGCCCGAAGTGTAGGCTATGCAAGACGATTGGCCACTCCCTCAGTCAGTGCCCAAACAGGCCGGCATCAAGCAACGCTCCGTAGTACCAACCACAATCCATATGTAATGTATTATTCAGAAGGTGTACGCTGAATTGCTGGCTCGATGTAGCTATGTCTTGCACATTACCATGTTATGTATGTTTTCGCACATTCCATATGTTTCCTTGTCGTGTGGGTCATATTCGAGTGCACATTTTATGTATGTTTTGGTACATTCCGTACGTTTCCCTTTCATTACATTTGTTGTTAATTATGTTGTTATTTGTTGCACATTTTGTTATAATGTACACTAAATTTTTATCCTTCTTTGGCAGGACATGGCGTTCGAGCTGCTAGACCCCCGTTGGGACGAGCACCACCGATGCCATGTGTGGTTGTCTGGAGACGCACACGGGCCGCCTTGCTTCGTCCTTAGGGGCCCCCGAGAGAACTGGCGTCTCGACCAGTGGTACATCCCACTACTGCGGGACACCGGTCTGCTGCCCATTGCCCGCATGTTGGATCTACCGCATGAGTTCCAGTATGATGCGCCATTGCTGTCCGCTCTCGTTGATCGATGGAGGCCGGAGACTCACACCTTCCACTTCCGGTGGGGGGAGATGACGGTTACTCTGCAGGACGTCACGATGATTACAGGTCTACCCGTACGTGGTGCTGCTGTGGTGCCACCCCCAAAGGCAGCAGATTGGAAGGTCCGTCTGGGTCACCGGTTCGGTCATGCGATCCGAGACAACGCAGCTGGGGTGCCACATGGATGGCTTCGTCGCTACATGACCTGTCCTGAAGACGCAGATGACGCCGCGGTGCGGACGCACTTCGTTGCATACCTGCTATATCTGTTCGGGTACATCTTGTTCCCTAGCACGACTGGAGACTCCGTGCAGCCTAGCTACATACATCTAGCGGAGTCCTTGGCGGATGGCTGGCCTGGTCAGCAGCCACAGTATAGCCGGGGATCAGCAGTTCTTAGCGCCACATACCGAGGCTTGTGTGACGCCTCGCAGCGTACCGCGGCCAGCGAGTCGGTCCTAGCCGCCTGCTACCTGCTCCTTCAGTTGTGGTCATGGGAACACTTCCCCGTTGGCAGGCCTTCCTTTGGTCGTCGTGTGCACCCTTATGACCTCATCCCGCAGTTGTACGGCATCGATGGTGGCGACGACCCCGTTGATGCGCCCACAATGGGTACACGTTGGACGCATGGTCAATTGAGGTGGGCCAGGGAGAGACCGAGACGTGCGTACACGGATTTCCACCAGAGGTTCGAGCTTCTGCCGTTTGGCGACGTAGTCTGGTGGCCATGGTCTCAACGGTTCATTGCGAACACGGCCCCCCACGGGTTGTCATCTCAGTGCGAGCAGGATCACAGGTACTGGATGACGACCTGCCACTTGGTGTTCGCGCACTGCGTCGAGCCATACAGCCCACACCGAGTCATAAGACAGTTCGGGCTGTACCAGCAGGTCCCTCCCATGCTAGGACGCCCTCTTGCGGATATCACCCACCGGTATGTCACTACACCCCAAATTTAATTACTGCATTAGTCTCAATGTCACTACCCTACTAATTGTGTAATGTCTGAATGAACTTGCAGGCAATCGAGGAGAGGGCGAGCGACAGAAGACTGGAGAGCCACACAGCGGACGTGGACAGACACGTGGCGTGACCATGCAGATACGATGGTTGTGGATGAGACACGGCCGGACGACCCCGACGACCCCTCGACGTACAGGGCATACCTTGACTGGTATACTCCACGGACCCGCAGTAGGCTTACTACAGGGGAGGTGCCACATCCTACACTTCAGGCTGTTCACGAGGCCGCTATACAGGAAGGTCCAGACCGTCATCTAGCGGCACGGGTCGACCAGGCGGTACGAGATTACTATGTCGTTACGCAGTGCAGGATTACGTTTGAACTGACTGTTTGTTTCACTGCAGGTGGACCGGCTACATCATATCGACGATGAGGCTAATGAGGCTATACGACGTAGGAAGTCAAATACCGAATCTCGGTGGGTAGGTTATATGCGCAGCATCAGCGAAACTGCAAGGGGTGCGATACGGGGCTTGAGTTGTGGTCGCCACCGAGATGACGTTATTGCTACACGCGGTGGCGGACGTGGCCAGGGACCACCACCTCCCTCCGCGCCGCCGTTAGCACCACCATCAGCACGGCCATCGACGTCGCGTCCATCCCAGTCTGATAGTCAGCCCAGTCGCTCGACCTCCATGCGCTTCGGACCGGCGGTTCGACAATTGCCAACTATTTTTTATCGGCTTATTTACCATTTATGTCTAACGACATGTTCGTCTTGCAGCAATTGCGACAGGATAGCACGCTGCTACGGAGGGCGACGTCATCACGGAGGGCGACGGAGGAACGACCGTGCTCTCCAGGACGAGGGGGCCCACTCCAGACGCTCGCTCGGCCTTCACGCGCTTCGGCCCGGCGGTTTGACAATTGCCAACTATTTGTTCATGCACTCGTTTACCAATTATGTCTAACCACATGTTTGTCTTGCAGCAATTGCGACGGGATAGCACGTCGCAACGGGCATCGTCATCACGGAGGGCGACGGACGAGCGACCGCGCTCTCCAGGCCGACGTGGGCCCACTCCAGAGGGCGATCCTGACTCGCCGGACGAACCAGAGGGGCCGATGCCCTCGTATGTCCCTACCGTGCAGACCAACCCAGATGATCGGGACCGGTGGTTTGGGCAGACCTATGAAGGCATGTCATCGCAGGAGTACATGTAGGACTACCCGTCGACATCGTCATTGCACCAGCCACATACCCCGGTATGCACTAACGTTCTAAGCTATACATATGAACAGTTTTTGTACTTTCCATTGCCTAATTCAGTTATACCATCTAAGCAGGACGTAGACACCTCCTTTGAATGGCTGAGCTCTATGATTTTTGGCCAGCCGTAGCAACTCTCCACAGAGTTGTACCCACCACCGCCTAGGCCACAGCCCCTCTCGTTGCCCCTCTCGCGTTGCAGATTTAATCTCCACAGAGTTATATTCACGACCTCCTCGTTGCCCTTCTCGCGTTGCATCTGTTCGCGGAGGTCGTTGTTCTCCTCAGTGAGACTCTCCATTCGGTACTCCAAGTCCCATATTCGAGCCCATAATGTATCCACATAACGATCAACATACCGTTCATGAGGAGGGTCGATCCAGCGGGAGAAGTCGCATTTTGCCATCTGCAAAAAAAAGGACGGTAAACTTCGCGGGTCCATCTGCAATACAAAAATGTAATATTACTAAATTGTACCCCGGGGAATCCAAGATCTGGACGACCGCGTACTCATTGTGTCTGCATTTCGGCCACGCTGGTTGAGCACGCCGACTTGGTATCAATCGGTACTGTGGACCGAACATATCCCTCCTTTCTAAGGGAATGTCGTCCTTCGGTGACCCAAATCCCACTGGCCCCTCGGCTTCCGACATGGTTTGTTCAAGCACGAAAGACAGGGTACTTCTTTGTTCGACTGAACAATGTGCTGGGACCCCAACCGTGCTACTTATACCAAACGAGACAACTTGCTGCATTCACTTCAAACGAATAAAAGGACAGTTCTCCGCATAGACGTGACATAACGGGGCATCTTTGCTCTGAGAGATGACAGAACAGGTCTGCTTTCACAGTGAAATGACAAAAGAGGCCAGCTTTGCTCAGTGACAGGACAACACAGTATAGCTTTTCGCAGTGACATGACAAAACGGGGCAGCTTTGCTCAAAGAGATGACAGATGACAGCTTTTCGCAGTGAAATGACAAAAGATGCCGGCTTTGCTCAGTGAGATGACAAAAGATGCCAGCTTTGTGCAGTGACATGATAAAACGGGGCAGCTTTGCTCAGTGACATGCCAAAACGGGGCAGCTTTGCTCAGTGAGATGATAAAAGATGCCAGCTTTGGGCAGTGACATGACAAAATGGGGCAGCTTTGCTCAGTGGGATGCCAAAAGATGCCAGCTTTGGGCAGTGACATTACTAAAGAGAGCAGTTGTGCTCAGTCAAATGACAAAAAGATGTCAGCTTTGCTCAGTGAGATGACAAAACATGGCAGCTGTGCTCAGAGACATGACAAAACGGGGCAGCTTTGCTCAGTGAGATGACAAAAGATGCCAGCTTTGCGCAGTGACATGATAAAACGGGGCAGCTTTGCTCAGAGACATGACAAAACAGGGCAGATTTGCTCAGTGAGATGACAAAACATGCCAGCTTTGCGCAGTGACATGACGAAACGGCGCAGCTTTGCTCAGTGGGATGACAAAAGATGCCAGCTTTGGGCAGTGACAGTACTAAAGAGGGCAGCTGTGCTCAGTGACATGACAACAAGATGTCAGCTTTGCTCAGTGAGATGACAAAACAGGGCAGCTTTGCTCAGAGACATTACAAAATGGGGCGTTTTTTCAGTGATATCGCAGCACTCCCATCTTTACTCACTGCTACGACCACGCGGACCAGCTTTACACGTACGAGTAGAGACAAAACGACCCCTATAAATTGGTATGCATTCCATTTCCCAGCGAACATTGCACATCCAAACCCCATACTACATCACGCTTCCCTTACCCAACCGGGATGGACAAAGGCAAGAAGAAGCAATGGGACAAGATGGTGAAGGATTGGGAGGAGACCCGTGACATAGCACGGTCAGCTGCGGCCCGCGATGCCGCCCGCGATGAGAAAATAAGGGCTATACAGGCCCGGGTAGAACAAGCCCATCGTGCTACGATGAAAGGTCCCCCCAGAGCGCCCGCGTAGCAACAACCCCATCCCGGATGTCCCCACCGAGCGTTCGCCATAACTACCATCTGAGGGGGAGACACTTCCCCTTTGTTGGTGCGGGGACGTGTGCAAGTTCTTTAAGTCTAAGCACCGCATCAGTCTAGGTATGCGTTACTGGGGTTGCGCAAACTACTCCAGTGACTACCCCAACCGCCGTTTTGACACCGCAACCTATCGGCAGCCGGTAACGACCACATGCACCATTTCCCCCCTACCTTTTCTCCTTCACAGCACGCACTAACAATATCTCCCATGTATTTACAGTCTCCGGAGCCCCTATGTGGCTACCGCAAATGGATCGATCTTGAGATCCACCCTGAGGACCAATGGACCCTCGACTTCGAGGAGTGGAATGTCACAAAGGAGAAGGAGTTGCTGGAGGAGGAGCGCCGCAAGCACGAGCACACCCTGCGTATACAGCGCGAGACGCAAGCTCATCTTGAAGCATGCACGCGTAGGGAGCGGGAGGCTCGCGAGAGGGAGCGCGAGAGAAAGAGGGAAATTGCGGCTAAGGCAAAAGAGGCCGCGGAAGAGTTCAACGCCGAGCGGGCAAGGAAGAGAAAGTGGCCCCGGTCCACACAGTAGGTCGTACGAGCAGTTGGGTGGGTTAGTCGCATATCATGCTATATGTTATGCATGTAATAAAAATCTACGCGGCATGTTACTCCCAACTGTATTATGAAGTTTAATATCTCGTATTTTCGCATTCCATGATTCACGTAGCACCTCATTTAACAATATTAACATAGCGGTCCTCACCGTACACGAATTCTCACTAACCTTCAAAATATCACTTACCACTTTATGTATCGACTGTTCTACGGTCAATCTTTCCTAAAAAAATTTACCAAAATTTTTTATGCATCTACAACTTACAATGAACATAATATTTTATTACAACTTTATCTGATTTTTACCCAGTTTATAACTACAAAATTGCCAAAACTTAAAACAATCACGGAGATTTCAAACCCTAACAACAGACCAAACCCTAAACTTCACTTACTATTGTATGTATCGATATTACTACGCTCAATCGTTCCTAAAAAAATTTTAGCAAAATGTTTTATGGATCTACAACTTACAATGAACATAAACTTTTATTACAACTTTATCAAATTCTTTCCCAGATTACAACTACAAAATTACCAAAACTTACAAAAATCACGGAAATTTGAAACCCTAACTCCAACCAAACCCTAACGCTCGGTGTAAACGCGCGCTCGGGGAATCAGTCGTGCGGTTGGACGTCCAGAGGCGCGCTCGGGCGGGGCGGACGCGCGCTCGGGCGGGGTGGGATGCGCGCTTGGGCGACCGCGGGACGGCAGACGCACGCTCGGGCGCGTATGCAAGCCGGTCGTGCGGTCTGGTACCGCACGACCGGATGAACAGTGCGGTCGTGCGGTACCAGTCCGCACGACCGGGGCACGTGGCGGCCTCGCGTGATCCCGCGCTCAAAAGGGGTCTAGTTTTGGAATTTTTTTTTCAGGGGGGCCAAAACTGGAATTTCGTGTATACATGGGTCCACATGTGTCCAAAATTTGCGGTTTGGGTGGGCACCGCACAGCCATCCAGCTTTGCACTAACCCTGCTCCTCCTCTTGCGAATGGGCAAGAGTAGTAAATAATTTTCACAATTCTAGCTACTTGCAACATTTATATCCATGTGTTCATTAGTCATTACACAACGGGCGCCGATGGCGATGCGTGCAACCATGGCTGCTGGTTGCTCCGGCCTCGGAATCGGTGTGTTGTTGGCCCTCCATCTCGCGAGTGCGATGACCTCCAGTCATCATGCACGATGTGCTCCATACGGACAAAAGCTATGGCTTCTACTTTCTGCCGTAGATTTTTTTCTATAATTATACTGTAGCGGTTATTAGATTTTTTTAATCAAAAGATGAGAAAAATAAAAAATAAAAATACTGATATATCTTTTAAGACAATACAAAGAAACAAGTGAAACAAAAAAACAAAAAAAAAGAGCCAAAATTAAGAAATTAGCATGTTCTAAGTAGCTTCAAAAGCTAAAATTATTTAAGTAAGGCTGTATTTGACAGGATCCATCTTTGCTCCAGCCGACGTAGACCTCGGCACTGCCATTACAAATTGTAATGGTATGATTTGTGTTGTGGCATCCCGTTACCGCGGTGGATGATTTTATGAGATGCCAGATGTATACTTGCATGAAGCTACGTTCATGCATGATGCATTGTTATATATATTAATGACTTGTGTGTTGGGACCGGGGATCACATTCCGGAGCCCTACTGTAGTACCGGCACTAGTTCAGGACACGCTAATTGCTATATTGTAGGCAGTTTAACATTGTTGCATCATATTGTAGGCACTTGGTACCGTCTATTGCTATTTTTTTTTCTCCCCATGCTACTTCCTATTACAATGTGCCAACTTTGCTACGTAACCACCAATATTCTGGAAACACGTGCAACAGCTATGTGCTGCAGGAAGATACAGTATTTTTGGGTGCTTTCAGCCCAAAATGCCCACTCAATAGGATAAGGCCGCTCCAGCTAGAGCCGAAAAATAAGACGTGATTGGGGAGGGATGCGGGCGTCCCAAAAATGGGCTCCCAACCTCCCGCGTTCTGGGGCAAGCCGGAGGCGTGTTTGGGGAGCAATCGCAACGGTAGCCGCGCAAGATAACCCATTGGAGCTCACGGTGATTCGAATATTCTCGAATACGTATCAAATGTCGTAATAGATACTAATTCGAATCGAACATATACTTAATTCGGTTGAATACGAATATCTTCTTATAACTTCTACAACAAATCTCGGTAGAACAAATTCCTAACGGTTTTACCGGATTTTGACTGATTACCGGTTTCAAGCCACCCAAATTCAAAATTCGGATCACAAAATCTGTCCGGATTTTTTTTGGGATTTCCAGTAACCGACCAGCCACCGTTAGCATAGGAAACATGCCGATACGAATCGAATAGTCTCAAATACAAATACGAACATTTTTAAATACTAATTTTGCTTACTATATTTGTATTTTCTCGAATATAAATATCAAATAAAATGAATTATCCGTTACTGGCTCCCACCCATAACGCTTACGGTGGACCATCTTCCAAAACTAATTCGGTTTTGCTGCAACAGTGTTCGTCTGACCTCGCATTGGGGAAACAGTGTCAGCCCATGCTAGCTAGCTCACTGTGCGCATCATTGCAGAAATAGGGTATATCGATCCATTGCATCCCACATGACTTTCAGTGTAGCGTCCAAATCTGTATGATTGCTGCTGCTGCTGCTGCTCCGACTCTAGAGTTATATTTTATGTACAGATGCATATGTATGAATTATTGTCATATAAATGATCACATCTTTTTTCATTTGATAGTAACGTTGTAATCAGTGTCTCGATTAGGCTAGGTTATATTGCCTTCGATTTGGAAAATTCCCATGTGCTCTTCACAAAGGTCCACAAATTCACCCCCACCTTGCATGTACTGTTGCATATTGCATCAGATCTTATGATGGCAAAGCCATAGACATCGTTTTCTTTTCTTTTTTCTTGTAAATTAAATGTCAGCTCAGGTAAAAAAAGATCCTAGTGCTATTACTGTTCCTTCATGCTAAAAAAGAAGAAATGAGGAGAGCCAGAAAGGCAGAAACTAATCAGAAAAGGTACAGTATCTAGCTCGCTTTAGGTATGGTGTAACATATCACTCTCTGAAAGTCCAAACCTGGTCGCTGCTAGCTGCATCATTACTCTCTCTCTCTCTCTCTCTCTCTCTCTCTCTCTCTCCTCTAGCAGTGGTGCATCTCCAGCAGGATGCCAAGCGGCTCTCAGTTTGGCTGGTGTTCTTCGCAGATGATTCCAGGTGACAAATGCTGCACTGTTGCTGTCAACAGTCAACACCAGGCAAGGTCTCGATGCTGCATGTGTGGTAATGCGCCATCAAGATGCGTGCTGACCGTGGTCAGAGCGCCACTGTAATTGCGTCGATCGGAAATGATTCTGTCGTGGCCTCTGCGCTGCGGAAAAAGGAAAGATCGCTAGTGCCCTGGACGGTGGTGCGCTTTGCATCTTCGTGTCTACAGCTGACACGCCGCAAGACTGACCGTATCCGGGATTCTGTAGTGTACCCCTCCTAGCTCGGCTACCGAAAGGCCTGCTAGCGCACAGAATTACCTAGTCCAGGGAAAACAATTTTAGTTTTAAATTTTTTTTAGACCCTTGAGAAATTTAAAGTTCAGAAATTTCAGAAAATATGAACTTTTTTGAAAAAAATCGGTCAAAATATTCAAAAACACCATTCAAATTCAAGAAATGTTGTCTCCCAAGCACCCAAGTCGCAACACCATTGTTGCCATCCTCGGCTACCGCATCCACGCCACCTCCCTCTCCCACAGTCGGCGCTGCCTGCCTCCCCCTCCTACATACGATGCCGCCCACATCCGCCTCCTGAATGGCTGTGACGTCTGTGGGTGGGATAGGGAAGGAGAGAGAGGGGAGATGGGAAATGGGGATGGGCCGCAATCGTTGAAGCATGTCAAGAAGAGAGGATGGACCTGTTAGTATTTTTCAAAACAGGCCGAAATTTTAGGTGAAATTGAGCTTTTTTAGGGGTGAGTCAAGAAAACCGAAATTTGCCAAAATTCGGAAAATTCAGCCCGAAATATTTTGCCTTAGCTAGTCTAATACTAGAAATTGAGCGTCCGATAAGCCTCACATGTAATATTATAATTGAGCCAGTCGTACTAGCTAAGTCGGAACGGATGATTCATGAGGGAATTTCTCCATCGCAAACTAAGGCTCCGTTTGAAAAACAAGAAACTCAAAAACACGGGAATAGGAAAATTGTTGGAATCGAATGTCATCACCCCTCCAATTCTAGTCCTACGGAAACAATAAAACTTCAATAGATCCCATTTGAGGTGTAGGGTTCCCACGTGAATCTTGTAGAAACTCGTGCAAAATTCTAGCGTGTGATATATGTAGACCTAAGGTACATACGTTGCAAAGGGGGGCAGTCGGCACTGCCACATGGTTAAATAATCCACACGCAGCAGACGCAGGTAGGGGTGGAAAACGGTAATGGATAATTTATTTTATCCGATATTCGTATCCGAGAAAACATGAATGTGGTAAGCAAAAATCCGTATTCGAAAATGTTCGTATTCGTATTCGAGAATATTCGTATCCGTATTTGAGAATATTCGTATTCGCATTCGTATTCGAGAATATTCGTATCCGTATTTGAGAATATTCATATTCGCATTCGTATTCGAGAATATTCGTATCCGTATTCGTATTCGAGACTATTCGATTCGTATTCGATTTATTTCTAGAACCCATACAAAATTCGTACAAATTTTGTGATTCAAAATTTGAATTTAGGTGATTTAAAACCAGTAACCGGTCAAAATCGGTGAAAAATTGGCAAACCCGCTAGGAATCCGTTTTATCCGATATTCGTATCCGAGAAAATCCGTATTCGAAAATATCCGTATTCGTATTCGATAATATTCGTATCCATATTTGAGATTATTCGAATTTGTATTCGTATTCGCTTTAAAAATATGAATTTGTATTTGAGACTATTCGATCGTATCCGATCCGTTACCACCCTCTATACGCAGGTGCCCTTGCCCTTTCAGAATTGTTCGCATGCTCATGCGAGATCTGATGCTGCATGCAGGCCCCTCGAGCAGGCCCCTGGGCCCTGCTGCTCCTGAGATATGCCTGATGCCTACGCCATGCGTGCGTGCGTGGCAAAACTATACTCTATCCTAAGGATCGATCGAGCAGAAGGACATGTAGATATCTAAATGGGGCGGGAATACCGCCACGCTCGGTCGTACTCAAAAGAGCCATGTGCTAGGAGACGACCTGTTCATATTAGTTTTTTGTTTTTGATTTGCTAATACAAATGTATCAATTTTTATAAGTCACTTTTATCAGTCATTACTATTCACCAGTCACTATTTTTTATTTTCATATATTGTAACGTATTTTGTATTTTATTATATCACAATTCCGTAAGTCGCATAGCAGTCCAAATGTTACAGTGTCTTTTGTTATCTTACATAATGCACTACTATTCATCAGCCACAGCCAAAAGTCATTAGTGAAACTCAATATAAACAGGCCCACCTTGTTAGGCTATTACACTACACTCGTTGCACAAAATTAATGGAATAATAGGCTATTACACTACACTCCTTACAAGCCATTGGAACATTAATCCTGGCCCAAAAGCGACATCTGCCTGGAAGCTTCTTCACCGGTGGCAGGTCCACAAGGGCAGTCTGAACCAGAGCTACATGCACTGGTGATATCTCCACAAAGCCTATCTCCACCACCGCTACCTACACCGGTGCCATCTATACGGGTGCTATTCTCGATGAAGCAACTTGCACCGGTGCTACCTTTACAGTCGACTACCATGAAGTCGACCTACAGCCGAGGTAGTAGGGGCAAATCAAAGAAGACCGATGATGATATCCCGTACCTGCTATTGGCCCGTAAATTCGTGCTAGGCGAGTCGATGATCGTCCCGGAAAAACGCCTCCTAACCCTAGGGCTTAGTTGCCAGATATTACACGTTTGGTATATGAAACAGACCAATAAGCCACAGGGAGAATAGCGCTCAAGTATCATTGTCCAATTCAGGCCAGATCATTTACAGCATGAAATTCATGATTGTGTCTTCGCGGTGACCTTTGAGGATTTATTTGATCTTTTCACGCTCAACGCTCTCGACGCCTCACTCGTTCGATGCTAGACGCTGTAAATATGTACAATCACAGTCTCCGTTCATGTAATACCGATATATGTCATATATAATTTGTTGCTTTTCTGTGTATATATAGATATATGGTGACTGAAGCTAGATCATCCAAATCACCAATTGGTTTCCTAGACCCACGCTTGGTCGCCATGGATACCATCAGCGAGGATGCATCCTTCGTCGAGAGGTATATTACAACAACACTGCTAGCTCACCGCGATAAGGAATTTGTTTTTATGCCCTACAATCAGCGGTTCCATTGGATTTTAATTGTAATTATACCAAAATGGAACAAGACAATATACCTTGATTCCCTAAGTAAGAACAAAACCGACTACACAGTTATCGGCTAATTACTCGATAGGTAAGTACATTTTCTCCATCATAACTATATTGTACTCTTTCTTTCCTTCTGAATGACTAAGCTAACTTTTTTCAAATTATGAAAGTCGTTCGCCACATACGTTGCAGAGACACGTGGCTTGACGGAAGGGGCCAAGCCCTTGCAACATGTTCTAAATTTTCGGGTATTCGCTAGTATACATTAATTAATCCTATACAACACTTGGTAGTAATGCCTCTTGAATTAACACATTCTATTTTTTGCAGTGCCACCAGCAGCAGTTGGGCAACACGTATGGATTCTATATTTGCCACCATATGAAACTACTACTCGATTCCTCGAAGATCACCAATCCTAAGGTTTGTCAATCTTCTCACAATTATTTCATACTTATCAGGTTATATATGTACACACATTGATATTCCTATCGACAGGCTGCGCCCATCTCTACAACTGCATTGCAACAGCCCGACCTTGCACAAATTCTAGGAGAGTGCGCGTACTTTTTGATGGCTAAAGTCATAAAATCAGATGGAGAATTCCACAACGTACAATGATTTTTTGTTTGGGATAAGATTGACATTGATTGTAATTGTGTATTTGTTAATGGATGTTTTATTTCATTTCAATTAATTGATTTGCGAAATGCATATTTTATGTTTGTGAAATGAATTGAGATGTGAATTGGATGTATACATGTACATGTTGATCTGCTTGTTTCAGAGGACATGGTTAGCATTTTCTGAGGCTAGCCAATAACAGAAATAGATTTAGAGTAGAAGAGAATAGCATAGACAGTTTTTAAAAACTGTCTGTGCTATTGATAATTACAGACGGTTTTTAACTAAAAATCGTCTGTGTTAGTTGATGATCACAGACGATTTTTAGTTAAGAACCGTCTGTGATATTTACACCACAAACGGTTCGAAAGCCATCTGTGATGACATCGTATCATTACTGACTCATAAATTCAGACGGCTCACAAAACCGTCCGTGATGACGTTTCTGAATTGTCTGTAATACGGTTTTCTGTAATAGTGTTAACTTTTTACCGGTCGTGCTAAAATTTGATTCTAAAGCAACAACTAAGACAGGTATAGCGTAGATATCCTTTGCAATTCTCTAACGTGTTGGATACTTCGGCCAATTTAATTTCTGCCACCAAGGATGTCAAAATCAAGAACTCCTGGGATCCCATCTTCCTCCAAGTAGTTTCCAATTCACTACTTGAGTGAATCTTTTGCTTCTTCCTTTCAGCAAATGAGTCATAACTTAATAAGCTCTCATAATCTGATATTCTGATTTATGGGAGTTATTGATAATTATTCCAAAAAAATAACAAATAACTGTTAAGAATAGTTATGGGAGTACATACCCAATGACACACTTCTGCAAGTTCTAGGAGTTGTCAATGTAGTGAGCATTAACAGCCATGTAGTGCTTCATCTTAAGGTTTTTAGTCCATGTATGAGTAGTAACAATGATTCTCCCCTTACTTGTCAAGTCAGCTATAAGTTTTCCCTTGTTTTCCTTGTGCATCTTCATGATATCAAGTCTGATTATTGTAGAAGCACTAGGCATCTTGAACAAGAACTGCAGACTATGTTGCAATTTTTGAATCAAACACGGTGGGCCATGGACAAATGATATCCATGCATGACAATCATTTTGGAGAGTTCATCTCTTGATGCCCCCTGATCAAAGGTGCAGTTCCGAATCTCGTCCTATAGTTAGTTCTTGACGCAATCAAAAGTCTTCGATGAATGTTCAGCTAGGGTGATGAAATGGTTGGTCTATTCCTCTTTGGGCATCATTTCAGATGGTCATGAAAATTGTCGTGTTTAAAATGGGGCATTAATGGTTTTCGTTATCAATACGATGAGTAACCAATTCAACTCGCTTAGAGCATCTCCAACAGTACGAGCTAGTTACTAGTTCTAAGACAACTTCTCCAATAGTACTAACTTTTAGCACATAGCTCATAACATAAATAGCCTCACATGACACTCTCACATAATCTTGGAATGTGTGTATGAGACTAGCTCTTGATCAAGAGATAACTTTTCTCTCTCTTCTATTAAAATATAAAATAATATACTTAGAACTAGCTCATAAGTCACTATTGAAGCTACTCTCTCTCCATTTATAATGTAGGTCGTTTTAGTCTTTTTATTTCATCTCTAAATGTAGGTCATTTTACAAGTTTCTAGACACTTTTCTCTCCAGTATTCCTATTATACCCCTGGACAATTACTCTTATGAATCAGTGATTTTCATTACCCGTGCCACTCCTTCCCAACAAAATCTTTATGCGCTACAGTGATCATCATTAAATTAGCACGAGTATATTACAATGGTCATGACCTGCATCGATCGATCAGCTAGCAAGCTAAGGCAAAATTAAAAAAAAAGACACAAGAGAATAAAATACAAGAAGCCGGCAAACATGCAAAAGAGCAGAACAGAAAGCTGTTTAATTTGTTGTCAACGGCCTTGAGCGCCTTTCTAATCCTTCTAGACTCTCTTCCCGTTTCACGGCTACGACACACGCTGGCGCGCACGTACGCGCCCAGGAACACGACAACACGCGCACGCGGGGCAAGAAACCATGGGCCGCGCTTTCTGCCGCCAGCGTCGCCGTCGTAGGTGGTGGCGGTGGTGGCGTTGTTGGTGTTGAGGAGGCAGAGGAGGTCGGTGAAGGCGCCGAGGATGTCCCTGAGCGCGTCGCGTTCGTTGAGCGCGATGTAGCCGAGGAGGAGGTCGTGGAGGCGCATGCAGTCGGCGATGCGGCGCGGGTCCAGCTCCAGCGCGTCGGCCATCTCCACCATGGACTTGAGGAACTCCGCGCGGGGGGCGTCCGTCGAGACCGAGATTCGCCGCACCGCGTCGACGTCGTCGTCCTCGTGGGCGCGCAGGGCCTTGGCGGCCGATGCGATGGAGGCGGGGGTGACGGCTACGTTGGAAAGTCTTACGACTTCCCAGGACCTTTCACGACCGGTTAGAGTCGTTGTAAAATCACTGTACCTTTGCCGTAATCATAACACCTCTCGATCACGTCAGCTGGAACTTTGCCGTGGTCGTAACTCCTCCCGACCACGTTTGCCGTGGTCGTGAGTCCTTCCGACCACATCTTGCGCAATCACACGACAAAACAAAGCTCTGTGTTTTTCCCTCTTTTTGGTCTATTCTCAATTGCTTGGTGTACAGAATACATGGCTCTAAGCCTCTTTTTATACCCGGCTGTTTGAATTCAACACGGGTTCTCAAACCTACTCCGACTCCGAGTCTAATACGACTTCGACTCTGTTTCCAACTACGACTTTGAATTGCGGCTGCACTTCGACTTCGATTACACCCAAATTTTGCACATGACTCTAAAACAAAATTATTTACAACAGGCTAGGCCCGGCGAGCGGGCGACGTTGGGGACGACCGACCTGCCACCGTGGGACTCGACGGCGTGCTCGGAGGAGTCGACGATGGAGTTGGAAAGGCCGGGGGACGCGAGGAAGAACCGGCGGGACGAGATGGCGGTGGACAGGCCACCGGCATCGGCCTCCGCCTCGGAGTCGTCGGGGTAGAGCAGCGCGAGCTCGTCTAGGAACGCCAGGGACGAGGTCGACTCTGAGGACGTCGACGCCGCCGACATGGACCCCTCCTCGCACACCGCCGCCAGCGGATGCGACATCGGCCGCCGACCACCCGAGGGGAAGCACCCCAGCATTGCGCCGCGCTCCGTGCTTCTTGGCACTCCTCTAATTAGAGAGAGAGGGGATGGAGGAAAGCGCAGGCGCATTAACACGGCCGAAATATCCTGTCCACGCAAGGACGCACGGATCCACCGTCTACCTTTCGATGCGCTACTGGTGTACGGACGTTGTGCACACGCCGGGTTGGGTAGGCAGCTAGGGTTTGAACATTTGCATGTGCACGCGATAGTATGTGGTTTGTGATAGATCCATTAGGGCTGGGGATCCCAAGATTCAGTTAGTTAGATCTTAGGTAACCGCTGCACGTAGGCATTATAATTAAGGGCCTGTTTGGATCCACCCAGATTTTAAAAATCTGGTTTTTGGAAACTAGGTGGGATCCAAACAGACCAGTTTTTGAGGCAGTTTTTAAAATCTACCTACCCAGATTCTTAAAAACCAAGAATCTGTTGATACCCAGCTTTTGCCAGTTTTTTTGCACAAATACCTATTTACCCTCATTAAAGACCACGCTGCATGCATGGCGGTGGGTGCTGCATGTAAGGGTATAATAGTCTATTGGCACCAATCATAAATGAAACCAGCTTTTAAAAACTAGGGGATCCAAACACCCCATCAGTTTTTGCTTAGAAACCAGATTTTAAAAACTAGAAGTAATAGCTGGTTTTTAAGAATCTGAAACTGATCCAAACATGGGCTAAGATCGAGACTGCAGCCAGCACCAGATCAATCAAATGACGCGCGCATTTATGCAGCTGGTTGTTGTTCATTTATCACTTCGGGGCCGCCGCGTCGCCCGCGGAGAGCGCCGTCGCCTCCCCGATCGTAATCTTCGTGCCGTCCATCACTCCGGCGCCGCCGCCGCCTCCCCCTCCTGTTGCTGCGGCGCCGGCGGCTGCGCCCGCAGCAATGTACTGGCCCTGCACACGTACGCGCACGCATAAAGCAGCCAAGCACACACGTGCGTTCATGGACAGGTAGGGACGTACATTTTACCTGGCCAGCGACGAACTCGCGCGGTGACGATGTGGCCGTCGTGGACGCGAGTCTCCGCGACGGTGACGCCGGGCTCAGCGGCGGCGCCGGTGGCCTCGCCGTGGGCACGACGCTGAGGCGCTCGTTACGCGCGGCCGCCCTCCTGCTCATCCCGTCACTGGTACAGCACGCGTGCATGCAACCAGTCGTGCACACTTCATGTGTCGTGGTCTACGTTACGTGGATATTTTTTAAAAGTCACGTATGATATACCATATCAAATACGGATACTTTGCCGACACGCTTCGATACGTATCTTATCCGTATTTATGATTTTTTTTTGAATTTTCAAGAAAAGAAAATAAATCCGATACTTCTCTGGTACTTCATGGACACCCCCTAATATGGCTGACCTACTATGACACCCTCCTTCAGTCCAGTAGCTCAGATCGAGTCAGCCCTTCAGAATCCCCCATTCCCCACGCTTGCCTTGTGCAACTACCTCCCCGCCCTCGCCACCGCCAAGATGGCGCTGTCGCCTCCACGCCGTCGGGAGACCGATCCCCTTCCCTCGACGCCGCCTAGCCGCGAAGATCACCTCGCGCGACTACCTCCCTGCCCTCGCCGTTGCCCAGACGACGCCACCATCCCCTCGGCGCTGTCGCCTCCATGCCACTAGGAAGTTGATACCCTTCCCTTGAGGCCGCCCGGCTGCGAAGATCGCCTCGCGTGACTACTTCCTTGCCCTCGCCACTGCCAAGACGCCGCCGCCGCCGCCGCCGCCGCCCCCTCAGTACTCCCTTTGGAGTGAGTGTGTGTACATACATACATACATACATATATATATATATATATATATATATATATATATATATATATATATATATATATATATATATATATATGGCTTCCTATATATATATATATATATATATATATATATATATATATATATATATATATATATATATGAGGCCTATTCTGAACTCCCGGGTGTACATACTTCCACTTCCAATGTACTATTTAAACGAATATTTTATACCTCTTTATCACTTTCGGTATACTTATATACTAATTTTAAGATACTCCAATGTGACTTGGTTGAAAAAAATTCATCAGAATCCTTTATTTTTGCTATATATCATTTTTCATATATAAAAATAATATATACATAAATTATGCTATAAAAGTGGATTTTTAAGAAATTTTCCATGGAACTCACTTTAGAGTATATTATAATCATTATTAGAGTATGCTCAAATAGATAAAGATATATAATAACACCATTAAAACTCTATATGAGAAGTAGAAGTACATACTCCTAGAAGTATGGAACCATTTTTACACACACACACACACAAGTGTTTCATGCCCCTACGTGCCTAGGCACCCATATCAATACTCATTGATGTGCTTTGAGATTCGTGACGTTTGACGTGGGTATCTTGACATACCCATAAAAAAGCACATTTGAGATATCAAACTCTAAAAGAAACTAAATTCAACTTCAATTTTATCAGTTTGAGTTACTTTCGTGGTATATACTCATTGTAGTCACATCAAATTCAAAAGTAGTTCAAACTAGTTTGAACTGAGTTAAAAACTCACTTACCATAAATATATCAAGAGTATAAAACATTTTCATACCCAAACTTCAAAAAAATTATCAATCATACACATGTATTAGACTCAATGGATCTTAATGTGGGTGCCTAGGTGCCTTAAGTAATTTTCATATATAGGAAGGCGAAATGGGACTCCTAGGAGTCCAGGCACCTAACCTATAAACCGTTCGATCAAATTGAGATGTGCTATTTTGTAGTAGGAAAAATTTTAACGGGTATACCCATTAGCCTACACTCCTTGCCGTAGTATTCAAACTCCTAATTGAATGCATGCAAATCGGATTATTAATTGCCATAAAACTGTAATATACCCATTAGCCAATACATTCCTTCCGTAGCGATTGAAACGGCTGATTGATTAGAACCTTTTGAAGTATGTGTGTAGAACCTTTTGAAGTAACGTGAAAATATTTATGTGTTAAGATCATTTGGTGCCATATATAGATTTCCTGCCATTACCATAGAGTTGGTATGTGTATGGCATGTTATAAAAAAACGGGTATGGCATGTTATCTAAAAAAGTTAAGCAAGTCCGAACTAGTTCTCCTGAATACGTTTCCTGAATACGTTTGTATAACAAAGATAATACGTTAGAACCCTAGTCTCCTGAATACGTTTGAATACGTTTGTACGTATACACATCGTTTGCATGTGTATTGGCCATGCAGACGAATGTGTTAGAAAACGGGTATGGCATGTTATCTAAAAAAGTTAAGCAACTCCGAACTAGTATACAAATGTCCGTCCGGAGGTATGCGCACACAAATCACTCAAAAACCACAATTGTATATACTCAATACGGACAGATAAATCTAAAGTGATATGTTGTATCAAGTGCAAGAATTTCATTACAGTTCAAACAGAAAATGGTAACGAAAATTTAACTCATTATTGGGAAAGGAAAATCCTAATATCGAAGTAATACTAGACAGTAGTGACACATGTGGATGCGTAGTGTCCTGGTAACTTACACTTCTGACACACTTTTTGTATCTTGGATTTGGAAGAATTGTCCGGATTATAAGGGCAGCTAGTTCCGTAATGTCCCTTCTGGTTGCAATGGGAACACATGCGTTTCTTGGTAATAGGACCATCTAATTGAGACTTATACCTTGTTGATTTGAGACGTCCACGCTTCTTCCGATGATCAGGTGGAAGGATGGGGTCAATCTCTTCGTCTTGATTAATGGAGTCATCGTCTTGATTACTAGAATGGTCATCATTTGAAACTGTAGCCTCATCAGAATGAACAATTTCTTTCAAAGAAACATTATGTGTATGTAACTCTTCAGTTTCAAGCGTATGAGTCATCTTAATCTCCTCTATTGCTTGTGTTATATGCCTCATAGCAATATGGAATGCATTAATTGACACATCGCCCTTATTAGACAAATCCATACATGCATTAAAAAGAAGGGTATGGCGGTGTGTCCTCGAAACAGCAGCATCATTGTCATTTATGAATGATTCAAAATGACTTCGAGTGCCTTCTCTAGCATGCACAGTCCATCTTTTCAGAATATATTTATTTGGAATAGTTGTACAACCAATATGAGACATAACCTGGAAAGAAAAAAAAAGTCAACATACTTTTAATAAAATTTGTAGTTAACAATTGAAATTGAATGAAATAATGTAGAATTATAACATACCTTGATTATGTGGCAACAAAGTATACCCATGTGTTCGAATAGCTTGCAAACACACTTGTACTCATTACATTCCTTGTTTGCATGAACCTCAAATGACAAATTAGACCATGAGTCTCTTGGTTCACTATCCACATGAACTGTAACATATGTGCCATCCTCTCTGATTTCATTAATAATGTAAGATGCACTCATGTAGACTTAGTCGCTAAACTTTTCGAAAATGGTGTTTGTGTAAATTTTTGAAGCTTTCTTTTCGATTGGAGAACCAGATCTCGTACATTTTTTGTCCTGATAATTAAAAAACATGATAGGTATCATTTGACACTCATTAAACTACCTTAGTAGTAAGCAAATTCATAAGACATGAAAAACTTACGTGTGATGTGTTGAACTCCTGTTTGTCCTCGGCTGCAATTCTATCAGCAATAAATTTTTCATACTGGAGTACAAAGTTATACATGGTAGCCGATGGAGAAACATAGCGTTTGAGTACATGATTCATACTCTCACTACGTTGTGTGGTTAACATTTTTGCGAAGAAAAAATCTTTGAAATAAGGCGACACCCATCGACTGCGATCATCCCATACCTTTTGAAGGTATGCGTTGTTGTGCAGATCGTACTCATTTAGTAGAGACAGCCAACCACATTCAAACTCATCTATAGTCATTGTATGATTCAAAACACGGTGAAATTTATCCTTAAAAACTGACCTGCTGTTGTAAATAGTTCCCAAATGTTGTTTTGCCTTCCGAAGGACATGCCACTTACACCACCGATGAACAGTATTTGGAAATACTTCCGCTATAGCATTTTCCATAGCCTTAGATTGGTCTGTTGGAATAGAGGAAATGAGTATGTATTTTCAAAATGCAAATAAAAAAAGAAAGCATGTCAGTTTGTAAGTAATGTCAATTAATTTAAAGAATATACCTGTGAGAATACTAATAGGGTGCTTATTGTTGACAGCTTGTAACATAGTTCTGAACAACCATTTGAATGCCACGTCAGTTTCTTCCCTAATTAATGCACATCCAAAAATAACGGTCTGGAAGTGGTTGTTGACACCCACAAAAGGTGCAAAAGGCATTCCATAGAAATTTGTTTGATACGTGGTGTCAAATGTCACCACGTCGCCAAAGTGCTCATAACTTAGTCTAGACCAAGCATGTGACCAGAAAATGTTCTTAATCTTGCCATCACTCCCGACATCAATAGCGTAAAAGAAATTTTTGCTTGATCTTTGTAAGTCTGTAAAAAATTGTAGCATCTTCTTGACATCATCAGTACTCTCATCTTTTCAGATGGCACGCTTGACACCTTCGAAATACTGCCTTGTGAAAGGTAACATTGATGCTCCTCCGTGAAGGCCACTAATGTAGCCATACATTTGAGTTGTGCTGATGTGATTTTCCATAAGATTTTTCATCACGCATCTTGTTCCTTCATCGATGTTGTTGTGCGAGCCCCAGTGACGCGCCATACCTACAGTACGTAATTTTGTGAATTAACATTCTTATCCTTTTATACGTGTTGTACATTGGGTCAACTCTGTATCAAGTATGAACAAGTACACTGATAATTTATACAACAGGGGAAATAAACAGATTAATAATACATTTCTAACACTAAAAAAGATTCAGTCTTGAATTATTTAGAAGTGCAGGCAAGAAATTTCGGGGAAAATCTTTACTCTTTCAAGATAAAATATAAGGTATGTATGACATCAACAAAGTTTTACATCCAGCCAAATGTGATGTATTGACACATAGCATTATTACAATCCAGAAAGTATCAAGCAAAAAATAGTCTCGTAATAGAACAAAATATTCTTATTTTCAAAGCATCGTTCAGTAGCTTCTCAATGATCATTGCACTGCTTCAATAATTCTTTGACGAAATCAGGTGGTGACGATAGATTAGATTCCAAGGTAAGTATGTCCATCAAAATCTCCATTCTGAAAGTGTCCATACAATCCTATAAAAATATCGTGAACATGTTTAATACATTGGTTAGATGACAGAATGATGTTGCAATGAGATAGTGAATGTATGGGAAAAATACCTGATTTATATCTCGTACACACATATTACCATCCCAGTTCTTCATGAACTGAATTGTGTATATACCACTGTCAACTCTGCAAAAATCAAATTGGCAGTGAGTAAATACAACTTGAATGAATCTCCCGCTTATTTGATAACTTGGGTATGAAAAGATAGTTGAGTTACATACTCAGAATAATGTGTAGGCACAATAGCTTCCTTACAATCCCACTTAGTAATGTCTTCGCTCCAATCACCGAAAAATAGCGCCATGCATTGCTGCACGGCTTTGAATAGTATGGGACGAATCCAAACGTGATTACTGCCAGTATCTATGTCTTCACCCTTACCAGTCTTGTTTGAATCGAGTATGTGCACCATTCGCTTACGTAAGTTAAATGCATAGCATGACCAATGGTTCATATCACATAATGGGACAAAAATCTACATAAAGTTAGAAATGAGTAATTGCCCATATATGTTAATGAATAGCTTTACTATGCGTAACATGAAATGACTTACTATTTCGCACTTGGAAACATCATATTCGATTGCACCACCGGTGAACTGGACCCGAAAGAATTCGGGGTCCCACCAATTGTCTGAGGCAATAGCACGCATCTACATATAAAAGTCATCCATGATTTAAATAGTGTTACAATGGATACATGATAAATCTGAAACAATATGTAAAAGAGCAATGGTTGAAATTATTCTTATTGAACTCACAGCAAAATCCGGTTCTAGAAAGTGGCGCCATCCATTAGCGGGTGTATTTCCGAACATTTCATATTCCTTCTGTTTCATTCTACGTGTGTACAAAGTAGCAATTGTATGGTCCAGTTTTTCATTTCCTGCAATGAAAATACGTAGCTCCATGCCCGTCACAGTTATGTACGTTGGAGTGTCATGTGTGACCCATGAAGATCTATAAATACAACATTACAAATATACAGTGAAGTGAATAATTGCCACATAAAAATGTTTCAGATGGAATATACAGTAATGTTAGGTTGACATACCTAAGAGAGTTGACATCCTGGTATTTGTTAATCCAATTAATTAGAACCATTGAAATATATTCATGCTTAACACGAACTGGGATAATTATGCTGGCTTGGAAAGGTGTAACCGTAGGCGGCATGAAACGTTTGTTACCACGAAACTGCTCAAAATCTAGAATCCTAGGCTCTGGATACTCACGCTTGATACCAGTTACAGGTCTGATATCTCCTTTGCTGTTCTCAATGTATATATCTTGTAAAACAACTAGACTTGACACTGCAATTTCACGAGAACGTGAACGTGGAGAAATGGAAGACTTTTTTGGAATAATCTCTGGAGAAACTTCAGATGGGTGAATTTTACTGATCATAGGATTTCTGTAACAAATTTCTGAAACTCAAGAATAAACAGTTGGTCATACAATCACATCGACAATGGAAATGATAAATAGTAATGACAGGGATAATATGATTGAAACCTAACCTTGGGTTTGCAATGGAGATAAATCGATACCTATATCGAATGATGGTTGGTCCAAATCAACATTCCTCTCCATTCTAGGTGGAAATAGAGTTGTCTTCGAGGTATCTCCAGACTCTTTATTAGTACGTACAGAACGGTTCAAATCAATTGAAGCATTTGACCTAGATTCAAGTACTACTGTGGGAGTGTATTCTTGTGCAGAGTTAGAATGATTTGCTGAATTATTGTAGGAGGGTCTATTGCTTGTAACATTTGGTGCACCATCCACGTTATTATTAATCTCCACGTTGTTAAGCTCTTCGTTACAAACAGGACCTATAAAAAGTGACAAAATATGGACATAGTATGTCCAAAATGTAAATTATGACATTTAAATCTAGGCACATTCGAATTTAAATAATACCTGTCTGGACATGAACGTGATGTTCGTCAATATGCTCTACTTCATTGTCAAAGGTACAAGTATACCCATGAGACAACTCATCTTCATTTGTGTTGGTTTTTTCTGCGTTAGCCAACAGTTTGCAAGCTTCTGCCACCTTTACAATATCTTCCCTTGCCTTGTCTAGATTGCTAATACAAGAAGCCCAAAGAACGTTCATCTTTTTGGCATGTTGGATTATATGGGCAGCATGCTCTATTGCCTACAACAATGATTATACGCATTGGTAAACAACATATTAACTAGAGTATTTGTCAACGCATTTCTTTGGATAAACATTGTATACACCAACATGTTCATATGTGCTTAAAATTAAAGTATTTTGAATAAAACACCTGTGATTCTTCCTGAATATTCACGTTTGATGGGCCATCACCCTTGTCTTGGCCTTGTTTGGATTTAATGAACTCATTAGACCTTGTATAACATACATTGAGTTTTGGACAAAGCTGCAACAAAAATGAGTATGTCATGAAATAGAAAAATCATTACAATGGCAGCCATAAGTATTTATTATTTTTGGGATATCGATTTGCGTACCTGCATCTGCCCAAACTGTGTAACCGTGTATTTATCCTTCAATGTAAGGTCAACAATGCACCTTTTCTTGATGCTGTCACGATCATAAACAACAATTCGTGGGAAAACATCATGCGGAAGACTGAGATTTCCAAAATCCAAATTGTCTAAATAGAAAATCTGAAATGGCAATAGAAACTTAAATGAATATCTGTTTGTTCACTCGAGGAATCTGTTCAACGCTTGATAAAAGAATAGAGAAATTAAAAAAAAAGTTCAACCATGCAAACATATATGAGTGCATCAAAAGTTCAACCATTGATATGAAAAAATTAAATAAATCCAATCCCATCCCAATCATCACATCATGAAATTTGACATCGAGTATTAGAGGATTGATTTAATTCCAGTCTTCATACATGGGAAGCCGTTCAACATGGCACCGCACTTCAACATGAAATTTGACATCGAGTATTAAAGTTCAACGCATTTCGTCTTGCTGCTAAATTTGCACTACACTTGATAGAAAACATGGGAAGCCCTTCAACATGGCACTTTTGACGAACTATGAGATTTCCGACTCATATATACAAATATAAGACGAAAAGATTCAAAGTTGTATGCATAGCTATGATAAAAAAAAGGGTATGTAATTTTTATGGAAGTATTAAAAAGAGCTATACATGTCTGGCATTCTTGAGTATACATTCGGTCAATAATTTGTTAGTAAACTAATTAAGTGTCTATTTGTAATCCAGTAGCTCTACCGTGTCAGTACTATATAAAGCCATCTTTGTTCCTTATATGACTGAATGTGTCAAAACTTGAAACCAAGCTAGCTTCATTTGTGCTATTACTTTAGGCACATGTTTCCTGTGGCAATTCCAGATCCACATATCATAGTATTTCATTGCACTCCCCGTATAAAAATGACATCAAATATGTATTCAGAAAACCAGTGAAAAACAAAAGCAACATGGCATCATACAAGACAGTATATATGCTTGATTATTTATCCAAAACACTTAATATATATGAACAATCAGATGTGTACCATGTAAGACAAATCATAAATGCAAATTATTTAGCAAAGAACATAGTACAACTAAAGAACAATACATGCTATAGTATTCTAAGGTTAAGATGTATATGTGTGTTACCTGTAGAAATATTAAACATCCATTCACATATCCACATCTTTCGCCATCTGAAAATTTTTTTTGAACGTCTTGAGCTGCTGCAATTAACTCGTTCAAAACATACCCGGACTAGTTGTAGCTAGATATGTTGTCCGGATTTATGAGGGCTGTGAAATATTTCGGACAAATGTTGTCCAATAATTTCTGAGGAGCAAGGAATTTAGTCATAACAAGGATTAGAAAAGCAGTTTTAAAAGCATCCTTGTCTTCCTTAGACATTACGCCTCTATGGTTTTTTGTAAGAACATCCTCCAGTACAGCTCTGTTGACATGCTTGTAATCTTCAACCTTCAATCTGGTGCATATAAAGCTCTAACCTGAGCAATTACTTCACTGCTAGGAGGGTCCAAGTCCTTTCCAGATGAAGGAATTCCAAGAACCTTCTGTACAACATGCTCAGAAAAAGGAAGAAGAGTACCATCTCCAACTTGTAATGCATGAGTATCACAAGAAATTCTAGAGAGCAACCAATAACTTATTGCCCTATGTGTTGTAATCTCCGGCATATTCAACAAACCCCCAAAACCCATTTCATTTACTAAACGCTCTTTCTCTCCCTTGAAATCCTTAATAATTGATGAAACAGAAGACGGAACGCATCTAGACACAGGTGGGACATATTTTTGACCTGTAATATTCCTAGTAGGTGGGCACACGAAGTCGTCATCATCAGAGTACGATGCTTCAGGTCTAACTCCATCAGTCACGGAATTGCGCCTTCCCATTCGTCTAACACTTGCACCACGTGGTAGCCTCGGCATTCTGAGAAAACTCTTTTGTCCTGCATACGAAATTGAAGGATAAAAAACAATGAGACAAGCAGTACAAAATGTAAAAAAAATTCAATCAATTTTTTCTAGCAACACAAAAAGCCCCAAGAATTATTCTTCTGACAATTCAATATGATCAAAAAAGTGAATTACAAAAGGAAATGAGGACAACATCCTATTATGGCAAAAAAATATATACTCTTTTTGTCTGGGAAATGTGCAGCAGAAGCAAGACATATTATTTAAATAAGGTACAAGAACAAATTTTACTTCCCACATTGCACACAAGATCCTGTAGAACAATTTTATTCCCTAATTATACTAAAACATCCTGTATAGCACAGGTCGATAAACAGATTGAGATGCAAATATAAGCTTTGCAAATCCAACTAAAATTGTACAAACAACACAGTATTCAAGTTACTAAAGATTTTCCCCAGGGACATGGGTCCTAACTTAACAATTACTGTTTGCTTAAACATGGTATGCAATATGCCAATACAATGGATACATAAATGAGTACAATAAGAGAGGGCTGTGAATTAGTGACATTATGTTTGGGTATAGTATCTTGTTACTCCCAGAAAACTGATTGATGCGGTTAATGCAAGGAGCTACAGTGACTGCATTTCAATGTTTGTCTTCTACAAATTAGAGTTATGTCATCTAGTTTTGCTCTTTGTTAGGCTAGAGACCATGCAATCTTTTCAATTGGTGCAAATCTCCTTACACGAAATGGGAGTGTAAAATCTAACTGGAAGCGTCATAAGCTGAAACATGCAATAGTTAATTCCCCCCCCCCCAAGCATGCTCCTCTGCCTTGGCAACCTGATGCTCATTGTGCAATGAAATGACCTAAAACAACAGTCTAGAGCTATGAACAAAACAATATCCCCAACTGGATCTTAACAATTCGGAGATCACGCGAGATCATAGAACCAAACATACTCGACAACCATCACAGGCATAGCCGCAAATACCCAACAAAATTAACAAGCAACCGGGCCTAACTGAACAAGCAACTTACCCAGCAAATATCCAAGCAAAAACTTCTTTAGTGACATTTTGGTGGTGACTTGCAGATGGTAGTTCAATACAAACAAAAGATTGATTCAGATAATACAGATGTAAACTTTGACAGGTAATCTTCTACTTTACAACACAAGATCGACAATTTAAAAGAAAACAAACAAAAATTGGTTCAGAACCGATTAAAAAGAAGCAATATGGACAAACAATTAGAATGAAATTCTACAGACCCGAGACCGACCTTTCGCAATCTAAATTTCTAGCATCCCAGATAATCACATATCATATTATTTCATGGCACTCGTTGTAGAAAAAGTACAGAACATACAAAAACTTTGCAATCTCTATTTTCAATATACACTTCACCTCAAAACCAATGAAAGAGAGATTGACATCGATGACATCAAGAAACTAATCTTTACCAAAACACTCTCATAGCGAACATACCTGGGATGATGAACCAGAAACCAAGACGATAGCACCGATCGGCAAAACTTTAACCGGATTGAAGAGCCAGAAACGATCGTCAGATATTGGAACGAGGAAGATATCATATGACACCGAGCTTAATAAAATCAATAAGAGATATTGGAATCAAACTTAAATGGAAAGAACATCACACGGTTTAATCCTTTATCATAGAAAAAAGGAATCTCATTTATTGGAAGTTGAAAATGCTATCATGGTAAAATTTGCGTTGCTATACATAGAAACAACTCTTCACACTGCTATAACCACGTCAAGAATCATCATTCCGTACATATGGAAATAAATCATCGATTGACCCTTTGTGAAAGGAAACAAACTGACAAAATACCCAAATTCTAAAATAGTTGAAATACAAACGATATGGGTGGCGGCGGTAAGAAGCTGACGTGGTTGAGGCGCCGCGGTGATGTCAATCGGGTTGAGGCGAGACCGCCGGCGGCCTCACTTGACGTCGGATCCATCATCGGTCGAGATCGCCCTAATACTCGCCAGATCTGATCTCTTATTGGGCCGCTGCCACCTTTGGGACGCCACCACCTTCCCGGATCACCGCCGCTAACTCCTCAGGTCCCCGCCTTCTACGGCAACCACTCTTGGGTCGACACTAGCCTCCTGGGCCGCCACTGTCTGCCGTCGTCTCCAATACATGGACGCGACTCGGTGTTGTGAACGACGGAGCTGGCCTCCGGTGAAGCATCCGCACTCGATTTGGGGGGAGAGGCGAAACCGGGGGAAATGCTCGATTTGGGGGGAGAGGCGAGACCGGGGGAAATGCGAGATTTGGGGGAAGATGCGTGACCGAGTGAAGGAGATTCCAATTTGGCCCAAACAACGGGTCTAGCGCCGCGCCTCCCAACCCGTTAATCGTCTTCTCCAGGCTAACTGAGCGTGCGTGATCGGACGGCACAGGAATGAGGAGTCCGGACACCTAGGAGTCCTCAATATTTTTACTATATGTGTGTGTGTGTTTGTGTCTAAAATAGGTATGTATTATGTGCGAAACAAATTTAAGGGCACCATGGTGTCTGGCTACTAAGCCTCCCTACTTTTGGATTGCTTTTAGATACATGCAAGTACAATGATATATAATATATCAGATAAACCCGTTAATATTCATCATTTATTAATTCGAAAAGGCATCAATTTGGAAAGTAAGTCATTGATTTAATATGATTTAATCATGGAGCTTGGGCACCATGGTGCCCCTATATATATATATCGCCATATCGGCATTTTGGGAAAATGGCAAATTGCGATATCGCGTATCCGTATCTTGTCCCGACTTCATCTGTATCGGCCAAAATCGCACGTGAGCATCTCTTTCTCCGTACTCTCTCACAAACAAACACAATTCAAAAATTTAAACCAAAAATCATAAGCCACAACTTAAAAGAATTCACCTACATACATTCAGCTGTGACTTTTGATTATTTTTTTTTTGGATGTGATTTTTGGTTAACTACGAGAAATTGAAAAAGTAAGTAACACTCACGTTGAGAAATCATTCTGTTTAAAGCGGTTTTTACAGTAACTCTTATAAATGACTTATAAAAACTACCTTCAAAAACAACCTATTTAAAAACTAGCTTGTAAAACCCAAAAACTAGAAACTACTTAGAACAGATCTAAGTCGACACTTACCAAAGCAGTACATATAGTATGTGAGTTTAGGGCCGGCTTGAAACACATAAAATTCACAAAAGAAGAAAAAGAAACAAACATTTGATTAGAGGAAAAAAAACCAAATTCCCAGAAGACAATTTGTACAAGACCGAAGGTGAACACGAAAAGAACCAGAGCGCAGCTGCTCTGCTCTCGGAGGCGCACTTCCGGCGACCTCCCAAAAGTTTCTACTCATCATCGCCGGATGCAGAGTAGCAGCAGGTGGGTTGCTTGAGTCTTGCCTCACCGGCGCTTGTGGCCGCCACCGTGGTGGTGGTGACCGTCGCCGCGCTCCCTGCACCGAGGCGAGTGGCACGGCTCCTCGTGTGCCTCCTGCTCCCGCTCCCGCCTGGAGGACGACGACGGGCGCCTCTTGAAATGCTGCTCCTCCTCGCTCGACACCTCCTTGCCGTAGTAGTCGCTCGCCGCGGGCCTCCGCCTCTCCTCCTCCACCGCGGCCGTCTCCCGGTGGTGGTGATGGCTGCGGCGGTCGCCGTCCGCCGCAGCGGCGCTCTTCTTGGAGGAAGACGAGGACGCCGGGGGCTTGTCGGAGGAGGCCCTGCGGCTGCGCTTGGCGTCCGCGGGGTTGCCGTCGCCGGGGAAGCTGATGCGGGAGAAGACGCTGCCCTTGGACTTGGACCAAGGGTCGGCCGCCGCCGCCTTCGCGTGCTCGGCCTCGTGCCGCGACGGGGGCGGCGGCGGCGGCAGGAGGGGCAGGTCATCGTAGCGGTCGGAGGAGGAGCGCTTCTTGCCGGAGCTGGAGGAGCGGAGCGGGGAGCGCCGGCAGTACCGGTCGGGGCTGGGCGGCGGCGGCGGCTCGCGCTCCGACCTGTCCGGCAGGGATCTCGACCTCTGCGAAGAAGAAAAACCGAACATGGGACCACAAGTCAGACTCATGCTTCCTCCCACTTCCCCAGAGACTCTATCCTAACCAATGGATCGAAATCGTACGGCCAAGGACTATTCTAAGCTTTGCTGCGTAGCCCATGGCCTACCCGTGAACACAACATTATCCGTTTAGTAAGGTAGAAGCTACGCATGAACAACATTATCCGTTTGATTGTCCTGGAGAGTTTGGCATCATAATTCTTCTTTTTTAAAAAATAGTCGCTTAATATCGCATCGTGGTGCTATAACACAAACCTTTGCGTTGTAGTTCTATCTACATCAGGTATTGTGAAATGTACTAAATAAAGCCAGAACGAAAAGAATCAATGATGTTTTCTTTTTTGAAAAAGCAAACATAAAAAGGGAAAGGAGGCCAAAAAACCCTTCTTTAAGAACAAAATCTCAGCGCAATGAAAAATAAAATAAATAAAGCCAAACAAATGCTCTTTCTCCCTTATGGACGCTATCCTGTAACGAGGAGCCCGGGAAAGCAACGAGAAGGAAAAAGAACATGGAAGGCATGTGAAGGAACGCTATGAACAGACAAGTGGTTTCTTTTCGGTTACAGCAGATGACTTATATTGTGGCCGCCAATAACTTTAAGCCTTAACATAAGTGTTTTTATGAATAAATCGAATAACAATAAATCAATTTAAAAATATTATCCCGATAAGTTATTTCAAAAAGACCATTTGGAAAGTAGACTCTATTCTTTTAGACTTTTAGGTTATTTGAAAGTAGAAATAAATAAGACAATTTTTTGAAGCGAATTCTCCAAAGGATTTTTAAAATCTAAAACCATATGTACCATCTACGTCAGCATCTCTGCCCCGTCGTCATATCAAAAAATACAGACAAAAATCATCAGCAGCAACAAAAAACCATCAGCCTAAAAGAACATAGTGAAAAGAAGGGGCCAATAGCAACATGGCATCGCCGCACAACTCGGACCGGCGACTGCTTCTAGTGAACCCCGAACCGAGCAAATCGGCCTTACTGGGATCAGCCAAGAACAGTGCCCATTCGCATTCGCGTTCACGGCAATAACGCGTGCACACAAAGGAACGTAACGGAGTGCCTTTCTTGTTGGTTAACGTCAGAATCGACCGTGCAAAAGGCATGGCTCCATCTATTCCTCTCTTGCTGCCCCTAGTGGTGCTGCCATCGCTACCGCTGCTGCCCATATGTTTACCGTGGAACTGATAATAGTACATAACTTTGCAAGATAATAGATTGACAGGAAAAGACATACAGCCTTCGGCCTCATCGAGGTACTATCGTTAATGGCTCCTGATGATTTCCTTGCTTCCCTTTGAGGCTCCCTCACCCTCTCGCGGGAATGGTCACTCTCCCTCTCCCTGCAAAAGCAAAACAACAGAGATTAACGTTTCGAAAGCTCAATGAAATTAAACGACTGAAGCAGCTCCTATATGACGACTGAAACATTCAGTTTAGTATAAACGGCCCAGGTCCTCATGCCATACTAACATTCCAAATGCTAACTATTCAGTATTGAAGAGATTATGTAAATCATGCAAGGTACCAGGGTACAAGGCTAACAGAAGCTACTTCATGTAAATGCCATCTTTTCAGTCATGACATAGACTAGCATAACAAGGCAAATCAAAAATGGGGAAAACGAGACAAACATTGGCATCAAACTCTTATTACAGAATGAATTGCACAACCTACTGTGCCTTACCTTGTGCGGCTCTACCACACAAGGCTTCTAAACATGAAGATTAATCTAGCAGGTCCGAAACTTGAAAGTTAAAAAATGTTAGTAGTTTTCACAGAAGCTAGGGATGAAACTGTGGACGAACTTTCAGGAATATGGGACTTTCATGGCACAAGAATTTTGCGCTTAGGGACATAAGTAGCACGTTCAGTCACTACAAAATTAAAAGCTACTTAAAAGCCAAAATAAGCTCTCTTTTTTCCGAAGCACATTAGGGGATATGACCCCATGTAGAAGAAATTGCAAAGCCCCTGCAGAGGGTAAATACAAAACAAAATAATCACCCAAGTACCCAACCAATTAGAATCAGCCAAGATGACTTTACATGTCTAATGGGATCAAGTTTAGGGACATGATAGATGGCTATATATCCTATGCACTCAAGTTTGTGGTGCACTCATCGTGCACCTCAATTAAAAAAGTCACAAAAAAATCTGAAAAATTTCTACATGTACTTTTAAATTTATTTTAATTATGTATAAAATTTCAAGTTCAGATTCATTATATGTTAACAGTAACAAAAAAAGAGAATCTTATAACGGTTAAGAGTTCAAATTTATCGAAATTTTCTCTTTTTTTTTGCTGCTCTTAACATAGAATGAATTTGAACTTGAAATTTTATACATAGGTAAAGTAAATTATGGAATACATGTAGAAAATTTTTCAGAATTTTTCGTGACTTTTTTAATTGGAGTGCACAATGAATGCATCATAAGCTTGAGTGCATATGATATGTTGCCATGATAGATTATCAAGGTTATGGGCCTAAGTTACAAAACCACAAGCTTAGGAACATTGGGTTAGATTAACTCTACACGGTTCATGTGTCCTTCAGAATATCATCTGCCATGCAATTCAAATGGCACATGCTTAGGATCAAGGGCAAATTAACTCTACACGGTTCATGTGTCCTTTAAAATATCATCTGCCATGCAATTCAAATGGCCCATGCTTAGGATAAAGGGCAAAAAATTCACAATTTCGTGTGATAAGAGCATTTTAGTCCAATTTCTCACACCCTCGTCTCAAAACATCAAATTCTGTTTGGACGGACAGAGTGGGCTTGCATATCAGTCTCCTTTGCATTGAGATTGAGAATAAAAGGAACAGCACTTATAGGCCCATGGACTAAATAAATCTTAAAGTACAAGGCAACTGCTATTTCTATTCATATCGTTTTTGTATAATATATTGAGTGAAAACAGTGTCCAATCACCTTTCATTGAATCGATCCATTTCACGTCTCCTCCTATGATCAGGTTTTCTGGGCTCAAATTCGTCCCTGCTTACAACTGGTGGGCCCATATTCATTCCCATACTGTTAACCGCTAATTCAGAAAGGCCCCTGAAAATGAATTATTCAAAAGATTTCAGCAGTGACCATAGCAGTAGCCAATCTGTGGAAGACAAGGGTTGGATATCGGAAGCTGTTAGCCAAAAAACGTAAAGATGGGCATGATACTCAACTCCCACCAAATTGGAGAAATACAGCCACAAAGTTCGCAGGCTATACATTCCTCTTAAATTCCAGAGGTCAAAAGAACATTAATACATCTGTAATTAGTCATTTACAAATTTCTTCCCAGAAAATCCGAATGGTGCTAAAAGATATACCTAGGGAATGCTGGCATCATGTATCCCGGGGGCATAAATGGATCTTGTGGGATAACTCCCCCACCAAAAGGGTCGAATGGACCTGGTGGATAACCCAAGTAAGGCATGGGACCTGGAAATGGTGCACCCACGTAATCCATTGGTATTGGCACCCCTCCACCCCAGTAAGGGTTGAAACCTCCTGTCGGACCCAAAGGCATTCCAGCAAAATTTTCTGCTCCAAAATCTTGATAATTCTTCCATTGCTCCTCAGCTGTAGATAGAATAAGCAATGTTCGAATAAATAGAGCAAAATGAAGTTTAACCAATAAATTGTAGGGTGCAATCTAAAAATATGACAAAGTATTCCGTTTATTTAATCTGCTACTTGCTACTACACCTCATTTTAATATTAACACATAATCATGGTCGGTGATCTGAACTTACCATTTCTTGGTGCACGTGCCTTCTTCTTCTTCTTCTTTACTGCTGAAGCCACAAAAAAATGTCATTATTTTGGTGGACAAAAAATAGTTGAAAGATGGACACACTTCAGCCAAAAAAAATATTTTGGTGAACAAAAAATAGTTGAAAGATGGACACACTTCAGCCAAAAAAAGGATAACTTGTAACACAATCAACTCATTCATACTCTTCCAAGATTTATTACCATACTCCTCACATCTATTCTTACAAACTAGATAAACTTTTGACTAATTTGACCAAAAAGGAACATTGTAATTCTCAAGCAATATTTCACCTTGTTCCCCTGCAGGCAATTTTTCCTGCGGCTCTTTCGCAATAGGAGTCACTTCTGGTGGTTTTTCTTCTTTCACATTCTTAGACTCCATTGTCCCTTCGGGGACATCTGAAATTGTGGTAGCCTTCTTATCTGAAGAACTCACATCAACAATAGCTTTCACTCCACTATGGCTCTCAGCATCTGGAGACTCTTCTACAGGTGTGGGTGTTTTAGGCTCTTCCTTTGAAGCAGCAGAAACAGCAGGAGACCTAACCTTGGGTTGTACAGGTAGAGCCGACTCCATGTCTACACAAGATACTTGCATCAGTTTCTAACTGTGATATAGACGAATTGTCTGATATAACTGATTGATATATGCACATACCCTCTACTTGCACCATGCTTCCTACATTTTCTGTGCTGCTAGTTGGTGGTGCCTCTAATATGCGGCTGATGGTTTCTCTTAGAGTTTTATTGGGGAGAAGATCATCTGCTAATATGCTTGTGGCACCACAGACACACATTGACTTATTAATTATGTAGTCCCTAATGCCTGCCAGAAAAACACAATAGCATGTCAACCCATTGAAAAGCATATTTGTTTGAAACTTGAAAGTTCGATATTGATTAAAGGAACAGGAAAAATGCTTTGTGGTCAATCTATACAGCAAAAAATACACTTATATGACAACAGTGTCAATGACAAGTGTGCAAACCAATAGGTTCTTAAAGGCACAACTTACATTTATCACAGAAACTCCTAAAGCAGCATTTACTAGTTAGAACAGCATCCTTCATTACTTCTTTACACAATGGGCAACGTAACTCTGGTGGAAGATCACCAACAACGCGGGTGGTGGGTAGGCCCTCTATCTCCTTCTCAAAAGCAGCTCTATCACAAAACAAAAATAAGATAATTGGTCTTTGCCCCAAGTAGGTGCAGCATTAAGTATTACAAAAGTAGCACGATAAAATTTTCCACTCACTCATTTGGCTTCAAAACAGCACCAGCCCCACTTGGCAGTGCATATGAGCCATCCTGAGTTGCCATCAACATGGATTTTGGAATGCCAGTTGGGGGTTTCATCCTTTTCATATCAAATCTAGCATCACCATTTGTTGGGCAATGTTGAATAAAATGACCTGCAAAACAAGATTTGTTGAGAGATAACAGAGCGTAATATCCCATTGCCAAAGATTTGACGAGTGACCAACATACCAGGTACTTTACATCTGTAGCAAACATAGCCTGCAGGAGGTGTCCTGCGTTCCAGCCCACGCCCTTGAGAATAACAAGGGGGGAAATCATAAGAAACGAAATTATGGGGGAGAAGGAAAAACGGCGACACAGCATGCCACGAAGAACGCATCTATGTACCTCTTAGGTAGCATTAATAAAAATAGTTCACAATAATAATGCCAATAGGTATCCATGTTGCATAGGTGGACATAGCACTTCCCTTGCAAAGTTCAAGGCTACTGATGCTACTTCTAAGCTCTACTTACATCTTGCAAAAATAGGAACTGAAAAGCTAGGAAGAATTACCAAAACCACGGCCAGCCATCATTCTTCCACCCATCCCTCTGCCATAGCCTCTTCCAGCACCATACCCAACAGGGGTTTGGCTGAAAACATGACCATCCAGTTAAATGATTATAAAACCAACATTTAATTAGAATTATCTCCCATAGTATGAATAATAAAACTAATAGTCATTCAGGCAGTCGACATGGAGAATATCTATTCCAGCAGGTCACTCACCTATAGTCAAGAGCGGCTGTATCAATAAGAGCTTTTATTTTACTATCTTCATCAACTTTATTTTCAGAAGCATCAATTGCCTGACTAGCAGGCTGAGAATGGACCGAATCAGAAACATATAAAGCGTTGCCAAACTCATCACCCCACTCAGATTCTTCAGGCTGCAATTTTAATATACCTTGAATATCAGCTCCCAGGATTAATAGACAACAGTTGTAGCTCAAAGATCCAAATGCAATTGCAATGGCAGATATTGGTGGAGATAAATAGTAACCCAGACTAGAAAATGTTACTCTTGTTAAATGGGGAGGAATGGATGTTAGTTGTATTGCAATAGTCCAAAGGGCAATATATAGAGTACATGGACACAACACGAGTAAACCCTAAAACACTAGAAAATACCACAGATACCCTTAACCCCCTAACCTCAAATGCAAGGCGTATGCAATAGCATTGCGTTTGAACGGGTTGACACCAAAACGGGAAAATTCAAAGTCCGAGTCCTGATAATGTCGTCGTAGCGTGCAGCTCTTGGAAAAGTCAAGTATCAAATGATCTCCTCCCATCCGGGGTCATGTGGCAGCCCATAAAGCACAAAGCGCAGGGGCTGAGAAAGCTAAGGCAAGCCAGAGCAAAGTCGATTGCGACAACATGACAAAGAAGATGATGAAGCTGATTCAAATAGAGAGAGTTGTTAAATCAAACCAAAGAGGGATGGATTGAAGCACGGCGACGCATATTAAAGACCAAGATAGCGGTGGCGCAGAAGGGAAGCGCAACGGCCTTAGAACCTCAAAGTGGTGACTCAGAGAGAAGCAGTAGCATCATAACGACTTCTATTATCTGTGATGACATCATAACGACTTCTACGATCTGCAGCAACTTAAAGAGAAGAGCAGCAACTGCTACCATGCGAAAGGAAAGGAGAAAGCCACACTAAATACAAAAGGACGGACCGTGGCTGGAAAAGCAATTGGCTACTGACAAGGAATTTGTGGACTTACACGATATAGACGAACTCAAAAATAGGTGCTATGGACTTGGATGGATGCAACGGAAGATTCAACGGAATATACTTGAAGCAACACTAGCAGTAGCAACACATCGCTTCCTCCAAACAGCAAAGACAAGCATCAAATAGCACTAGCCTATAAGCACCACACATGCAACCCAATATGGCATCACAGCAGCCCACAAAACCCAAAGCAGCACAAAAGAGCAAGCAATAAGCCCAGAGCTCAGCTAAGAAACAAGCCAAGGACCATCAACCATGGTGGTTGTCCAACGACAGAAGGATGAAGGCTTGATGAAGGGACAGGGTAGAGGAAGACCCAACGGCGTTGTTGTCCCAAGGTGGCAGCGGCAGCAACAACCCAATCGGAGGTGCCAGTAGCCAGATCGAGGGCAGCAGCGGCCCGAGAAGAGGAAGCGGGGCAACGGCGGTGGCTGGTGGTGGCGTTGCTATGGCTCTAGAGCGGTTGGAAGAAGAGCAAGAGCAGATAGGCGTCAGCGATGAGAATTCTGGTGGCTCAGCTCCAAGGCCAACAGAAGGCTAGATCCGAGCAGATCTAAGCCGGGGAAGGCCTGGCACCGAAATCGAGCAGATCCAGCCCCGACGTTGGTAGAGACAACGACAAAGGCCAGCTCGGTGGCACTCACCAGTAGGGGGTGCAATCGGAGTGGATGCGGACAGATATCGCTTATCATGTATCCTATTTCGCATTATTTTCTCGGACTCGGACACTGATAATACCAGATACCTATTTCTCCATTCCGTATTTGTTCCATAAACCTTCAGACGATTGATCGGACGAAAATTATTCACTTCTTTTGCACCTCCTACACAGGACATTGGAAAATAGGGTGTAATCAGAACGAACACGAAGAGACTATCCTGAGATGTAAGCTCTGTTTGCACCCCCTACTCACCAGAGGTTGACGAAGTTGGCAGCGACAGGAAAACCCAAATCCATTGCTGGCGATGTTGGGGAGCACGGATCCAGGTTGAACGGAGCTCAAGCAGCCGGCGGCAAAGCGCGAGCAGCTCGATCTGAAGGCGGAGGCACTCAGACAGCCAGCGGCGTGAGGAGATCCGAGCGGAGCAGAGCTCGGATGGCCGGTGCCAAGGTCGAGCTCAGGGAGGCCGAATCTAACGATGGCGAGCTATGGGAAGAAGATGATGAGGCCAGCAACGACGAATCGAGCTACAGCTGCACCAAATCAAGCTAAAGGCGAAGTCTATTACTTGTTGTGCTTGACACTAAGCTACAAATACAAGGTGACCGCCCCTATAAGTGGAGATTGCTCCTCCTAGGGGGCAGGTGTGCCGGCAGCAGAAGAACGGAGGCTAGGAGAAAATCTAGAGCTATGATACCTTGTTAAGTGGGGGAGGAATGGATGAATGGATGTTAGTTGTATTGCAATAGCCCATGGGGCAATATATAGAGCACATGGATGCAACACAAGAGTAAACCCTAAAACACTAGGAAACACCACAAATACCCTTAACAATTCTTACATATTTCATAGATGAATCACCAAGAAAAGCGCTACCAAAAGGCATGACTTCTTCTACCCTATCTTCCGCAGCTTTTGTCCTGCAGAAACAGATGTGCATCTCAAATTATGCTCACTAATAAGGAACCTTAACCCCTGACAGGAACCATATTGAGTGACATGATCCAGTCAAACATACAAACTGAAGGCCTGTCCCTTACAGATAGCTAAAATGTGTTCGACTCTTAACGAGTGAGTAATGTAAATTGTGAGGTATGACGTGCAGTAAGTATGGAATCAATGATCAAGACAGTACTCTTCTGGTTCTGTGACAATAGGTTTCCTTGGCCGTCCTGGTATCCGACGAATCAATACCGATGTGTTCTTTGGTATCATAGTAGCTTCATCAGCATACTCTGAAAGTGCAAATGTCACAGGAAAATAATTTAAGTAATACCTCAACTGTATATATCCATCCCAAATCCCCCCAACATCAAAGATATTTCAAACTAAATCTGCAACAGTAAACTAGCATGTAACTAATGCTAAGTGCTAAGGTAGAATACTACTTCAATTGCAATTCCCTAGAATACAATCTGAATGATAGCTTGCCAATGTAACCAAACAACTCGCCATGTGCAACAAAACAAACTTACTAAACTTCAAGGCAATATTGGGTTCATGTTCCCAACAAACTTACTTACTACACTTCAAACTTCAAAGCAATATTTGGTTCATGTTCCCAACAAACAAACTTACTAGACTTCAAGGCAATATTTGGTTCATGTTCCCAACATCCCCAAAAAAAAATGAAGTTGCTAAACTTTGCCAAATTTTTTTAAGATTGTCAAAAATATTAAAATTTTCCCTAGAGAGTCTAAGCGCAGCTTTCCTCCAGCATCAACAATTCAACCCTGTCCGCCATGTCTTAGCAGGCTCAGAAACATACGGAAAATTTGACGCGGGTAAGGTTAAAACAAATGGTACCAACTAAACAAAGCCTCAATTTTGGTTATGCACAACTGATGCAATGCAGACCTCACGTGCATGAACCAAAGAGCCCCAGGTTTACCATACAGAAAAAACAGTATTATAACCTGGGCCTATCACAATATTATCTCTCCCTGTTATCTTACATACATTCACCCAGACAAAAAATCAAACAAAAGCCCCTCGCCGAGAAAGAACCAACCTTCATCAGTCTGCGCATTTGTGATCATGAGGTCGAAATCAGTGCCTCTGCCAAGATGCTTGGACTCAAAAATCCTCTCCTTCAGGTTGGCAACCGAGATGAATTGCCCCTCGATTGGGATCGAGTCATAATCCCTGGCACTCCTGAACTTGTAATACACAGCCATTTGTCTACTCAAAAAATGCCCCCCTTTCTTTTCTTCTGATTTTATCTTTTTTTTATTTTTTCTTTTTTGTAGCTTTTTCCAACTCTTCTTCTGTAATAAAGCAGATTATTCGATAGAAACCAGCAAGAAGTAACGGAAAATTGTCTTCGCCCTTAAATTGAGCGGAAAAAATTGATGCTTTTAAACCAGGACAAATCGAGGAAACAAATAAACACGTGAACAAGTGTACAAGCAAGCACTGTTGTATCTCCTCCGCCCTGCCGGCGCCTGCTCCCCTACAACGAAGCGGACGAAGAAGCCAAGCAGTCGCCCGGAGCAATCCGATCGCCCACCACGGCGAGACCCGCCGAAAGCCCGCACCTTCCACCTCTCCCCCACCGGAAAAGCCTCCGACTTGGGCGCTACCACGCGGGGATCGCCATCTCCGTCGCCGCCCCCTCCCAGATCGCCGCAGATCCAGGCGCGGGACCGCAATAATCCACCGGAGAAACGCCTTCCAGATCAGGAACCCGCCGAAAGGAGGCGCCTCTCCGCGCGCCGCCGCCGCAGGAGGCCGGGGAGCGGTGAAGCCCTAGGACTGTGGATCCGAGCGTGGAGTCTCCTCGGATTCGGGAGGAATCAGCGGCCTGCGATGATCGAATTAGGATTCTATCCCTTGCTCGCTTCGTCGAGATGGGGGAGGAGGTGGTGTGGAGGAAAGGGATTGGGCAAGGTCATGGCCTCATGGGGAGTTGCTCCTCTCTTTGGCTCTCTATGGCTAGGGCTCTCTATTTAGACTTGGGCTTTATTTAAGATATGCTTCTTTAGACTTTACGATTAAATTTTTACTGTAGTTAATTAAAATTATACTGTATCTGATGATGACTTATTTGATATAATTAAATTTTAAAAAATTAAAAATAGAAAAAAAGGTTAGCCCAGCACGTATAATGTAAACGAATACGGAAAAAAGAACCGGTAAAAAAGATCAAAAAATCCGAAAAGTCAGAAAAAATAAAATTTAAGAATAGTGGAAAATAAGCCAAAAGCTAGAAGTCCAAGCCCAAACGAGTGGGCCATTCGAATAATAGGATTTATTAAAAAAAACTTATTAGCATTGTACAGTTTCCTGTAAAATTTAAGTAAAATTAGCGTGACAATTAGATCCAATGGATGAAATTTGAGATTAGGTGAAAATACTTGGAAATGCTCGCAACCACTGGATTGAGGGGAAAAAAATAAAAAGCTTGTTTGGAACATAGTAGCGTAGGAGTAACTGGTACAAGAATTTCCGCAAAATTCACGCATTCCAAACGGGACCATACTTAAGAGTTTCTTACCGTAGAGCTTATTAATAGATGCTCACAGTTTCTGGCCTTCGGAGATCTCAAGCGTTGATTTTCGATTAAATGCCCACAAAACCTGCATTACACACCAAAAAAAAATGAGCACTAGAGAGTTGCACCAGAACTGAGCTAGATCAGATTAGCTTTGTGCTTGATTCTAGTAATTAACACAGCCTAGCCCTATCTAAATTGCTAAGGCCCTGTTTGGAATGCGGGAATTTTTCCCGATTCCTGCGGGAATTGAACTGTTTCCTGCAAAATTCCTGCAAAATTCCTATGAAATTCCTCTGTTCCAAACAGGCCCTAAAAACTCAAGTTCACAAGGTGCCGACTGCCAAAGCCTGCAGTGCTGAAATATGCAGCAACAACTCCAGAAGCAGTCACCATCTGTGGAGTTCATCGTTATGATAAAAGAAAACTTCAGGCATCAGAAAGCTACACATCCACGCACGCATACACACAAAAGTGGTTGCAGACGGGTAACCCATGCCACAAAAAGCTCTGTTAAATCAGTTCCCTACAATTCGGTTAGGCACAATTCTCTGAAACTGCATTATCGCTTCATGTTCTACGAAGCATTAGATATTCTTTAGGAAAATATTCGGTTAGGCACATTTCTCTTCCTCTATTCTTTTTCTTTAGAACATTTTCCTACATGTTCCACGAAGCATTCTTTTGATATCAAATCGCTTCATGTTATATGAAGCAATTAGGCAATCTCGTTACTTTGTTTGCAAAAGCAATAGCAATCTGAAAGCTAGAGATGCCTCTCCAAAAAAAAGAAGCAATATGAAAGAGATGTATACTCAGATGTCGGTCAATAAAAAAAGGAAAATTTAACTATTTGCCACCCTTATGACTCGAGTGGCAACAGATTTGCCACCCGGGCCCATTGTCAGTAACTCAGGTGACCCCACATGTAAATGACAGAGTGAATTAGTCAATCTTAAGAGTGGCAAAAAATTGAATCTCCCATAAAAAAAGAGTCTTTGTGGTACCAACTGAGATCAGACCTGTTCAAACGCCGGCCCGGGCTGAGTTTTGGGCCGGGCCTGGAAAAGCCCGACCTAGAATGGCCAGACCCAAACTTGGCCCAGTCCGGCATAGGGGAGGCCCGAAGCCTGAAATTCTCTTTTTCGCAATAAAACTATTATTTTTACTTCATCTTTGCAAATAAAAATTGTTTTAATTATTTTATTGGCTATTTCGGGCTTTTCTGGCTTCGAACTAGGTCTATGGGCCAAAACTTAAGGCTTGGGCCTAGAAAAATCGGGCCAGACCGATCAGGTCGGGCTGCCCACAAACAGGTCTAACTGAGATTAATTATTAAATCCTTACGATTTATGAATGAAAAGCTCTCTACTAGTTATTACTTTGTATATAGTTGGTTCCTATTAATACTGCAGATAGCATCGACCATAATGAGTAGGCATAAAGACAAAAGAATTAGGTATATATTTGGTCTGTTAGTCTAATTTTTGTCTTTTATTTACAAATTCGGGTTACTGATAAAACCATGCAAATCACGTCCCTAGAACTGAAACAACTCGGTTTTGACCAACTTTGACTTATGTGGCATCCCATTGGGATTTTGCTGGTTGATGTGGCTTCCACATGGCACTTCACACTGATGTGGCATCTCTCCCCATCTCTTCTTCTTCATAGGCATTTCCTCAAGCACGTTGTGGGCTCACCCTGTATTATTCCTTTCTATTGAGTTTCACTAGTAGACATGACAGCAATAGGTCCATCTTCGTCTGGGTCATGGTGTTGACATGGTTGCGCCTCCACCTCCACCACTGCATGTCACCCGACTAGAGCTCGAGGTGCCGGGCATAGCTCCCAGAGAGAGTGCCGTCTGGATGCAGATGGTGTCTAGCCACCCAGCGCTACGTCACTCGTTGCCAGCTCATTCGTCACCGGTGTCGCATGCTCTTCTTGCTCTCAGACAACCTCCTCCTCGATGAGCTCGGCCTCCTTGTGGCGCACCACCTTGCCAACGCCAATGTGTCATGGCATCCATGATGTTGTGCCATGCCGCTAGATCTAGTGCCCTTAATTCGTAGTAGGTTGGCGAAGGCAGCTCAATTTGGATGAATTTGGGCTTGCCGCTCCCTAATTACACTGTCCTGGTTGCTTCCCCACCCCAATTTGGCTTTCCGCTTGGTTGAGAATCTCGAACGGCCTCCCATGGTGATGGCAATTTCTGAGGAGCTCAAACCGCCTTCCCTCACTAAGCTCAAACCGTCTATGTTAGCGTCACGATATGCAGGCAACGGTGATGGGGAGGACGATGGTGGGGATGGTGTGGCGGTGAAATGGGCGTCAGTGTCGATGGGGAGGTTGTTGTCAGCAGAGCATATGGCACAGCGTGGGAGGAGTGGCCCACGGCACCGGTGGCCAACGGCTATCCACACACATTGGCAGTGGAGAAGGGTGTGACAGCAATGCCGCACAGGATGTCGGATGACTCGTCAAGCGTGGCGTTAGAGGGAAGCAGGTGAGGCTTGCGCATACCACCATTTCTGTGCCATAGGATTTGGGATGTGGATTTGGTGATGGTGATGCCTAAATAGAGGAGCGTCTGATCATACTGGTTATGGCTGATGCTTTTAGCTATGACTCATTGTTTTAGTTGAAAATAAATAGTAGTAACTGAAAAAAGTAGTTTTTAGAAGGAGTAGGCGATCCGTGGAGAAAATGAGGGAGAGATGCTTGAGTGAGACGGGAGCGAGAGGAGTAAAGTGCATGATGCGTCCTGACCCTCCTGCCTTGTCTCTAGAGCGAGACCTAAGCAAGAAGACTGAGAAGCCGCTTTAAGAAGTTGAACGTTCATATTGGCTTTTGGTTTCTCCAAGCCGAAGCCAATATGTACAGGCCTTGTGCTAATGGATGCTCCCTATCTATATTTTTTAATTTTATTTGGTGATCATGTTGACTTGGCCATCATGTCTTGCTTTCTTGGATCCCTCTCCTCTCTAGTAGTATGACAAGTGGGCTTAGTTGATGATGTTGCATCCAACGTGACAAAAATCACCTAAGACACGTACTAAGGGACACAATTTGCATGGTTTTGACATTTGAAGGGCGTGTTCTAACCAGTTTTACAAATGAGGAATGAAAACTAAATAAGAGCAAGAGTTAAGGGACCAAAAATATACTTATTCCAAGACAAAATAAGTACATAAAACTAAGCAAGACCATCAAACTTGGCACTGAAAATGACATCAAAGGGTCTAGGTTTTGCACAAGGTGTTGTCTAGTACTTGAAGTCCAAATTAGTGTATTTTTTTTAGAGATTTCATACATATAATCCAGATGAAAATGAGATGCATGCATGTTTATTTTAGCCACTGGCAGTTGGAGATAACTAGAGAAATATGGCCTGACACTAAAAATAGCATCAAACACAAGGAAGCTAGCAAAATGCAGATTTGTAGCTCGAAGTTCCTTGGTGCATGAGACAGGAAGGTACCACAGAAGTATATCAATTTTTTTAAATAACCTATTATTTTATTAATATGACAAAAATAAATGCCCTTTAAGAATTGCAAAATAATACTCTATCACTAATTCATTTGGTGACAGGCTTTTATCCCCAAATGAATTGGTGACAGGCTAATGTGGCAACTCCTGTCGCCAATTGATTTGGCAATAGGACCTGTCACCAATTGAGCTTCCCTGTCAGCATGTCGCTAATTCATTTGGTGACAGAAGCCTTGTCGCCAAACCATTCGGTGACAGAGTATTATTTAGCCAACAAACTTCTATCAGTGATTGATTTCACTGATAGGTTAGTTTGGTCGATAGGCCTCTATCGCCAAATGATTTGGTGATAGGTTCTGCCACCATTTCATTCGATGATAGAGCTCTTATTGTCAATTCATTCAATGATAGAGCTCTTGTTACCAATTCATTTGGTTTTGTACAAAATTGTCAAGGGCATTTATTTTCCCCTATTTAATAAATAGGTGAGTTATTTTTGAAAAAAATGTGAAGTATATCTGACTGTGATCATACCAATGCAGGAGGTAAGCACAAAACAAACACAAGCCTAGCTGCAGCAAACGCGCTGGACCACTAAATCCATCTTATGATTTTTGAAGTTCGGAGACAGAACATTTTGAGTGACTAATCTTATATGATTCAACTTGCATATATCAAAGATCAAATTATATAAATTATTATAAGCAAACCACACACACAATTGCAAGGTGCAATATATTATCTTTATTACATGTTGCTTATTCCATGACAATGATCGGCTGACAACATGCATGACATTGACAAAACCAAAAACATTGGACTCTGTTGACTTATGGCTTGTATATGGAACAATCCATTCTCGAGAGGATTGAACTGAACCAGACCATAACACAACAAAACAAAGAAAGAAAGCTTAAAACAATCCATCTTAACCCAAAAAAGAAAGATGGCAAGACTCCACTTGGGAATGCAATATAGATATGTTGCAATACCTTATTAGCAAAATACTACTAGTATACTACTACTGCATCATTGTTGCCAATGCAACAAGCATTGTTTCTACTTGGTAGACACAAGGCTTGCACTACCACGCGGTCCACACTTCCCTCCACCTCCTCTTCTACCTCCATTGAGGCACCTCGGAATCCCCTCATCATTGTTGTCATCGCCATTAATGACTCCCCTTGGCACAATCACTACAAGATGACCATTCACGTACCCTGCCACTGTCATCGAGGGTATGGCTGTCTCTGGCAAGCGAAAACGCCACTTGTCATACACCAGGTCATCCTCTAGGTTTGGCTCCCCGGGCCCGATGTGCACCACCACCCTGGTGATCCCCCATGGCTCAAGCCTCACTATGCGCACCTTGACCATGTTGGGCTCACCGGTGGCAGCACAGGGCACGATGAAGTGGTTAGAATATGGGGTGTAGTACATGCGGACATCGGTGTCCCTCGGCAGAGGCAACTCCAACACCCGATTGAACACTTGCGGCAGGCGACGTAGCTTCCTCTCTGACTCGGGCTCCTCCAGTGTTGGTTGTGGGTGCACTTTCATCATAGCTTGCTACTTGCCCTCTTCTTCCCTCACAAAAACTACAAGCAGAGCTTTTCTTGGCTCCTTCACCTAATTTCTTTCACACTACGGGTTGAATGGAGATGGCAATGGAGAGGGGGGGTTTATAGGAGGCTAGCAAGGAGGGTGTCATGAGATTCTTGGTGTTAGGGAAGGAAGAGATAAGGGGAAGGAGTTAGGCTGGGAGTTAGCAAGAAAGGATGGAGGTAGTAGACAGAACTTTGCACTTGCGATTGTACTTGAGGAAGGCATGCAACATGCTGGGGGACATCAAAGCTAGGGTGGGCCTTCACTAGAGGTAATCCTTCTATGTGCATGGAACATCAGAGTGTGGGGGTCCACTGACCCAATAAGACAAAAGCTTTGATGTGATGGGTTTTCTACGATGAAATAGAGCATGAGAGGATAGGGGAAATTCTTTGAGTGCATGTGCCTTTGTAGTTCCTACTACAACTCCATTTGCACAAGTAAGGTCATAAAAGGTTGTTATCATTGTTGTTGTTTTACTCTCTGGTCATGAGTTTGTGTGTGTCGGTTGTGGATTTGTCTTGTTACCTATTAGATTGAAAAGTGTGTTGGTGAAAAGTGTCTTTATATAAAAAGTTGGGCATGTCTTTTGTGTGCCACATCAAGTTCTTTGAGTGCATGTGCCTTCACAGTTCGTACTACAACTCCATTTGCACAAGTAAGTTGGCAAAAGATTCTTGCTATTATTGTTGTTTTACTCTCGAGTCATGAGTTTGTGCGTGTCAATTTTGGCTTTGTCATGTTACCTATTAGTTTGAAAAGTGTATTGGTGAAAAGCGTCTCTATATAAAAAGTTGGACATGTCTTTTGTATGCCACGTCAAGTTTTTGTGTGTCTCTTTTAGCATTTAAAGGGAATACAATAAATATTTGTATATTGTTTTGGTTTTTGTCACTATACCAATGGAAATTGTTTTTGTTGTTGGGATTGGTTATCCTTATTGTAAGGATAAGGATTAGTAGAATGGTTAGATTAGTCTCGAGTTGTTATTATTTGGTTCTTCCACAATTGCTACACATGGCCCCTCAAAAAAATTTAGGGAAAGTCCATATTCCAACTCTGAACTATTGCCCGAGTAAAAAAAACCCTACAAATTTAAAACTATCTACTTTGCATCCTTGAACTACCAAAACCATTCACTTTTCACTTCTAGACTGGTTTCATGAGTGGCTTTCACCATGTTGGTTGCCACATCATTGATGTTGGCTTACCCACCCAGCCAGCAAGAAGGGAGAGGGAGGAGGAAGAAGAGGAGGTATAAGAGTATAACAATTGGGACCCAAGTTTTAAATATACTATTTACTTTTTAGTTTGTTCTTATTGATTAGGATGCCAAATCAACATAAGCTTGCCTACTGGGATGCCACATTAGTCAAAATGAGTGATATGGTTGTCAACATGGCAAAAACCACTCATGAAACCAATCTAGGGGTGAAAAGTGAATGGTTTTGATAGTTCAAGGATGCAAAGTGGATAGTTTTGAAGTTGGAGGTTGTTTTTTGGACTTAGGCAATAGTTCAAGGATAAAAAATGAACTTTTTCCTTTTTAAAAAAATATTGTTTTACTAGTCTGCCTTGAATAAGTGTAATAATGGGATCATTCTACAATTCACCTACTTCAAAACAACTTACAAAATTTCATTAGACAAAAGAAACACTAAAGAAATTCTTCTTGAATGGAAAGTATGTTATATAAATAGTATAAACTCTTAATTTCAAGCATATGCATATATTCGTCTGAACCATGATCAATTTTGAATAAATTTTATCTACACCATCAATGATAAAGAAAGTAGGTACTACATATAATTTTTACATACCAGTAACATCGCTAGTTTTGAATCCTATAGTGCACTTCTCCCAACACAACGTTTGTTCTGTCTCTGCAAATAAAACAACTAATTTGGTAGATTTTTCCTTGAAAAATGTACCTTCTTACTAGGATTTGATGCAGGATACACCAACATAATCGAAGAAAGAGGAATTGAGAGGCAAGATAATATAAGCTATCAAAAAGAAAAATACCAATGTCGTAGCGGAGGGGGTAAAGGGGCTATTTGGTGCACGAAGATGGAGGTGCCAAGGAGGGAAACATGATCTTGCTAGATCAATCTAGGCTATAAGGGGATATCCCAAAGTAGTGAGATTTGCAGTAGTGGATCGGTGATAAGGCGAAAAGGGTGGCAAAGGGGATGAAAGTAGGAGTAGATATGGTAATGGAATGCGGTCAGCGATGGGGGTTTATGTTGGAGTGGTAGATTAGAGGTCAACTAAAAGGGGAGCATTGATGCAAAAGAAGAGAAGTCTAATGGCGAAGAGGCAACAAGGTGGGGGTTGGAGAAGAAAGGTAGAGTACTATTGGCAATGCAATTGCTGGTATATGTCAAAGGTAGTGGGGAGATGGGAGAGATTTATTAAAACCACCAAGGGTGAATGAGTAGGTGAAGGAGGGGCAGGCCACATCACACAAATTTTGGTAGTCGTTGGATCGTGGACATGGGGGTGGGCGATTTGGATGGCTAGGAGGGGAAAGAGGGAGATCACATAGGTAGGGGCTCGGGGAGGTTCCAACTGGGGATGATCTTGTCCTTCCATAGAAGGAAAGCTACATTCCTTCACTCCCCTTCCTCCATCTCCGCTGCCTTGTGGTGCAGAAGACAAACCACCAACGAGGGTCCAGTCTAAGCATCAACATAGGGTGAGTAGCGGTATGGATGACAGGCGTGATGGAGTAAATCCATCGAGGTGGGGACAAGGTTGTGGAGGCTAGTGACGGCGTAGTTGGAGGAGGACAATGATGGTGTGGTCACCGGGGTATGAGGTGCGGTGGTGCACAGATGTGGGGTGCACGCCCTGTAGCCTCACCATGTCACCTCTCGTATAATGAAAGATGGCCTTAGAAGCAAAGATAGGAACTCTACGAGTGGAAGTATAGAAGATGAAATTTCTTTTTACTATTGATTCATATTGCATTAATACTTATGCATGTTCAATATTCTAGTATGGAAAAAGGACCATATTGTCTTTTATAATATAATAGTTCAATTCTAAAAACAAGCATCGACCCATGCATTAGCACAAGCTATATATTTTTAATAATATTTGTTAGTGTCAAGAAGTAGCACAAGCCTAGTGGTACTATAATTGGAAAGCTTAAGTGATGCAAAATTTGGTTGTATAAAATGAATTATAAGTATTGCATTTGATTATAACTGTTTCAATAATGTTTTGTTTTTTTTATCTCAACCGTGAAGCTTCTCAGTTCACCAAATTAATATATCTTTAGCTACCCATTTTTTATTTTTCAAATTTAAATATCATTTTTAGGATTTAAATATATATGTGTTAGCTCACCATTAATAGAACATAATTTGTGTAGTTAAGATTTTGTTCCTAATCAAATTTGACACGGTTGCAATGCTTTCCAATTTCAGAGATTTTATTTAAAACAAAGATATTAAAACAAAAAAACTTTGATTCTAGGTTCGTCTGGTATTAATATTTCATTAATTTTTGGAACATTTTATTTCCGAATTTTATATAGATAGGTATTGACATTTTTTTGGAGTTCGTAATTCCGAGCTTAAAAAATTACAGAGATATATAATATTGTAATTGTTTAATGGATACTGGAGATGTATTTTTAGGGTGTAATAATGTAGTTCACAACCATTATAATTTTGGTCTATCAAATTAAAGAATTTTTTCTCCCAGTTATTATGGTGATTTCTGGATACTTTTACCTTTTTGTTCTTGATTACTTGTATGTTTTCCTTCTCCCGGTTAACGTGGGTTTAAACATTTAGTATATATCTAGATAGAAACGTTGCTAGAAAGCTATATACTCTTGATTTTGTTAGAAACACTGCTATGTTGGCAGTTTCGATTACACAAAAAAACTTGTGTTAGCTATAATTATGAAAGAAATATTGCCTAAAAGCTAATGGAAATATTATATACATTACTCCTGTCTTCCCAATATGACCATGATGTATTTATCTTCCTTTTGTCTCTTGATGCTTGTGGCGCATGATTTCTTGACACGAGAATGTACTACGAATACTCTCATGTTTCAAATAGTAATGAGTGATTTCTTTTTGTTTGATCTTAAGTAATGCTTTTCTAGGTGCTTATACTACATGAAGTTTACCAAAAAAATGAACCATGTGATACTTGTTTTTTTATCCCCCTTCCTTTTTTTGAAGAGTAGGGGTACAAACGGTATGAGTTAATTCTGACCAATCTGATATCGAATCTGATCGGTACCGAATATGGAAAGGTAATTTAGCATCCGGTATTGAATCCGATCGGTACCAGATAGTTGTTGTTGGATAGGTAGCAAAATCGGAAGAGCTAAAATCCGACCAAATAGCGTCGGTAAATCGTAAACCGGATACTTCCGACTAAATATCCGACAAGCAAGTTAGTACCCCAACCGACCTAACCCATCAACCATCATAGACATTAATTGACCTAGATTTTACCAAACTCCTAACTTAACTCCAGAGTCCAACCAATCTAGCCGATCATCACCATACTCCCCGTTTATGTTGAACTTGCATATGAATTTATTGGTTTTTAAACTAATGTATGAATTTATCAGTTTTCAAACTTATATATTAATTTATCACTTGTGTTATATCGGCTATCGTACTTAAATAATCTAGATGAATTTATTACTAGTTAAAGGCTTGAAGTGATGGTGGTATAGTTCAATGTATATTCCTTTATGTATGCACATATTATCCACCTATATTATCTGTTTTCGATCTGAAACGTCATGTATCCATCTCGATGATACCATATCCGAAACTCCGAATTTATATTTGGCCTTACCATATCTAACTCCGAATCCAGGGAAAATATAGGTTAAGATACGATATGAACAATATTCGTCCGAATCCGACCCAATTACACTCCTACTGAAGAGTGTACACCTTGCCCTCTAGAAGCTTTTTGTGACTCTAGCTTTAGCTTCTCCAGAAGCTAAAACAAACAAGGTGGCTTATCTAACCAGCTTTGATAAGCCGCTTCTTCAAATGGCTTCTTGAGTTCAAAACTGTATATGTTATCCGCGTCGACATCTTCACTATCCGTTGCTATTTCGAAAAGCATAGATTAAAACCATCTATCATAGCCAAAGGCAATCAGCCATACCTCAAAAAAAACATCGCCAAAGGTGTATCATTAAAAAAAAAGGAGTGTCATCCCCTAAGCACAATCTTATACACACGCAAGCTCATGCCCATATCATACGCTACCTTGCAGCTTTGTATGCATGGACGTGTTTCATCATTTTCCCCATTACTTTCGGTTCCTTTTCGCCTCTGAAGCATGTCATTTTCGCACCACTCGTAACAATTTTTTGCCCTTTTTCACATTCTTTTCCAGTACAGGTGTCCGGTTAATGTGTTAATTTTGTTCGCGTGGGACAAGCTTCCTTCATGAAATAGGATGTGGATAGTTTCAGCCCGTCTAGATAATTTCTTGCCTAACCTCTGTTTTGCTAAGCCCAATGGCGAGGTTCTCTTCACACAAATAGCACAGTAGCCCTTTTTTTAAAAAATAATTTGATTCCCGAACGTCCATTTTTGCAAAAAAAAAAAAAGACACGTCCTAGAGCTCGACAGACGTGGCAGGCACACTTGTCACCTGTTGCGCTGTAAGAGCTCGGCGGGACATGTGCAGCGTGGCAAGTGAGTCAAGCTCGGTAGGGAAAGGCGCACGTGCGGGAGCTAGCAGGGGCCATTGGCCTACCAAGCTGCCCTGACACGGCAGGTGCTGCTGAGCTGCCCTGGCTTAGTAGGTATTGATGCAGCAAGCCACATACCCTGCTTAGCCTTTTTATGCTAACTATCTTAATACCCATGATTTGGTACGTATAAAAAAAATCATATTATCCTAATACATTAGCTAGACATTGTCGGGATTTGTCTACCCGACCCACACCATCGGATCTGCATCTACGCTCGCCTAACATGCCTCCGTGTGTAGGATCGTATGGCACAATCAGAGGGGGGTGAACGATTGTCTCCGCTTTTTGAACTTGAAACCAAAAACTCAAACAAGAAGAAAAACAATCTAATCTTACAGACGTGATGTCCAACCACAGAACACTTGATCGTGTGTACAAGCTTGATGAAGAATATGTCCACTCGGCGTTCGATTTCTTGCATGACTGCTCGCTATGATCACGTATTGCTCGACTGCTCGAACAGATCACGTAGACGAGATCTCTGTCGCTTGAAAGACTTCAACTGCTCGAACCGATCGACTGCTCGATTGAAAGCAAGCCAAAGACATCACCTTCCCTGTAGCACATCGGCGAGAACACACAAAAGCAACACATAGGAAAAACACGTCGCCGATGAACTTTTCTTATAATAGATCTGATCTATTATTTCTGTAACAAGTTTTGGCTACAAAACGTCCTCATAGCACCCCTAAAAACTTCCTTGACGAAAGCCCTAAAGACCAGTTCCGTTAAGCTAAGCCTCTCCCTGATTTTATAGGCCAACATCCCTAATCGTGTCCGATTCAAACATGAAAACATAGCACCTATTCTCTTCCTCAAATCAAGGGACCCGAAACCCTTCCTAGCACTGGTTTTTATCAAACTCCAAATATTCCACATTACGGACTCTATCCATAATGTTTCCAATCTCACCACGTGACAAAGCCTCCAGGATAGCACCTTCTGTATCTTCATCACGCACCATCACCACGTATTGAAGCCTTCAAAAACGCATCTCCCATAGCTTCTCTACGAATCTTCACCTTTGATCTCTATGTGTTCCAGCATGAGCTCGACCACCTCGTGTGACATCCTCGATTGTCCAAGCCTCCGACTTCCCCGTTCTAGTCCCGATCCTCCTCATCACCAACCATGATTGTTTCCACACCCACCTGCACATCAAAGACCAAAGAAATGTTTTTCCCAGCATAACTCTTCCCAGCTTGATCGATATTAGCACACACACTCAAAACACACCCTTGTCCATCCAGAGACAAGATAAAGACCATCCACGGCCACCAACCTGGTCGTACATGACCACACCTCCCATCACTACCGAGAATAAAACCATCGAGGACTCAGTACTTCCGACTACCGAGTACCGAGCACATACCACAAAGCTCAAACAGCCGATCTTAACACCCAGTGACTACTAATCATGACCATTGAGTACCGACCCTTCCGACTACCGAGTACCGAGCACACACCACAAAGCTCAGACAGCTGATCGCAACACCCAGTGACTACCAATCACGACCATTGAGTACCGACCCTTCTGACAACTGAGTACCATGGCCACTTCATCACCATGCACCAGCCAGTCAACCCACTGGCCTAACACGAGTACTTGAAGTACTCGAAGACCATAAGAAGTAAAGTACTCGTACCAATAGTAAAGTCTCCAAGTACCAACTGTGAAGCCTATGGCAACAGATCACAAAGCCTCCAACGTGGTCTATGATAACCAACTGGAAAATTGAAGACACCGATATCAGACTATGAAGACTACGAGTATGTCAGTAGTCTGTGAAGTCTACGAGTATAAAAGTAGTCTGCAAAGTCTACGAGTATCGACTGCAAAAACTGCGACTATCGCTTACAAAATCCAAGACCACTGACCAGAAGGATTTACGACCATCGATTAGTAAAAGATACGATAACAGACCAGAAATGTTTACGACTAATGACCAGTAAAAGTTACGACTACCCACCAGTAAGATTTATGACCATGAAAAGAAATATTGTAGCTTACGATCATCAATCTAGTAAGGTTGTTTTATGGTGGTTGACTTACCGTGGTTGTAGTTGTACGTAGTCGAAACTAGACGTGGTCGAAGTCGAACGTGGTCGTAGCCAAACGTGGTTGTAGTCTTAGTCGAACATGATCAAAGCTAGGCATGGTCGTAGAGCCATTCAGTAGTGGTCGTAGCTCTGTGTGTGGTCGTAAATGACAACCATGGTCATAAACAACAGCCGTGGTCATAAAGCCATGCGTGGTTGAGCTCAGGCATGGTCGAAAAGGCTTGTGATCTTCCGAAGCATCAAAAGCGACTCGAAAGCATCAAAAGCACTCGAAAGCCTCAAAACCACTCGAATAAAAATCCTGTAACCACTATCGACTGAAACTTCCACAAACACAAATTCCACAGCAAATCAAATGCCAATTATTCATCATTTCTTAATTCACGACCATCCACATGGTGTAACATCATGCTCTCAGCTTTGTTGCACCTTTGGTAGAGCTTTGTTTTTTGTTAGAGAATTTGTAGGGTGGTGGAATTTCTTTTTTGTTTGCATAGGCGACCTCGGCAGGGAAAGGCATGCGTGTGGGAGCTGATAGGGTGCATCGGCCTGCCTAACCCTAGCTCGACAGTGCCTTACCGAGCTACCGGCTTAGTAGCACCCTGCTGAGCTACCCCAGCTCAGCAAGTGTTGATGCAACAGGTCATGTGCCCCATTTAGCCTTTTTTTTGTGCTAACTAGCTGAATACCCGTACTTTGGTATGCATAAAAATCATATTATCCCAACACATCGGCTCGACATTGTCGGGATTTACCTACCCGACCCCCACCGTCGGGTCTGCATCTGTGCTTGCCTAACGTGCCTCCATACTCTCGACTTTGGCGTGCACCTGGTAGAGCTTTTTTTGTTAGAGAGTTTGTAGTGTGGTAGAATTTGTTTATTTTGGTACATTGCTTTTTTGCATAAAGGTGAAATGTTTTTAGGAAGGTGCAAATGGGAGTTTGGAGGGGCAGATGAACTACAATCACCAACTCACTATGTTAAGTTATAGAGGTACGTTATTGCAAAAATGTGTCATAATTGGCTATGTCTAGCCTGGCATAACACTTCACAATGAAGGTGTGAATTAGATGGTATGTAGGGTTTCGTTATATTCATATGTTTGCCTCACTACTCATACGATACAAATGGCAACATGCACGAACCACAACAACTCCCCAATTACAGCTAAGATACATGTGTGCCTTTTGAAAATCACGCTTGAAGTCATTCGTTGTATACATTTGGGTCCATCGGTGCCTTTGGCTTGTCTCCTCTACAGGCTTTAGCCCTTGTGATCCGTGCCCAGTACTTGGCTTCCACAACTTGTGTAGGTTTGTCCCAGTCTGAAATAACCTGGCATTTAGCAGGGGCATCAGGGACCATCGGTGCCTTTCCCTTTTCCTCCACCATCCTAGTTGTTCCCTTGTCATCCAAGGTGTAAGGTTTCTAGTGAGTGAATCTCTCTAATGCTATAGAGTAGTTGAGCATATATTTATGCTCGATGAATGCCCTATCATATATTTTCGGGCCATCGATCCATTAAAAGAAGTAGCAATACTCTGTGGCCTATCGTCATGCACAGAGAAGGTTAGTGATGTGTGAAATGAAACATACAATGTAATTTATCAATATGTGACATTCGCTTACAAGAATTTCACCACATGTGTAGTGCCCTAGGGCAACAGTGTCTCGGTGTGTAGACTAAATGATATGTGTTGGATTACCGCAGTTATACTGCAGCCGCGAAAACTCTGACAGCATGGGTGTATCCTTGCAAGAATTATTGGGGTAGGACCCCTTCTTCTTGGCTGCCCACTTCCACTTGTGAAGCATCTTTCCATAGTTTGACACAAGGGTGAATTTGGGGGGTGCAACTACACCAGCAAATTTTTGGAAGAAAATAAATATAAGAGGTATATTAGATATATGTATATATATGAGGTTCTATTTTCACTTCTTCTCTGATTTTAGCCCAAAAGCGTCTTCCTCATGGATTAGCCCATGCCCTATTGGAGTCGGTTGGCCAATTGCCATTGGCCTGGCCCATTGGAAAAAAACCTTAGCCATTCATTCACAGACCAATCAGCTAGTCGGGGCAATCCTAGCCACTCAGTGCCCTAGCCCCCAGCCACTAACCCCAGGTCATGGCAGCGCATCGCGTAGGTGCGCACACTTGGCTCAGGCCTCTCGATGAGTCAGCATCGCGATGGGCCGACGACTGCTCCGGAGTCCAACAAACAGCTGGAAGCAAGGTGAGATTTTCCCCCTTTTAAAATTTTGACCATAATTTGTATTTTGTAAAATCCAATCAAACATCCAATAATTAGTACTTAATTGTGTAATGTAGAATTGAGTAGTGAAATTAGAAAATGGAGAAGAAGATAGTCAATTTGAAGTCTTTGTGGGATCAAGCAGGGAAGTCCCAAAAGATAACATATACATCCACATCAAAAATCTCTCTAGGAAGCAAAGATAATAGCAATTCCACCCCCATTTTAGCTTTGCAGTTGCAAGAATAACATAATGAAAATGTCAATGTTGACAGTAACAATAATTCACCCATTTTGGAATAATTAAATGATAGTTAGGATGAGACTGATACATGCATGTGGGATGCAGGCACAGAATCAAATCATATGGATGGAGAAATTTATGATATCGATTTGCTTCCATATGATCCTGGAAAGAGGATTTCTATCACAGATTATGATATTAATGAACAAGATGCAATGAGAAGAGGGTACATTGTATTAAGGCCATGTCAACCATGGGGACATGATTAACCAAGAAGAAAATTGGGAGGTATGCATTACTTCATAGTGTCTTGGTTTGACAAGTATAATTGGGAACTAAATGCTGCCTTTTGTTTTGTTTGTTACTTGTTCAAGGACAAAACTAATTATGCTGGTGGAGTTTTGTACCCCAACCCCCATTAGTCAAATCCTAGATCCGCCACTGGTTTCACATCCCCAATAGTGTCGCAGTGAGATCCTCTACTTGTGCTCTCTTTTTTCTCATCTCTTCTCCTATTTTGGAGATCAGCTCCTGTGGGGTGTTGGATCCGGTCGTGGAGTCTAGCCAAACTTTATAGGAGATCCTTGTGCACTATGTAGGAGTAAATTTTGCAGAATGGTAGTGCACTCACATCCACAAGAGTGAATATTATGGGCACAGGGACGGTCGTGTCATTGTCAATTCACCGAGAAAAGCTTGTACATGTTGTCAATTCACTACAGAAACCTAGTGCGTGATGTCAGACCACTGAGAAAAGCTACTTCATGTTGTCAAATCACTGGAGAAAACTGGTGAGCGTTGTCAACTTACTAAGAAAAGTTGTTGCGTGCTGTGAACTAGCTGAAACAAGCTGACGTATCTTGTTAACTCAATGAGAAAAGCTGGTACATGTTATTAATCACTAGGATAAGCTGGTGCGTGCTGTGAACTCACTGAGAAAAGCCGTTATGTGCTGTCAATTCACTGAGAAAACCTTGTTGTCGTATAATTGCATGACACACATTGATAAATTCCATATCATACTGGTATAGCAGGGACAAAGCATTAACGAGTACATAGTTAGGTTTGATACTTAGAGCGCAAACACAGGGCCAGTGTAACAATATTTCAACATGCTCAGTGCAAAGTGCTAAAACCAGATGTAGTACCAAGTCAAGGGTTGTCCATTGCCCACTTCCTCAGGTGGCGAAGCTAGTCCTCAGAGAAAGTCAGCCTATCTAGGGAGCATTGTACATCATGCAAGTCATATTACGGTGGTCGAGTGGGAATCGAGGGATCGAATAATTGACTGGGCCCAATCTCTTGATTGCTGAATATTTGCTGCATCCAATCCTCCATGTAATTGCTGGTGTCCTATGAAGGGAAACATGTTTCGTTAGGCTGACAAAAGGTAGAACTGCAGTGCGAACTCTGGTTCCGAATAGATTAACCTACGTCATGTGCTAAAATTGAGCAATTAAGTGACTCGACTAGTCACAATCTAGCACTTAAGTGAGTTTTGCCATTAAAAGCCAAAATTATTGATATATATTGGATCAAATGGGTATTTATAACTCATACATTTAATTGAATGCAAAAACTACCATCGCTTACTCATTCTTGCAATCTTGAAGATTTTATTGAAAATGATCTTGTTTCTAAAAAATAAAAACATAATTTGTTAAAAACTATATTTAGAAGAATTTTAATCTTGGTGTATAGTTGGAAATGCTCCACAAGTGGTTTATATTTTTTGTGAAAACTTTATGGCAAAATACAACATGGTACCAATCCTCTCATCTGAAATTCAAATCATGGCATGTGTTCTATTATAGTGTGGTACTACCGCAAGTTTCCAAGCAGTACTATTGCAGGGCGGTATGACTGCATGTATCAAGCAGTACTACTGCAGAGTGGTATGACTGTATTCTAAATGATGGTATGACCGTATCTGGGAAAAATGTTTGATTTGACCTAAATTTGTTGATTTCCATTTTCTCAGTCATTTTCTTTGTTCCAAAAAGTCAAGTTGATACTTTTTATCCTTGCTAGTTTCCCTCAAGTAATTTTTTTGACTTCATATGCCATTTTGATCATATTGTGATGCTTTTATCATAAAATGGTATTCTCTCTAAAAGTGGTAGAATTTTGATCATCTTGACCTCGGCATGAGTTTTATCCTTGTCTTTACAAGAGATATCATCTTTTTTCATTCAAGTGATATCCCTTTCCCTTTCTGTCGAGTAAAATATTTTCTTAACTAAGCTCTCTCATATGATATCTTTCCTATATGGTATCTTCTCAAATGATATCATTCTCTTCCTATAAGCATTATCCCCTTCAAATAATATCAAGTGAAAATCATTAAAGATATCTAAAGTTTATTTTAAGTGGTTTATAAGTGATCTGCAAGTGATACCTCATTTATTTGAGATGAATTTAAAATTTGTATTCATAAGTGGATTTTAATCCTTCCAAATAAGATCAAGTGCCCAATTGACCTTATGGAATCTAGTTGATTATACAAGTGGTATCAAGTTTTTACAAATTAAATCAATCACACTTGGTGGCATGTATGCTGGTATCAAGTTTTTTATAAATGGATTTAATCATACTTGATATCATTTAAGTTCATGAGTGGTATCAAATTTCTATAATTGGAATTAATTATACTTAGTATCATTTATTTTCACATGTGGTATTAAATATCATCATAAGTGGTATAAATATCAAAGTGGTGTATGCTTTTCATGGAAAAGACAAAAGAACCACAAAAAGTTAAAAGAAGAAATCTTTAATTCTTGGTGCTAGATGACTTAAGAAGAGAAAGTTTAAATGAAAAGGAGGAGATGTGAAAAGAGAAGAAAAACAAGACAGAGAAGAATCCTTTGTGTGTCAAAGGAGAAAAAAATGCCAAGATGAACTCGGGTAAGGGGGAGTTTTTCTTTATGAAAAAATTACATAGTATTTTGTCTTACTTAAATAAAAGTGGTAAAGTATTAATATTAGGAAAATTATTTTACCTATTTGCCCAAAAATACTTTATGGATCTTATGAATGAATATGTTTCATTATCATTTGCTTCGTTGGTATTCATGGAGTGAAAATTTAAAGAAATGCACGATTAGTTTTTCAAAAGAACTCTTTTGGTCAAAAATAAAATATCTTGTTTAAAATGGTAAAATTTGTGAAAAATAAGATTAAAGTACTTAAATATGTATTTTAAATGTTTTAAAATCCTTTTGAGTAAAAATTTCTATTCTAAAAACAAAAGGATAATTTGGCCTCAAAAGGATCTCATGTGATCTTTTTTGAATAAAAAGATATATCTTCATTCATAAATCAAAATCTTTT